>SRMA01025605.1:0-224671 GCA_007224835.1 Danionella cerebrum
AAAACATGCGGTTAGGTTAATTGACTAATCTAAAATACCCCTTAGGTGTGCATGTGTGTGCGTGAATGTTGCCCTGCGATGGACTGGCGAACTGTCCAGGGTGTACCCCCGCCTCTCGCCCAATGTGTGCCGGAGATAGGCACCGGCAGACCCCCGTGACCCCGAAAGGGAATAAGTGGGAATGGAAAATGAATGAATGAATGAATGAAAATGTGCGATTATATTTTAGTTTCATTTACAGATCCCAAATCGATACCATCAGTGCCATCAAGTGGTGAAAAGAAGGGATAACCCTTAAAAATATCCACAACAATTTCAGGATTGTTGTGGAATTATTGCGTAAGGTCATTAAAAAAATATTTGTAAAAAAAGAAGCTGGGGTTGTACTACAAAAGTGATATTAAGCATTGCCACAAAAAAATGTTAAATGTAAAAAAGGTATTTTATTAGAGCAAACTGTAAAGTAGTAAAAAAATTGCTCAAAAATTGCCCCAGACTTTTAAGAGTTAACATTATTGTTTGATACATATGTATTGTTTATTATGATAATATACATGATTACTATGTCAACTCAGGGTCAGTGTGTCCCAGCTCTTCATCTTCCGTGATGCTCTCCAGACATTCACCAGCTCCCTGCATCTGTTCGTGTTCAGATTCCTGTAGCTGCAGCAGCTGGGATTCACCATCTGAACTCCAGCAGAGCTTCCCTTCACTGTTGCAACCAGCTCATCAACGTAAGAACACCAAAAATATATAATTTACAACTACTCACCTTTCACTCTCATTCAAGACTGTGCACTAGATTCCTTTTCTGTCATGTGTTCCTTTTCTGAGAAATCTATTGATGAATTAAAGTCAGAATATTATAGTCAGTGTCTGAATATCCAACATTTCAGAACAAGTGTATACAAGTTTGCTACAGCAGATTTTCTTCATAAAAAAACTTTTTTAACCTCCTTTTAATTCATTACTGTTGATTTTTCTTTTTTTTTACGTAGAAATTTCTTGACCCAGTAAAAAATTGAGGAGGGAAGTCAAATTACCCAGTAAATTTAGCTTTTCCCCTGACAAGTCCACAGGAGCCTCTTCTTTTTCTACTGGATTTTAGTACCGAGCGCTTCAGATTCAAACAATAGCAGTTTGCCTGGGCACCGTGAGAGGGCAGTAGAGCACTCTGAGACCCAGATGTTCATCTTTTCTTCGTTAAAGATAGAAACTACTCTAATACAGGAAAATGTCAAATCTCTCAATCTTTCTCTGCTCTAGAGGTTAAATGTTTGGTTTTGGGTGTACAGGGCATGAGTGGGGCCAGCTGAGACTCAAGCCAGTGATCTCTACGTCCCCTTCGCAGGAGCGGACTACAGAAAAGAGACGCTCTCTGTCCTTCACAGCAGGTACGAGAACCCGGTCTTAAGAGACAGAAAATCCCCAGAATAAAGTACTTGTTTGGTTTCATCCATAGACTGTAAAATGGTTTCCAATTCCGAAATGTTAAAAATAATCTAAAATAAAAATTCAGGTCAATTTAATGAAACTATTTGTTTTTAAGTAATAACCGAATATAAATTAGAAGAAAGTTTCTGATGCCACTTATTAGTTTTTGCATCTTTTTAATTTAATGCTGTTAATTTAATGTATAGTTTTTAAAAATAACATACACAATACCTTGAATGATATAAACAGCAAGTAGTACAAAAAAGATTATGCTATGTCTAAAAGTCTAATGTTCATAAATTTCATCATTTTTATATTATTGTGTATTTTACCTTAAAAAAATACATATGTGAAGTAAAGGCTTGCTTATCTGTCAATCAGTATCATGGTACTACAACCCAAGAGCTCATGAGTTTGAGAAAGAATGTGTCATTTTCATTGCAATGTAAATCATTTTGGATAAAAGTGAGGCAGGTTTATTAATATAGCACATTGCATACACATTAGTTATTCAAAGTGCCTTACAGAGAGTGAAAATTGAACATAGAACATTTGTCCAGAAAGACAGCTGGATATAAAAATAAAATGAAATTTTAAAGCAGTTCTCCAACATAATCTCATAAAATTAATCACACCGGAGCATAATGATTAAAAAGTTACAATTAAAATAAAGAAACACATAAATAAAAACGATTAAAAATGTACATTCATGATTGTCTGAAAAAAAAAAGAATTTAGAAGCATACTATTCTGACACTGTGCATCAAGTTCAATACTGTATGTGCTGATGTATGAGGGTTCTTCTCTTTGTGTGCAGCCACCTATCAGAAGGTCAGGCCTGTGATGCCTCCTGCAGGTAGATCTGAGACCAGCGGCTCCAGTTACACCGTTACATTATTGATCCCGGATCGAGAAACAGCTATAATGAGTAAAAATCCTGCTGACTCACATAATTTGCCCTCCAGGAGCTTTTTCAGTCTCCCACGACCCACAAGTAAACCTGGCTTCAGGAAGATCTTCAGGAAGAAAGAGTGAATGATGCTCTGGCTGCATCACAAATTGCTGACTGCTAACTACTAACTAGAAAATGTAGAGATTAAACCACAGTGAAAGTGAACCTTAAACCAACCAAAATTTACAAAAATCCCCTAATAAAGGGAACTAAAAATGCAAGCATTTAGAATCATGCTACTCCTGCAGGGCTCCCAAAAACTGGTCATTTGTAAATTAACAACAATTTCTAAGTGTCTTTTTACGCCAACAAATAAGAAATCCATTACACTGATGTGCACAAATAAAAAAGTAAAATAAGTGAATGTGAAGTTGTGCTGTGCACGTGTAAATAGTCACATCTCCTTCTCATTTGCTTGTGTTTCTGTATAAGGACGTTAGCTGTGTGCCAATCCAGGTTCTGCATCCTTTGAAGTTCAGATTTCAAGGCCGCTTTTGTTGCTACACTGCGTAAGGACTGATTCATTTCCCCAAAAACCAAAGGGTCCTTCAAATGCATCTTTCTTTCCCCTGAATTCTGAGGATGTGTTGCTACCATCTTGTGTTGCCTCATAAATCCCAAGATGCTTTGCACACTCTTTTTCCAAACAGAATCAACATAATCAAGACAATTACAATTGTCTGTGTAAACATCATCAGAACTTTCATCTTGAAAAGCATCTTCTTGAACACACTCCACTTAAATCAAAAGAGCAGTACTAATTTGTAAAATCAGAAATTCTATTTCGGTGACTGGAACGAACCTAGAAATGAGAGTCAGAGCCCTGTTGGAATCTCTTCGACATACTACTTTATTATTATCTAGACGTACTTAATGATTGTTATGAGTGTTGAGCTTATATACATCTGCCATTTTGTCTGTTTGTGCATCTCACTTTGCATCATGAAGCTGAAGTAAGGTCATCCTGGTACATTTTACTTACTGCCCCTCACATGCTTTGAACACAAAGATATCGCTTGTGTATCGATTTGAGGAAAGTAGGGAAATGTGTAATTTGGAATCTAGACCTAAAATTGATTGGGCACAAGCAGGGGATGTGCCTGCAAATACTGGAAGGCAAGTACAGTGATACAGTACATATCCTTATTTGATCAAGTAATACTTTTAGGGATATAGTACCTCACCACTTTGAATGCCTGACATGTAGTTGGGTTACCTGCACTGCATCATGGGATTAAGAAGATTGTGTGGTCACTTCAGATTCTCATCGTATATTATTTGGATTTTCTTGTACTTTTCTGCTCAAATACGGTTTTTCTCCTGCTCAGACTGCAGGTGCTTCATTTCCAATTCACACGAGGATTCTGTGAATGCAGTGTGTTCATGTACGATTTTTGCACAGCACCACCTAGCTGTTGGCCTGTCTATCTCTAAAACACTGAAGTTTGGGATTTAAGCAAAGCTCTGGGACAGGGAAAGATCATCAGAATTCCAAAAGAGGATGAAACTATCAGCTGTCTAGGAGGAAATGTCTTTATTTGCTTGACCTGTTCGAGGGGTGTTTGTTGTCAGGGTGCCGTATGAATCTACTGACCTGAGTCTGATCGGGTTTCATTTCTTTCAATTCTCTTTTTTCACGTTGAATGTTTTCAGTTTTATTTATTAGCCTAATTGCAAAATTTAAATAAGTTTTGTTAACATTTTATATTTCTGAAGCTTTGGCTTGCATGTTTTAAGATTCTTCTGCGTTACTGGTAAGAATTCTGTGGGGGCTTGCTTGCAGACAAAAGGGCGTTGCATGTTCTTGTAAGGGTAAATAAACAGTGACCACTACTTCTAATGATCATGTTCTATAATTAGAATGTTTCCAGTTGATAATTTATTTGTTGAAACCTTTGTGGTGTGTCTTCTGTTGTTAAAATTATGTTTTTTTCTGCATAAACATGTAGGTGATTGGTAGCATGAAGATTTGACTCACAATTTCACATTTGATACACTTTTTTATATGTTCATGAAGATATGTTCAGTAAAAAAATGGATTATGTTGAAAAAGACTCCGTGGTATCATTTCATATAGTGGAATAAATATTGTTTATTATTAAAAATATAAATATATAAAAAATACTACTAATAAATTGAGAACTTAATCCATTATGCAGCATATTTCCACCATCATATATACGTATAAATCTATTGCTAGATATTGATATATTTTTTACATTTTACTTAGATAACTTGTTTTTGCTAAATGCATATCATTTTATTCACTTTTTTTGATCTCAAAGGATTGAGAAATACTAAATACAATAGATGCAGAATGCTTCAACCATCAAGTCTTTGATTAAGGCAAATCAATCAGTTTCTCCCTGTCAGAAAATGATTGTTACTTCCCAGTGTGATCCGTAATGATCTGAGCTCTGAAGCATATTAAAGAGGATTTCTACATGTGATTTATTTTTCAGAACTGCTGATTTAGTAAACATGATAAAACCACCTCAACAATAAATCAATTCCCCAAGCAGATCTGAGAAGCCGAATCCCCTATAGGTTGATGGTTTTGCATATGAAAAGCAACCGATGCTACTTAATTCAATCCCTTTAAGCTCTAAGAGCATCTGTGCATGCCGAATAGTTGATTTGTATAGTGCTGTATGAACATTAGAGACGGACCGTTGTCATGAAGATCCTTTCCAAATCCTGGTTAAAATCCAGAGTTTCCGGGGAGGAGGAGGCGCCCAAACAAAGGCTTTCAGAACATGTTAGTGTAAGATTAGACTGAACTAACAACTCAAAACGTGTCAAGTGCAAAAGGACTAGCAGCTTTATATCAGGATGTAATAATTCCCTTCTAATGCTTTCATGGTTGTATAGCGTACATGCAAATATGCTGCACTAAACAGTCAAGAAGTGTAAAACAAAAACCCAGTTACAAACACAATGCTAGAAAGTGATTTTTGTAATAGATTTTGAATCAGAATGAATTTTTTTTTGGTACATGAGAGTATTCCAGAGCAGAAAACAAACAAAACAATAAATTAAGTTGCTGAAGGAAACTAAAGCTTCAGTAACTTATTTGTTTGCATGTCCTCGCCATGCTTGTGTGGCTACTACTCGCCATCTTCTGTGTATGGAGTTTCTTTATGCTTGGGAGTCAGGCAAGTGTTATAACGTTCTGGATGCAAGGCTTTGATTCACCAGAGAAAGAGAGGAGACGAGCAAAAGCCATGCTAAAATCTTCCTTTTCTGTCACTTTTACTCATGCTGGTTATTAATGAGGGAAGTGTGCTTGAGAAGGGCAATGATTACAGACAGGGTCTGGCCAGAGTCACGAGGAGATTGGTGACAAGACAAGAGTGCTCTGTGTGACATCACTGCATTTGTCACAGAGGTCATAACCCTGATTATGCTCCATTCACACCAGTCAATCACATTTCATGCTCAGTTCACTCTACAACACAAAATCAATGCATCAACTGGTATCTCACACTATTGAGAAGACAACCTTACCTGAAAGAGATGCTTTTGTTTTTATCAGCTGATCAAATCTGGTCACCAAAAACTATTAAAGTCAGAAGTCAGAGGACTGGGCAAACTCATAACTCAACAGTTATTCTGGATGAAAATTTGTCTAATTGGTAAATATAGCAAGAGTTGGTAGTTTGAATGAAACTGAATGACATTTTGACAAAACTTTTGTGAAATATTTTTTTGCAGCAATTCCAATTTGCCTGATCTTAGATATTGTAGCTATTTCTCAAATGAAAAGTTGATGAGATCTTCCATGTTCCCAATTGGCTTTGTTATTGAATATGAATTCAAAACCAATTATAGAAGACTCTGAAAGCAAGGTTTAAGAAGCTTTAGCAGAAAATGCAGCTTTATTAAGCTTAAGACATTGGAGGTGCCATCAGCTAAACACAATGTTGCATTGAGGAAAGAGAGAGACAAAGGAGCTGGTAGAAGGGTTAAGCGATTGTTAGTCCAAAGCAGAAAAGATGGCAAATGTCTCTCAGCAACTTCATTTACAGAGTTTCTAAATTTCTGGTTATGATGTAACTTCCTCTTTATGTTAACTTCCTGTTCTCTCTTGTAAATTAACATAGGTAACAGATATATTATAAAATATTTTAATCTCTGCTCTACATTCAAGCAGTCAAGCTATTTCCACAGCAACTCAATATATACATTGCAGTTAGAACCTGGTGCTGTGTTGGGCCACCATTCTCTGTAATACGAAATTTTAAAGTTATTGTACACTTTCAACTGTGTTGTGTGTGAGTTGAAGTCATTACACTAATATACAACATAACATGATTTTAAGGTTTTGATTATTGTCATTCAGTAATACTATTCTAATGAATTATAATTGGTCAAACAATTTGACAGAAAATTCTGGACCATCTGCAGCTCTCTCATTAGACAAGTTTGTTGATTTCTGAATCTTTGACCCGGTGTCATGGGAAAGAGTGTGCGCTTGAGTCTAAGAGGGCGTAACTGACCAGTTCATAGGTCACAACCTCTCCCAGACCTCTATCAGAAGACAGAAACCTCTTTGGCAGCAAATGTATCCAGCAAAAAAAAAAAAAAAAAATCAGGGTTGTAAACCAGCACCAATGATTTATTTCACAATTTAAATCCGAGTCATCTGATTTCAGTCTATTGAAATTCATATTTCAGCTGGACACAGGGTTTCAACTGCATTTACTGGAACAGCTCTCATTTCAGACGCCTATTCTTTAGAAGTTGATCTGAGTGGGATTTTTAAATTGTATTGTAAAGCAACACTTTTTTTTACCCCCATTAAAATAGCTGTGTTTAAAATTACTTGTTTTACAATCTGGCCCTTCAAAGGAACCTGAGCTACTGCTGATCCCATCCCCTCCCATTATGCAGTAACATAAAAAGAAAAGAAAACTAGACCTCCGTCTTTTTTTTCCTTTGTGTGGTCCTCCTTCTAATAAATTAAAAATGGTGGTCATGATTGGATGATTTACTAGAAGTTGCGCTGATTGTGAATGGTGTGTGCCTGGGGCCCTAAGATAACTGGCCACCTGTCCTGGCCATGGTGTACCTCTCATGCCCATTATAGGTGTGAAAGGCACAAGCACATACCATTTGACCTATTAAGAATTCATAAAAAGGACAGAGAAACAACGTCAAGGACCTTTAAACTCATTTCCATTGTGATAAGCCATTGCTCTAAATTCCAAGTTTATCTTTCAAGCATTTATTTCTATCCACTTTATAATCAGGTTCTGTGGTTTCATCTGCTCTCTGATTAAAATGCAGCAATACTGTTGTCTCTGGTTAATTGTATTAATTTCTGATCTTGTGGTTAATCAATTGGACACAGATTTGTCTATGCTTCTTCATGCATCAAGATAAATCCCAATAATGTACACTCTGACATGATGCCAACAAAAGGCTCAGACTGTAAATGCCCAGGGCTGGACGCTTAGCACCTGTCCACGAATGCATGTCAGCGATATGGAAATGAAAGATGGCTCACAGGCGTCCGAAACACTTGTTCAGGAAAGCTTTGTGTAGAGTGCAGAAACACACCCATGCACAAAGAGACATGCTTCTCGCCATCTGTGTGTGTTGGCAGAGAGAGTAGCCACACGTGGTTCTGTACACTCAGAAAAAGCAGATGAAGTAATGAAACTGAAATAAATGTTTAGACTAAACACCAATTTCTTGTGCAGCAGGTTTTGTCAAGGAGAGATGATATGGAGGAAAATATTTAATATTTAAATTTTATTTATCAACAAAGGGCTTTACCAGTAAATGTATAGAGCTAGATGTATACAAAAGTGATAGAAATTGCTATGAACCTTAAAAATAACCAAAAAAAAAAAACCCCCGATATAACCAGATTATAAGACAATAGTCAAGAAAATTGTTTAGGAAAAGGTTTAAAATCCTGAAGGTTAAAAAGTCTAAGTACATAAATATAACAGGTTTATTAAACTAACATAGAAGAGAAAAACCAGCATTAAAATAGAAAATAAAAATCTGGATAAAGCAGTTGGAATGTTGGGAAAAAAATTGTATTAATAATAAAACATTGCCAGCAAACAAGAACAAAAAAAATCTGATTGAATACAGAGCTCAAACAACCAATGTGCTAAAATTATTAGTTATTACTGCAGCCATCACTTGATGGATATGTCTGAGAACAGGACTTGTTTGTCTTTGTGTGTGTCTGCTGAATGGGGAATTTGGTGGGGGGCAAGATAGAGAAAGAGGGATTGTGGGTAATGACCATCAGGTGACTGCATCAGGAGTGTGTGTGATCTCATAGTTGTGCCCTAAAACAAAGTGCCAATTACCCGCAGTGCCAGCACAGATGGATTACATAACTGGAAATATGGAGGGGGGGGGATTCACTGCAGAGGTCATCTATAAGTCATCTTTATTTATTCACTTGGAGCTCAAAAGGAATTCTATGAAATATCTACTTTAAAAAAATCAGAATTAAGTCACTGAAAAAAAGATTTGTGACTAGCTAATGGTGATTAAACTGTTTTGGGGGAACTGTGCTGTTAAAAGTTTAAGTGTTTGAAAGATTCAGTTAATCCAAAATCTCAGCCTTTCTCACGCTCTCTACCAATCAATAATGCACAGGCTTCATCCATTAGGAGACATGTCCAAGGAAGAGAGATTCATTACATACCCTGAGCTGTAGAACCGCCTCCTCCAAACCTTTTCACCCTGATCGTCTTTTTAATTTACATAAATATTACAGTCAAGACAAGCTTTTTAGAAATGTTAGTGTGTGCATGTGGCAAATTGTGTCAAAACCTTTAGGTAGATGACAGTGCATATATTTTTTATTTTAATGTGGCCTAGCAGCTAACATAGACCATTTCTAAATATATGTTACTTACTAAAAGTGCTTTGAATTAATGTCACAAATCAAATCCGGCAACAGTTTTAGAATATTGATTATTGAAATTGAAAGCACATTAGCTGATAAATAATTGGTAAAAATAAACAAACATTCTAACAACAGGCACATTGACATGACTTTAGAATTGAATCAAGAGGGACTATTCTTTCTCCTATGCATAATTTTACATGGTACACCGTAAATCCGCAGTATAGACCTGGCAATAAAATAGAGAATACATTCCGAGGTGTAATATTGACAGAAAAGACTTAAAAACAATATTTAACCATTAAAGATATTTAATATATCTAAATTGTTCAGCCTAGCTCACAATGAATTCGACATGTGGGACCTTCATTTCTCAGTCAAAAACACAATCTGACATTTATTCATTCATGGAGCGTAGCAAGAAACTTGTGCTTCACTTGTAACTCGCAACTTTCTGTGTTCAACAACTATCACATTCACCTCCACAATAAGACAAAAAGAGCTGCTTAAGTGCCAGAGTATGGGACTAATTGTTTTGTGCCTTTATAGATCTATTGTGCTGTGACGTGTTATGTCGGATTTTAAAAAGGAAAAACTTTAATGACAGGTAACTATCATATTTTTTAATGACTTCTGTGGCCAATGCACCCCAAAATAAAGATTAAAAGGAGAACTAAAACTACTAATGGCACCTACATCTAACGGCATCATACCTTTAAGGAATGCTGATTGATCCCTTTTTCATAAGACCAAATGCTTCAGCAGTATTATACATTTATCACTTTCTCCCATTCGTTAGCACATGCTAATGGTTAACTGTTTTTAATACTAACTTGAGAATTTGTCTTTCTTGTTGGCAGCATTTTAGGACGCTCAAGTGTGAAGAAACGCAGAAGTAGAGGTAAACAACAACTGTGTTTATAAAAAACCTGGAACTACTGCCAAGATATTTAATCACTTATGTTTTTAAGATTGGGCTGAAAATAAATATTGAATCCCATGCCATGGGCTGTTTTATTGAAGGCTACACCAACCGTATAGAAATAATGTTAAATACATTACTTTTTTGGTCAGATAATGACTCTGACTACAACACATTGCTAAAACATTGAGGTAGGAACTTATACAACAGTAAGACATATTTTTCTTGACTTTCTTTATAGTATTTGTTTTTTTTTCATTTAGCACATTTTTTTCTAGATTTAGACAAACTAGTCAGACATCTTTATAAGAATGCAAGTACTAAAAAGAAAATAGAACTCTAAATTTAACTAAGTTACCAGTTTAGTAATCAGTCTATGTTTTTATTAACCATCTTGATTTACTGGAGACACTCTCGAACAGATGAGACAATGTCGTCAAAGATCACATCTCTGTTTTCCTTGGTGACCTGTGGGGAGGAAACAGGATACAGTGTTAGTTTGCTTGATGCTAAGAAAATTACTCTATAACCTCTTATACATCCGGTCACCGAATGAAAGTCAGCAGTACACACATTAGAGCCCAATGTTTAATAAAGAATATTAAATGTATATTTAAAAGAATCGATACCGTGAATATCTTGACATCCTGCCTGCTGCGCACTTCCTCCACCAGCGGGAGACTTTTTCCTTTAGGAACAGGGATTGTGCCCAGAATCGAATAACTGGAGTCCAGAGCTTCTCTTACGGCACGAATGAACATTTTACTAAACATCTCCATCTTTCCAATCTCGTCCAATACAAAGAGCCTTGTGCCACTTCCATCACAAATCTGATACAGAAAGACAAGTGCTTAACATTTGAGGTATGAGATTTGACTAAACATTTGAATGCTATTTAAACATACATTTCTGAAAAGAGGGAGGGTGAGACTCTCGAAGGATTGAATATCTACTACATACTGTCCTACCCTGAAGTCACGTCCAGAAGTGGCTGATTCAGAGCTGAGAGACAAAGCGTTTGTTAGATTTTCTGACTTTTACTCTTGGATATTAAAAAATATTCAAGGTGTACATTTTTAAAAACATGTCAAAGCAGTTTCTACCTCATCATCTATAGCTTACCTGACCCTAGCAAGTGGTCCTCGGCCCCCAGATACTGTTACCACATCAAAGCCCAGTCTTCGGCCTCTTTCACGCAACTCTTCAGTGTAAAACCCACTGACCGAAACTCCACTGGACAAAAGCAGAGCCTCATACACTTTCTTCACCAAAGTTGTCTTTCCCACACCTAGAGAAAAAAATACAAACAAATCGGGGAAAAGTACACAGACAAGGCACTTACTTTAATAAGGCTAGAAAATACACCATTTCCCCCCAGTTTTCCTGGCAAATTAGTATTCACCTGGGATCTGCCTGGCATTTTTAAAAGGTTGCCTCAGTTTAGGATAAAACGTTTTGTACCCAAATGTTCAAAATACTGTAGAGTTCAATGTTTAACATCTGATTATTTTATGGATGCAATAGATCGTGTATGGTTTAAACAGTTAAGTGGACGGGTCAATATAGAGCTATAACTTACACTAAAGCTAACATTTAAAATCATTTTGGAATTAAGTAAGTTTGCAAGTTGATGTTTATGATGCTTTTCCGTTTTCCAGACGTTTTAAAGTTCATTAAGTAAACGGAGTATCAATATAGAATTAGCAGTGCCGTTGGGTTGACCAAGATAACCATTACAGAGGGAGATAAAAACACATCGAAACAAACTATGCTGTGTTTAGTATTTAGCTTTACCAGGAATTCCAGTCAGAAACACGTGTTTCATTGTTTACAGTCGATTCTCGTTGCTTTACTTCTGAGCTCATGAAACACATTCTTAGAAACGACACTTCCGGAAGTACGACGCATGCGCAGAGGAAGTAAAATGAAAAAGAAAAAAGTATTTTCTTTTATTATAAAAAATAGTATTTGTGTTCATTTCAAATACATTCGGATAACTTGTCGTTTAAAATTGATAATTCATATTTTGTAATAGATTTGATTATATTATATATTTGATTAAATAGCAATGTACGGATAATGACGATTTCGCATTTTGATCAATATAAAAACAAGTAAAAGGTCAGTTCACTTATCTTTCAATTTAAGTGTTTGTTTATATGCAATTTGAAGGGAATTACCCTGTAAATTTAAGTCATGATTAACTGTTCCATTCTATGAAAAGGCTGAAAATGATTCATATGATTGTTGGTACCAAGCTATAAATGTTTGCATACAGGTTGTAAAGATGGGTGATTTTCAGTTTTCTTTATTGGTTTCTCATGTAAGAGCAAGAGGTTGATGTTTGGATACCTTTTGCTCTTTGGGTTCTGTTTCAAGCTCAGCCATGAGCCTTTAAAGTGTTGTAAACATGTTCTCCCAATGCTTCATAAAACATATATATCTGATGGACTGAAATGGGACAAACACCAGCAAATCCCTACAAAACAAACTAGCATCAAGAAACATGGCTAGACCAAAATCTTTCAAAGGAATAAATTCTTTAAGAGATTTACAAAAGTAGATTGTGTTTTAAATGTTACATCTGTTTAACCGAAACACAAAGAATGACTGAAACACAATAGATGCATTTACACAAAACGCTTGACAGAACATTTGACTAGTATTGTCTAATCACAGTGTGTATCCCGGAAGTTTGTTGACGACTAGTTCTGAAATGTGATGGTACTTCCTGTCAAGTCCTAGAGACGCAAGGTTATCCTGTTCGTTCTCTCCATGTGAAGGATCTGATGATGATTGGTTCATTAGCACTGGCTTGTTAGGGGCTGAATCTTTTGACTCTTGAACCAGTTTTAAACTCATGTTCTTGCTAGAGATACTACTGTCATTGCTTGAGGTTTCCCCAACAAAACCCCTACGAACCAAAGGTGTGTTTCTTTGTCCAAATTTTCCAGAGATCAAATATTCATCATCATCTGAAGACACACTCAGGGCCGAAGTCTGAAGGCGTGGACGAATTACATGAGTGCTCTTGAGGGATCGCTGAGGAGAGTTTTCGGCTTTTGCAGGAACAGGGAGAGTTTTACTATGACGAGATGCATCCGAAGAGCTGGAATGACTCTTTGTTTTCTGCAGGTTTGTAATGGGGCTGCTGATCGGCTCAGGTGAGAATCCATCAGTCGTGTTGACACTTGTAAAGTCATCACAGTAGTCAATATCTTGAAGGAAGGAGCCATTACTTAAGTCAAGATGGCCACTGTGATCTTCAGTGCTGTTTTCTTTAAACCCTGGATCATTCCATTTTGATTCATGGCCAGATGAAGCTGAAATGGGAACTTTTTTGCCTTTTTCTTCCATCACATCCTCTTTATTTTGCTCATCATTGTTCCCAGGACTCTGTTTTGCACTTCTTTTATAAAGTGCTTTAGTTTCAACAGGTTCTCTACTAAATTTCATTGCATCAATCTCTTTCTGTTGAAAGCCTCTGCTGAATGACTTCCCAACATTTTTTTCATCATATGAACTCAATCTTTTTGGCTGCGCTAGGTTCTCATTATGGTATTCCATGCATTTATATTTTTTGGGAGGGCTTTTTTTGACCAGCTGGAGCCTGAGTTTAAAGGTGTTGGTCAAGCCGTATTTAAGAGTCCTCTTCGGTTGCATTTTTTTCTTTATGCACTTTGATGAATGAATGCCTGATTTTGTTTCGAGTCCAGGTGTCTGTTTAAGGCTAGTTTTATTATTCACAGAACTTTTGTCCTTTTTCCCAGAATCAGATTTGGTTTCAAATAATGGTGGCTCTTGTTCTGATGTGTACAACCATGACAGTTTAGGATGAACTGATAATGTTTGCTGATCCTGTGTGTGGATGTTCAGCTGTGATAATTCCATTAATAAAGCATTAAGAAGGGGCAATTGTCTAATTGCATCCACAAGTGGAGCTGAAACAGTCTCTTTACTCCTTAGTTTGGGTGTTGAAGTTAATTTTCTTGATCCATCGACATTTTGAAAAGACTCATTTCCATCCTCTTCTTGTTCTTTGACATCCATTTTCCTTTCTAAACCAGTAAATAGTCCTGTAAAACCTAAAAAGGAATATTAATATTATTAAATAGAATAGACAAGTTTTTTTCATAAAAACAGTTGTATAGGTCTATAGAGAATTACTTTGTCTTTCTCTATAGTTTGGGGTCTTATACACACGTTTAACTCTGGAACCTTTTATACGACACAGAACTGTCCACTTTCAAATGAATTGATGGACTACAGTTAAACTGTAGAAATACCTCAATGATCATCAGTAAAAACATGGAAGCACCTGAGACAATTTTGAGCTGAAAAATCTTGTTCTCATAGGGTACACTATTAAAAAAAAGAAAAATAACTGATTTTTTTGCATACTTAGTGTGTAAATAGCTTATACATAATTTCTAATGTAAGCAACAAGTTTGTGCAGTCTGCAGCTTTTTCCATCAGGTTTCGTAAAAAAAAAAAAAGAAAAAGAAAAAAAAAGTTAATCATTTACATTAAAATTTTTGGCAGACACATTTATCCAAAGTGACTTACATCTCAAGAAATGAACACATTTAGTTAGTTCTTGTTTTCTCTGTGGTTTGACCCTTGCGTTGCTTGGAATAAACATTATTTTTAATAAACATTTACTTAGCTGTATTTCAATGCCGGTCATGTTTATTTGATTGGACTGGGACTCACAATGCGATAGGGAAAAAAGGATTTAGTACAGTATAGAATTAATAAGCAGGTATTTAAATAAGGGAATGAACATATCATTAGTATTAGGAGACTAGATTTGCATTCAACAAGAGTATAAATATGAAATATGATATAGTTTAAAAAATTAAAGTCCTACACTTTTTCTCTTGCTGGCTGCTCTCCCCGGAGAAGTAAAAGAGAGGTGGTGGGCAGAATGAAGAATTCTCCTGTTCATCTTCATCCCATGAATGTGGCTGGGTTTCAGTAAAAGTACCAACAACGGGCTGTTTTGCTGGAGAAATCACTTTAGCGGCAGTTTTCCCATCCAAAGCTGTTTGTTGAGGCATCACCTTGTCAGGTGCTTCTGAAAGAATTCCTTGAACTCTTTTTCCAAATGTGCATCCTCAGCATGTTGATCTTTTGCAGCAGTCACCTTCACTTCATAGACTATGTGGTCTGGGATGTGAGGAATCAAATGACCTCCCAAGCTACAACCTTATAGGCAAGCGAAATCACTCCTTTGCTTTGACCCATTAGATTGTAGAATGGCCGAATCAGTCTCTCCCCATGAGCAGCAGGGGTGTTAATACCATGCTGAATCACTTCTTCTTTAATCCTTCCAGTAACTTTAGCCAGGGATATCAACGTGCTTCCTTTAAGTTTAGGAATCTCACCTGTAACATCCAATACCATTGCATAGAGAGGGGTGTTGAGCAGGTGACTGTGTAATAAGTCCAGGTTTATCTTAAAAAGGCAGGATTTGCCTTTGTGGAATGGGAACTTTAGATCGTCTCCGTCCTCTGGTTGAGATAAAGCCTCGGATGATAAGCAGAGATCGGAATAGCTAGATTTAGATTGGTGATCTTCTCGTCCTGGTTGGTAAATTAGAAGAGTGGGGAAATCTAAGAAACGAATACCCACGGCGATGTCCAAAATATTTGCATGAGATTCTTCAAAATGAACATAATCTATCACCAGATCTAGCGAGAATAGGGTTTCTTGCTTTGATGACATTTCTAATTATTAATGTTACATCTTACATAAATGTTAAAGCACAGAACGTTTTATACTGAATGTAAAGCAGATTAACATGAACAGGAAAAAGAGCGTTGCAGCGTCGCCTCTCCTAGCAACAACACAGTCTCAGGAATGTTACGTCATTTCTGATATGGGGAATCTGGGAATTGGAGTCTATTAGCATTTTCTTTTTTTACATCTTTTAGTATCAGCTCTTCAACAAGGCAATTTTTTCAACACAATTTTTGCAATTTATTAACGTTATAAATATGACAGCGCATGCATAAAAAATTAATTCATTTATTAAAAGTTTACTTCTTCTATATCTGCTACTACTACAACGACTATGACTACTACTAAAACAATAATAAATATAAAATAATAAAAATGCATTGTTTATGTAAACTCCATATGAAATCATTCGCAGTAAAAAGATTGTATGATTCATATTTTGTCAGATTATATATAATGCAGAGGTAAATAACTATTAATCTAGCTTTTGGTTGTGGGCTTTCGTTTTTTTTTTCAATAAAAATACAATTTAATAAACACTAAGGCCAAAACGAAATGGGTCTAAAATAAACGCTCATCGAAAACTGCCTAGTGTTCGACGCTCTTTTGGACAGGTTCGTGAGCGAGGTTCACCAACCAAAATACCAGCTTGGGCAATCAATAGCGGCAAAGGGCGGGGTTTGGGGGCCTTTTGACCAATCATCAAAAGTAAAGGGCGGGGCCTCTCACCGGCTCCTTACGTTTCTAAAAAACGCCAGTATTCGGTTGAATGAGGAGAGAGTGAAGGTATCAACTGCTCCGTAAAGTGTGAACGTGTGGAATATGACTTAATCTCTTGTTTTTTCTCTTCAAATGATTCATGTTGACTAGCTTCTCATCATTATGGGACAATATTTTGCATCAAATTCTGAAGGTAAGATATATGTGGCGAAATGTGCTTATTTAGCAGAGTTGTTTTCAGAATTGTTTCGTGATTTTTGTTACGCTAACTCAGTCAAAACAAACCGGATGTAACATTACCCAGGTTGGATTTAGGGCAGCTAAATTGTAAAAAAAAAACCATATATTTAATACAGCAACGATACGGCTCTGTATTGCATGTTTTAAGACACACGGTTTAAATCGTGTTTTTTTAAACCGGTTTTAAATTTTCCTTTCTTGCTGATGTTTGGCTTATGTTAAAATGTTTGTGTTTGACACCTAGTGTTTTCGTCAGTCATGTCAGTATTTTGTGTGTTTCGCTCATGCTTTGTGTGCATGTCCTTGGAAAAAGTGCAAATACGCGTAAAGTATCGCACTTATATACTTTTGTGGCATTGTTTCATAGTTTCATTCTGTTATCAATGGTGTTTTTCTTGCAAACATGAATTTATCAAAGCAATTCAGCTCATACGCTTTTCTTTAACTAACACAAAGACACTCAAAATAAAGTTGATTTTATAGACAGACTGCTATATGTCCACCAGAGGGCTCTTGAATGTGTACTATGACTTTACACAGTCATGAGGTAATTCATATAAAATATTTTTTTTATTTTAAATAATGGAAAGAATTAACTGGAAAATGTTTTGTTTTGTTTTACAAGAGTTGCAACTTTAACATTTTTATTTTTTTGTATCTGTATTTAGACTAATGCACATCTGATTAGGCAAGTTTTACAGCCAAGTCATGGATTATAATGGCTTTTGCATTTGAACTTCTTCCACGTGCATTCTCAACACACTATAATTTCCTTGCACAGAACAACAACATTCTTCAAGTGAGTTGAAATCTCTAAAAACTCCTGGAGAAGTGAATCTGTCCAGGATGTACTCCACATTCGATGGACAATGTTTTTGTGTTTGCTGTTAAAATGTAATAACGAGAATATAAGTGGGGATACCAAATTTCGACTCTTATGATGTGTGCAGCTTCTATGTATTTGCATGAATAGTAGAGAGACAGAGAGGCAGAGTTGAACCCTGGCCTTCAGATGCACATCTGAAGCTGTGACTGCTACTAGACAGTCATGTTATCTTGGTGCTTGTTCCAGAGTTTCTATATTGGATTCATTCACTGGTTTCATGATCTCAGAGTCTACAAATGAAGCTTGGAACAGTAAAGAATGTAAAAAAAAACCTACTTTACTGTGTTCATGTACGGTAATTACCAGTTTGAATTTCACATCCATATTGCTGAATTGGGTGCCATTTCCGTTACTGGGATTTTTGGACCCCATTTATTTTCCTGTTTATCACTTGAAAACAATTAGTGTTCCACAAAGCTGTGTATGAATAAATAACCATCAACAACATTTGGGATGTTACGTATTTTCATTGTAAACCCTTTTTTAGTTTCCTCCCTATTGGCATTGTCTCGTGGTCATTGTCACCGCTCAGCTGATATGGCACAGAGACGCACATAAGGATGTTCGTCTAGTGTTTTTACTCTTGAATGAATTCATAACATAATGAGAGGAAATGAAGGCTCATTTGGAGCCGCCTCTTGAAAACAACAGCTGTCAGGACTCAGGACAGGTGGAAAGCTGCTCTCCACCCTCATGTTGAGCATAGTGATTGGGTTACATGTTTTATTTCCAGGGTTTCCATTTAGTTTCAACTGTCTTGTTGTTGGACTGTGCAGCACCTGAAGGAAAGGAAGCCCATGTGACCACAGCGAAAACAGTCCTTTTAGAAAGAATTATAGCCAAGTCTTGAAAGGAGAATTTTCTTTTGTGTGGGTCAGCTATGCTGCCCACTATTTTAAAGGCTTGTGTTGTTTGATTTATTTGGTAACAATGAATGTATTGGTTTTATTTACAGCTACATATTTGTGCAGCTTTCTTTGAATTATGATTCTAATCCATTAAATCGTCAGTATCTTGAAGTGTGTCAATCAGAGATGATGCCAAGACAACAATTTGTCACCGTTATAGTACAGGGATTTTTCTCGTTTAACCAGAGGAGAGGAGATGAGATGGACTCCAAAGGATATGGATTAGAAGAGGCCATCTGCTCTTTGTGTTCACTGGCATCTCCTTCCACAGTTAATGGAGACCATTGGAAATGGCTTTTCTAGAGGGGGTTCTTCAAGCAGACATGTTAATTGCATTATTTTACAACTTTGTATTGCTTACCAAACTGAGTCATTGATTTTTACAGGAGCTTTTTTTATGTGTGTAGCATATTTTTCAGAGCTCCTGCAGATTGGCCCGACATAATACCAGGCAATTTGGCAAAAATGCCTTTTTTTACCTTGATTGATTGTTTTTTTTTTTCAAATGTTGGAATATTATAGAAATGAGATATTTATATTAATAATAAAGTAACATTTCTGCACCTGAAAAATCCTACAAAGCAACTGGTGAGATTTCATCTTTTCAAGGTCCTTCATCTCCTGTCCATGTGCCAGCTTTAACCATCAAAATTACTCATTTGAAGTCACCAGAATTGGAGATGTTAATAGATGTTATGACATACATAAACTGATTGAAACAGAAAGCATAAATTGGAGTAAGACCTGTAAGCAATAGGAGTTGAGCATTATTTAGTGAAAGTGCCCCTGTAGTCCTGGCTGCAGAATGATTTCTAGCCAATGCTAGAAATGGGAAAATGTGGAACTTTAAAAATTATTTCCTCAGACGTTACGTTATTTAACTGTTTTAAATATTTTACAAAGTTATCTATACAGTGAACATACAGTTTCTTTGGCTCAAGTTTATTTTTGTGTGGTTCATAATGGCTCAATTTTCCTCAAACCCCATGTGATTGACAGCTACACTGAACAGAGCGGATTCCTGAGAAAGATAAATCACGCTGCCAAAGATCAAATTCAGAAAAGTGGCCCTCAAATTCTTCTTTGAAACTACAAAATAAGTTGTTTATAACAGGCTGAGTATGAGAGGGGCGGTGTCACGTCATCCATCATTTTTTTAAGTCTATGGTCCTATGTGACAAACTTACCAACTTTTCCATTGTAGACATGCTTATCCTGTGCATTTAAAATGTTTTTTTCCAAACGAACGAACCAACCATCATGAAGAATGCGCTATACAGAAGAATTTCAATGGTTTTTTATGGTATATGCAACAAAGAACTGAATCACAGAGAAGGTGTGCTCATCTTGTCATCTTGAAATCCATTTTTGGTTTGAATATGTGTGTTTTAGTACGTGTTATGATCATAGTACAACCCGTTTGCACTAGAGTTAGTTTAGAAGTGGACTGAGAGTCCATTGTCCACTATGATTCAGGGTTGCAGCTTTCATATTCAACCCATCGAAGGGTACTGAGTAATCTCACAAGGATTCATTTTCACCAAACTAAACATACTCCAAATGTCTTTAGTATTGAATAGTTGAGCTGTAGAAGACTGGGGAAGATATTGAGGAGGGTAATTCTTCCTTTCCACATCACAAGATGGAGATTGACACTGGAACGGATGTGATCCTTTTGTTTGTAGGCATCACTGTATATTTCTAATAATTATATATATTTCTAATATATGTATAATTCTAAAATATAGATAAATTCTTGAAATCTTGTGATATCTTGTGATCAAATGATATTTGGTTATACGAATCAAAACCATTTTCCCCATATTTTTTTACTTTTGTTCTGTGAAATTGAAAGCACCGCAGTCTCTCTGGGAAAAAATACTTGCACGCTTATTATGGAAATTCTTTAGGAAGAATTTTTGCATCATTGTGCACGTCAAAAACCACTGAACATGTCAAGATTACAGCAACCACACATAATAGCAACTTTAATTGTCACTGTAGAGTCAGGAAAGCTCGTTTTAAAGCACACAATGAGTTTAATGGGTGCTTTGTTTGATGATGTTGACACCATCAGAGAAGATGTAATGGGCTTGATTTCCATTGCATCTGACAAAATTAAAAATGCCAAAAGGCCAAATGTATTAGTCCAATGTGGAGTACATTTCCAAAAGAAGGTAATTTAGATCAAATATATTATTGCAGTTCTATCATTAATTTAGAATTAAGAGAAGACGGTTCAGATTTTTTTCCATGTTTTAATGTATTTTCAAATCCAAAAAATGCAACCCCAGCCCCACTATGTTTGTGGCTTTTTCAGATTAAATTTAAGTTGATTATCTCTCTTTCTGCAGAAATATAACAAAACATTCTCCTGTGTTTTATATTGCTTTAAATGACAAACCTCACAATGTTTTGTGTTTTATTTTTATTTACATATCTTATTTTTTTTTTAGTTGTCGGCTTGTGGTCACCAGTTGTATCCATCGACGTCTACCATTTTCTAATGGATGATACATGGCACATGGTAGTAAATTGTTAAATACATAGTTGATCAAAACATGTATAGTCAATTAAATGCTAAATTGATTATAGTTCTGGTTTGCATGCAATGTAAAAAAAAAAATACAAACCTTCGGCACTGAAGCAAGGGTGATTATCTGAATGGAGACAGAACCATTGATGCTGAACTGGCATCAGAGCGGCGGATGAACCATGTGTATCATGAGGTCGTGATATTTGGTCTCACAGACCACCTACTGTCACTAAGGGTCTGGAGCTTTATGACCCACTTATCAGAAGTACAGTATTTGAGCTGCACTCAGTGAAATGTAGGCTAAAACCGCCATATGGCTAACGTGCATTTAATCCTGCACCATTTATCTCAGAGTGCTGAATATGGATTTTATGGTTGAGATACTTCTGCAGATACAACTCGTGGATAAACCATTTGAGCATATTTCTGATAAACTTATAGCTGCATGGTGGTGCAGTGGGTTGCTGGGTTGAGACCAGCTAGTGGCCTTCCTGGTTGGAGTTTGTATTTTCTCACTGAGCTTATGTATGTAGGTTTCAATAGATTGAATACTCTCAAGGTTGCTTATGGGAGAATTTGGGAGTGTTGCCCTGGTTATGCACTGGCAACCTGTCAAGGATGTACCAAGGCTTTAACCCACAGTGAGTTTGAACCCGCAGAGGGTTATGCCCTAAAGAATGAATGAGGATAATTAATTAACAGCCTGTCTTATGCATAAAAAATAAGGTAAGCTTATTGGCTAAGCCAAAAGCTACAGCCAACTTTTCATTAAAGGTTTATTTTCATCAGTGATTTTTCACCATTTAAACCAATCTGATGTATCCAGCAGCACAAGTTGTTGGCTTAATGCTTTTCACGTGTTTAAAAGGAAGATGAGGAGAGGCTTTTTACAAGCGTTTTAATGAGGGCTTCAGATGAAACGTTTTTCTATTAATCACAATCAATATTTTTGCTCTTTGAATATGAACAATTTTGAATTCCTCGAAAATGATGTTGATCACAACGTCCCTCATTATCATTCAACTACTGCACACTTTGACAAATTCCTTTTCTGTTCTGCTAGCAAACAATAGCTCACTATTTTACTCAAGGTGTGAGGTATTTTGGGGGGAAGAAGTGCAGAACTGAGCTCATTTACTCCCAACAAAAGGACCATTAGGGACACAGTGGCTTTTATCTACAGAGGATATGTATCTGTTTTATTACAGAAACAAGCCATTTTACATCACACCGCACAAAGGCGATGTAGACTGCCTTTACAACAGACAGGGTTAACTAAAAACTTAAGGTTGAAACTGGATCTGTGGCGACTGTTCGTTGCCAAATCCCAACCAACTTTATCCAAATACATTTTATCCGTAATAATTGAACTAAACATTAAAGTAAATAAATCCAAACGTATTAGAAATGGTATCTTTTAAAAAGAAAAGTACTTACCATTCAAAAACATCCATTTTTCATTCACAATTGAACGCATATTATTGATTTGTGTATGGAGTTTGGCTTGACTCAGAAACACACCTCAGGGCAAAGATAAAAAGACTTTTATTCAGCATTTAAATGTGCAGATGTCTCAGTTTTTAGGAAGTTGTGCTTGTGACACTTAACTGACCTCAACACAAGCATTTAAAGAAGAGTTGATGTCATCGATGTAAAAGGTGGACCATCTAAATGCACACTTTGGCGACATGGGGTGTTAGCCAAGTCCCAGACATTTTTAAAAGGACTTCTTTAGGGCTTAGATTAGGCAATTAGATTATTGCACTGGCCTCAAAAGTAAAGGTGATATCTTGCAGTTGTGGCCTAGAAGATTGATTGGTTAGAAGGTCGCCAGTTCAATCCCCAGCTCCACTGGGAGTCGAAGATTGTGAGAGTCTTGAACTAGTTTCCCTCACTGCTCCCTGGGTGCCACAGCAATTTCCCGCAAGACCTTTCGTATCTTGAACATTTTGAAGCATTCGTATCTAAGGGTACCACTATACACAATCTGCAAATTGAACGATTTGCAAAACGTCACAGATTACTTCACGGTTTCCCTACATGGTATTGTCTCAATGAAAACGCTTTATGGCAAGACATCATATCATAGATAAAAATGGAGTACACAAAAGAAAGTTATCTTTTTACGCAGCCAACTGGCAGTATTTCACTACTGGGCTGGTGGATGCAGCATTAAAGCACATTTTTCTTATAAGAGGCACATTAGTGACCTTGGCTGTGAAAGTCATATCATCAGCCTCTCGGTAATACAGAATCATCCAATGTTTGTCAGACACAGCTAGTGAACTCCAACAGTAATAAAAACACTGATTTTAACTGATATGGCTCATGTTTCATGTGTTTAACCATGCATTTGTTTTCCCGAACGATTGTTTAAAATATGCTATACAGTAAGTAGTAATACTTTTAAAAACAGACCCGCTGATGTATATTAAATGGACACACAGTAAAGCCTTTAAACAAAAATCACAATATTATAAATCACTTTTAATATTTTCAACACATTACCTGCCATAAAGCATTTCCATCGCGACATCACATGGTGCAGGGAAACTGTGACGTAATCTGTGACATTTTGCAAATCGTGCAATTTGCGGATCATGTACGGACAGAGAGCACAAATTCCTTGTCTGAGTCACTCCATACCTAGTTGTAGTGTCCCTTTCACTTCACTTCAATCACCATAAGATGAGGTGGTTAAACTAGTAAACCTCACTGCTCAAAAGAAAGCATAGCATATATAATTTCTCAAAATGTAAAAACTTTAAAAAACTGTTTCGTTGAGTTTTCGGACATACGGATTGTAAAGATACCAGAACATACAGATTGTATTCTGACAAATATCTGTACTGTATTTGATTTTGTCACATATTGAAAAGGCCAGCTTGAAACCTAGCGTGATTCCATGCCTTTTGTTATGTTCCAGCCATCATTAGTGTACAGATTAGCCATATATCTGTGACTTGCTTGGTTTTTGTTGTCAGCTTAGCTGCCTGATATCTTTCCCAGTGACTCATAGCAGAGATTATTAACTGAGCTGGAACTAGGTCTGTGAGTCATCAGGGTTAACCCACTGGCTTTTCTCCTGTGGCTCCAGACCATCAGGACACTGACCCCAGCAAACGCGACCTGGAGTCTGAGATGAGAGGTAATTGAGTTCATAACTCTGCTGTATTGTGACTGGGGTGTCTGATCGGAATGTGCTGCATGAGGGCTCTATTCACTTTTGCTAGACTCAGCCTTTTCCTTCTTCCTATTTTCTCAGTCACAGTGTGAGGTAGTGAGATAGAGTTTGCACAAAACAAACAAACCATGCTTTTTGCTAAAAGAGAGCACAATCAGGGGTGAGCTTTCACAAATATTTGGCTAATCTGAAGAGATTCTGAACCTTATCTTTCTTCCTTTTCTTGTCGCTGAAGCACTATGTATTATATTTGAAGGCTTTAGTCGCAGCCATGGATTTATATCGATTTTACTTTAGTTGAGTCAATTTATCTTGTTTTTGCTAATTTCTGTTGTTCATTCTGATATCTAGTGGGTGTTATTGGCCAAAACCATTCTTCTCTTTCTTTTCTCATTCTTCAACCATTCTTATGGCTGACATTTAAAGCCTTTAATCAACTTTTGTCAAGTTTATCCAAAGAACATATGGTTTTATATCACTCTCAAACCCAAATCAACCACATCTCTCTTTTACTTTTAAATGTTCTTGTTCTCATCTTCAAAGAACTCCACAAACTTGAATCGCATGTAGACTCCTGCTCAGTCTCTCAGATCCTCCTTATCGCCCTTGTCATTCCTCCTCTCTGTTTATGAACAATGTGTTCCAGGTCTTTGAGTTGGGCTGGATTCCTTGCTCTGCTTCATGAAGCTGATATGGAAGTGACTTTATTGACTGACCTTTAGAGACACGCCCCAAAAGGGAGCTGATTGTATAGACACACCATATTGGAGTGCCCAACTATAAAACAGGGTTAAATTAAAACCTATAAAATTGGTGAATCTCTACAGTGTTAAACAGCAAATCATTAATATAGTTTATTCAAGCAATTAAATGGTTTGGCTGAAAACTATTTTCATAAAAATACATTTTATATCACATTTAAATGTTATTCATGGGCAAATAAACATTTTATAGTTATTTTAATGTTATTTTATAGTAAATGTTTTGGCCAAAAAAACAGCTTGGCTATAAACAAGAGTGTGGTATAATTCAAAAGCCACACCGATAAGTTTGATAAGGTTGCTCTGTTCATTATTTTTATGTAAATCAGTGAGTTTATTGTGAACATTGGTTCCACAACATCAGGATATGTAGTACCAACATGCTTTTAGATTAAGTTAACCTTCTAAACATAATAGCATCATCTTAGTTCTACAAAATATGATCATGTGGAACATTTATCAGTGATTTCTCCTATTTGTTTTTGTTTATTTTTTATTTTAAAAGCTCTCTAAAATATAATGTTATCACTAGAATAATTTCAAATGTTCATTGAATTTTTAAAAATTATATTTTTGAGTTCATTTATTATTATTGTTATGTCTTGTTGTGTGTAATTTGATGATTATTAATTTTAAATCTAGATGTAACTCACATTTTTTTGTTATATGTCCGTGTTACACACATGGCTTCTAATGAGCTCTGTGCACTAAAAAAACTCATCTGCTGTCGTGATCAGTCTTGTATTTGCTCCATAGGACTTTCTCTATCTGAACTCCTGAAATGCTGTTTTCACGGGTGAGATGTTTCAATTTTTGTGTCAAATGGAGCATATCCCTGACAGATGTGCGGTCATGTGGTCATGATGATATGTCTTGTGTTAAGAAGAGCCTCGTGGGAGTCAGTGTTCTTGCCTCCATCTGACCTTCCCTTGGAAAGACGACAATAAGAAATTAGATTCTTCCTTCATGTGTGTCTGATAACACAGTAAGGACCGGTTCTTTATGGAGAGCTTTGAACAGAAAATAAGTGTGTTGCTGTACTAGCATTGACTCCAGTTCACAACATTCCTCCAAATATATATTGTGGGAAAAATATATAGTTAAAATTATTTAATTCTCTAGCAGTTTTCTTGAAAAAAAATGGTGACAAATGAATTTTCTTGAAGCCAAGAACATAATTCTCTGAAATGCCACTTTTTTGCATATCAGTTTCTCTAATTAAGCTTCATTAGTTTAGAACAAGAAAAAAATAAATGTTTCAAACCCGAGATGTTCACAGCCTTTGATTGAAAGTTTACCGCGATGCACAAAGCGGATGAAAAAGCTGACTAGAGCAACCTCAACATGTGGGTACCTCATGTTGGGACCCGCTGTATTCTTGTTTACAGGATATAAGTGACTTTGACAGGAAAAAGCTGTCACTCACTGAAAGAACCTTTTAGTGAGAGTGTGTGAAGGAAATTGGACTGAATTTCCTCCATTCTTTCTGCCAGGCTGGTCCCTCTATTGTTCTCACATAACAGATGGTTGAGAGGACATGGACACATTGACTGTCACTCAAACTGGTGCTTTTTGCATAGCTTACATGATGCAGCAGTGGGTTGTCACGCACACAGGCCTTAACTAGAACATTCTCAAATTGCTTTTAATGATGTCATGTACGTTGCAATTCTTGCTTTTGACATTCGCTCTTATGCGTAAATTTTAATCACTGAGGTCCCACGATTTAGTGACATTTGAATTCCCTTTACTTTCAGGTTACTGTTGAGATTCAATACATGGCAAAATGTGCTAGTGGATTAACTGTTTAATAGGAGTTTAATGATGGAATATGATTTTCTTTTGTACCATCACTAATTTTAAGCTATTTACTGTTAATGCGCCTGCAGACTGAACAAATAAATACTTTATGTTTTTATCCACCTTTAAAAGTTAAACAATAATCAAAGAATTGTGGATCTTTCCAAATGTGAGGTTAAAGTGTTTCATTATTCTTTCGGGGTAACGTGGGTCTGGTGGTGCCTATTTAGTGAGAGGCGGGGGTACACCCTGGACAGGTCACCAATCTATTACAGGGAAACACACATACTAACTCCCTAAGGGAGTACTATAACAACCTGAGGCATGTTTTTTTTGGCTATGGAGGAATCCGGAGTACTTGGGCTGGGCGATTAGGCCTAAAATCAAAATCTCGATTTTTATTCTCCATTCCGAAAAAATTACTGATTGTTTTGTTTATTTTTTTTCCAGTCTAAGTTCACTGAAGTTTTGGACAGTCAATATGTTCACGTATCACAAGTATGAGATTTTGAATGAAAGAAATTTTGAATTAAAAGCATTACTTGATGTTAAAATAAATGAAGCAAATGGAGCGGGTTCATGTGACTCAACGTGCTTTTAAAGAGGACGTAATTGTAAAATTGACGATGTACACGCAAGCACGTGTAGATCATACAAATGCAAGGGCCACTGTGCCATCCACTGGAGTACCATGTCACCAGTTTTGAATGACATAATTTTAATTAAATATGCTTTCTAAACCTGTTTGTGCTCCCAAAATGGATAGTTTGTTCCCATAGATACTCCTTTGATCGGTGGTCAACTTTTAGCACAGATGAGTGATGAGGTGATTTTAATTTCGCGAATAAGTTCTATATTTACATTTTTTGTTAAGTTTTTCTATAAAAATAAAAGACTGATTAAGACAAGCTTACTTTGAGCATATTTTATTTCCAAAAATCTTTCTTTGGAAAGAAGAAAATGGAAATTTTTTGCCTTTATTTAGAACAGAGACAGGGCAGTATTGTGATGGGATGATAAAAAGGTAGAAAGAGGGGGAAGGTTGGGAAATGTTGATGGGTTTCGAGATTCGAACCTTCGCAGCTGCGCATATACTTCCAGCACACCGGCCACTACACCACAGGGCCGGACAAGTGTGCTATTTTTATCCAGTCTTGGCTTTACTCAAAAGTTTAATTTAGTTACATGCCTGTAGTTTTTGAATGTAGAAGCAGTAAGATGAACTTTTCCTGTGCATGCGAGCTAAACTGCTTTTATTGTATTTCCTCTCTCTGGGAATTGAGCCTAACCTTGTCATTTTTAGTACCATGCTCTCTGTTTGATCTTCAAGATGCTTTTTCTCTGTTTATCCACTGCACAAATGCAGTTGTGTGCAGCCAGTGTAGATAATGATCCAGACTGACAGCAGCCCGATTCTTCCTCATCTTCTCTATTTTCTTGTAATCCGTTGTTCCTTGAAAATGTTAAGCAGATCTCGGATCAGCAGTTTCTGTTTTCCCTCCCCCTCCAGTGTGCCTTAAAGTTCGGATGTTCAGTGAAACAGAAACCTCTGTTTGTGCTCTGGGGTGAAATGGAGAAGGTTTGAGGCAGATGTTTCACTGGAACAGAAGGAACCGAATGGATTGTCCATTGGCCTTTGCTGCATCACATGTGATTTTTAGCTCCTTGAATTTTCTGAAACTTTATCAAAGATACTACAAAAACATGACATTCCTGTAAAAGAACTCTCATATGTTTCCTGCAGAGCTGTGGCTCACGGATTGAACCAAGGCAGTTCTGGTTACTATTGACAAAGCTTTCTGTAGCTCATTCAGTAGTGTAACATTAGCATCATGAAGGTTAGGGGTTTCAATCCCAAGAAAATCAAGAACCAATCAAATTGCATTATGGATCGTAAAGAATTTACAATTCTTAACTTTTTACTGATTTTCCCAGTAAGACTTTATTTTATATTGTATGTTATTTAAATTTTTTTAGTCCTAAAAGTTTATTTAAATTAGCACAAACTCCCATTAAGGATTCTTAGTGTAGAATGAACACTAATTTAGTTTGAACAATTGGTGTCAAATGACCTGATTGATTATTTTATTGATATTCTGGGCCTTTGAAAGGATGGTGAGCAGGTGAGTGAGTGATTTAAAAGTTTAGGTGACCCTATCCCTTATGCCAGAGGCGTTTCCTCTGAAACTTGAAGCCTTGGACACACTGGATGGTTTTTGAGGTGAAATGTGGTTTTCTTTTATAAAATACGCATTTACTCTGAGTTTGTTCTAATCCCCTGTAAGCTGGCCGTTCTGAGGCAGATGGTGGAGTTAAAATAACAAATCTGAAATGTGGTTTTGTACCATCATTATAAACTGACCTGTAATTCACCAGAAGTCAGCTTTTGCTTTATTTCGATAATCCTGCTGTTTTTTGTTTGTTGCAGAAATAACTTGGTCTGAATTAAAAAGTTGATCTGTGATGCATAGGAGTCGCTTCCTAAGGATCCTAATGTTTTTAACTTGCTGATCTTTAATCTTTGGTTCTCCATTTTCTTCAGAATTCCTTTTTTGGCCATTTGAATGTTGTTCAAAACATTTTACATATATAGTTAATGCAAATAAAAGTATCTTGTAAATGTTAAAATGAGTGAATCTAAATCATTGTACGTAAACAGTCATTTTAGATTGAAACTGTAATGGCGTTTATAAACAATACTTTTAATATTGGTCTGTAACCTTTTCATAAAACAACAGTTTTAATATTACAAAAAAAATAAAAAAATTCATAATTCTTTCACCTTTGGAAATTTTATGTCTTAATCTTGACCAAGGCATGTTCATGTACCTATTTTATTGGCAATGAATGAGAGCTTGCAGATTTTTGTTGCTTAACATTTAGCCCTCCTGGACCCCACAGCTTGTCTCGACCAAATCTGTGTGGCATGTGATCTGAGGCCAGTTCGAATGAGCTTAAGAAATCCCATGAGAGAGTTCAAGCAGAGTCCGCTCCCATGCTCAAAACTCTTATTAGGAAAAACACCTTTTAGCATGTAGTTCAAGTCTTTTGGATTGTAATGCAAAATTCTTCTAAGCACAAATAAATAAATACACAGAAACTGGAGTAACCAGAAGAAAGCACTGGGGGAACAAGCAAACTCCACTCAAAAGTGACCCTCTAAGTGGTAGCAGAACTAACCACTGCTCTGCCATGCTGCCATAAATGCCTTTTTTTGCACAGTTTATTTATTCTGTGTAAAGCTCATAGAACCTAGTTCATCTCTATGCTACGTTTTAAAGGCTGGTTGAGTCTCTTGATTTAATATGATGCACTTCACTAGCAAGAAAAACCCTCTAGTAATTTGTTTCCTGCTAGTCCTTACACACACACAATTTTTTTGAATTTAGAATAACCTATTGTTTGGCTCTGTTGTTTTATTTTTTGGGTGAACTTTTACTTCCGTCTCTACCGTTGGCTTAACGGATAATAGGCCCCCTGCTTTCTTCACGATAAATGTCAAATTTACCTAAAACTGCATTGTTATGTCTAGGGTACACTTCCCACTTTCAGGCTGTGAAATGGAGTTGTGAAGTAAGACATTCTCAGTGGAATAATCCAGAAATGTTGTAAAGCTCTTCAGACTTCAATAAGAAGCCCTGCAGTTAGGCGATAAGAGAGGCGGGGGTGTAGAAACCTGTTTTTTGGGTTTGTGTGGCTGGGCTCCAGCAGGGCTGCGATTAAGGACAAGCAGCATCCTCTGTTCATTTTTCATCTGCCGTCTGATCCAGTCTCCAGGGTTTGGAGGAAATGTTCTCTGTGTAACTGAAGCTCCCTTTATGTCACTCTGAGTTATAGAAACATTTCTGGCGTGAGATTCTTCTAAGCTTTGAACACAGAGTGTCTTTTATGAACAAGAGCTGCAAATGAGATCTGTGACTTAGAGGGAGTTGTGTTGCTGTGCGTGTGTAAGTTTGAATGTAGATTTTATCACCTGCCTAACAATCTTTTTAATGTTTATGTAAAAATTGTAAAGCAAAGCTGTCTGCCAAGTTCGGTTCTGCTAAAGATTTGGGTTCATCAAGTAGCTGTATGCTCACTCTCTCCCTCAGGATGCTAATACAGAAGAGAGTTAAACTGGAACTTATCCACTCACTGACCACTTGGGAGTGGTCCCAAAGCTCAGCAGATCCCATAAACACTCCATAGAAAAGTGCCCGGATTTGTTTTTGAAAATCATTTATATTGATTTTTGTTGAGCTGCATGTTTAGGCTCACAAAAGTGATGGAAATTATATTTAATTATCAAAAGATTTCAATTATTTATTTAATTATTTAGCCTGATATTCAATGTTACAAATGTTCTATATGTTTCCTAAAATAAAATATATTCTGTCGTTTTGGGGGATAAAAGACAGTTGTTTTTGTACCCAGACATTTAAATAGAACATTGTAGAGCAGTAATTACAACAATACTGTGAAACCGTGATATTTTTATCCAAGATTATCATAACGTCAGATTCCATACCGGCCCATGCCTACTCTCAAAAGATATTTGCCACATGTTCATTTATCAACAAATGATCAATTGATGAGATCACATTATCCTTATCTTTTAGACTTTAAAACAAAGTGTAGTCTAAAATTATGATTTTAAGATGGCACAGAGAATTATACCCAGCATTTGGGTAGTTTCTCCCACTCCAACAAGAGCAATCAATTTAGAATTATAATAGACCTCAGAGTAATAAATTGTGTTTGATGCATGCCAGAAATAATTTATTGAGAAGAATGTTTTGTTGTACTTGCTATAAAAACAAATGGAGGGAGAATAATGAAGACAGCAGTTCCTTTTGTGAATAAACAATATACAAATTATGTTGCAAATATTGCTTGATGAGTTATTTCACAGAACGCAAAAGACTCATTCAGTGGCTCATTTCTCATGCCTGAATGAGAATGTTGTCTATCCTTGGAGTCAAGTGGAGCTTTCTGAAATTAAGCAAAGAAATGCAAATATTGGAAGCAGATGTTCTCATCTTTTCTTCTCCGCTCTCATTAGGAATGATCCGAAAAGCCATGTTAACCGCACGTGACTCGTGCTGGATTTTTTGGCTCTTTTCTTTCCCACTTTGAAGCCTCCATGAGGATGAATGGATTCTTGTGGTAGTCCAAGCCTGAGGGAAGACTCTCACAAGGAAGGACAAACACAACAAGATTCTTTTCTCTTTTTCCAAATGCTTTCACTCTGTCGCTCTCAATGAGAATTTCCTCGAATGTTCCCACTGTACATGTATGAGGGAATGGAAATGACCTGGACCATGTTATGTTTTGTTTCTTTTTATAGGGCATGTCAGTGAGTTTGTTTCCACTCGATTTAATAAGGGCTTTATTTGCTGTGGGAGATTGAATTGGCTCTCTATACAAACTCCAGAAATATTGTTTGATTTTACATTATATTGCAAATATGACCATATTGGGGAAGATATCAGATTTTTTTGTATCATACTCCTCTTTGTTATACTTTTATAAAACAAAAATACTAATAATATTTATATTTAGCATTTTTGTTATATAGTGCATATGGTGTGTCTACTTTTTAAACAGTTTTTCTGCTGTTTGTTTTGTTAGACCCAACCAAGAGTTTCACAGTTGATGTCCACAGACCAGATGTTTCTAATGCCACTTTTAGAAGAGCTTTCAAGTTACTCTTGTAAAAAAGAAAAAGCGAAACAGCAGCTGTTGTATTGAGTCGAACCGTATGATTCTCTTGGATTTTTATTGAAACCGTCTCCCCATGGAGTAGTTTGGGGCTTTGGAGGATTGTTTAGCGGGTTCTAGTTAATCAAATTTCTGTTGTCAGAGTTTCTCTATTAATTAGAGGAAGTTCCTGCCAGGATGTGACAGATTTCAATGTTTTCCACCATTTCCTCTCTGCGGTTGTTTATTCAACTGTATTTGGTGCCCAGCTGTCTTTCACATTCTGATGTGAAGGGGTTCGATATGGTCATGTCCGTCTGACAATGCAGTTGCCCAACAATCATTACAATCATTTGAAGTTAATCTGATTGGTTGATGGGCAAGGGCTACTTTTTTTTCTTGTAGAAGTAGATTGTGTTGAATATAAACATGGTGAACAACAGTAGATATTTATTCTATTGTTTAATAAGATGGTCCGACAGCCACTAGCTAATTCCTGTTGTTCCAGACGTTCCTGCCAAATGACTGTCTTCCAGAAAGAGAACATGAATGTGAGGAATGTCAACAAGTGTGAGGGATTCATAGCTTGCCCAGCTCTACCCACTTTGTCATCACCTGATAATGAGCTCCAGGTGCCAATGGTGATCACCCCTTCACAAGATTTATTTTTGATATTACCCAGCAGTTCAGGTTAATTTGGCCAAAATAAGAAGTAACATTATGAGCTTGATCAAAGTGAAGGAGGGATTTAGAGTGACCTGTGACAAGACTAAAATCTTCAACGTGGTTATTTTTTATTTTAATAAAGGATGAGTGTATGTTGAGCTGAGTCTTAAAAATTATATAGTACTTCTCCTGAAACCAAATAGAGACCTGGTCTTTTTATCCTGGCAGTTTTACTTTGGTTAGAGCTGTGGGAAGTGTTTTGAAAGCATGCAATTAATGTGTTTTGATCATCAATCATCGCTGTCGGGAACTAATGTCCGTCCTCAATTATGACCTCACGCTCTTTCATGGCTTTTCCTGCCTTTGGGCAAAAAAACAACACAAACCTCTCTCTGTATTTTTGTTAAAAGTGGCCAATGCACCCAACTGTAATCTGTACAGTTCCTCCTTTGTGGCTTTTACTTCCTCTTGAGTCCATCCCCACACCCTGTCGCTCTGCCCATCGGCTGGAAGCTCTATCCAGAACACTAAATCTGTCTGAATCACCTTCAAAGCCAGTCATTTATTTTTCATGTGCTAAATTTAGATTCTGGGGTGTTGAGCTCCAGCCCTGCGTATGAAATCAGCAGCTGTGAAGCTCCGACAGAGAGGAGAAATGACACAAATGACTAGTTTGGTGATGTGGGGAGGAGGTTTCTAGGTGTAATACTTTAGCGTCAGTGAGTTAAAGTGTTGAATCTCAGTTTAGCAAGCTTTAAATGTTGAAAATGTTATTTTTTCTTGGTCTTTTCAATGGACGCTGTCATTTTATCTTCGGTCTATTTTTTTGATGTCCTTGAAGTGATTTTCATTCGACAATTTTCTGACCAACCAACCCCAACTTTGCCCTCATGATTGAGTCATTCTCCAAAGAGGAAAAAAAGGCTACTTACAGAAAGCAGAGATTCTGACCGTTCAGTCTAGACATTACATGTACATTAAAAGTTTGTCAACATGTATTTGAACGTACGAGCTTAGATAAACACTTGTTAGCTAGGCCTCTACGCACGGATCCAAATTTTCAGTCTGAAGTTCATGTGAAAAAGCACCATCTCGGCGCCAGCGGGGCATCACACATCTGACTGAACGAGTGGTCCCAACGAAAAAAAGAGTTCGTATTGCGAGGAAAATGACCAATGAAATTTGGCTTTTATGATGACATGAGTATGTCTTCTCAGAGAGCTCCTATGTGAATGACCCTGAAAGATCTTAAGGAATAATATTCCTTGCATAAGCTCCTTGTATGTTAGTCCCCATTTGAAACGCTCTACTATCTACTTTTTACTATAGATTTTGAAAGAATGTCAATAATTAGAAATAAAATGTCAGAAGATCAGATTTCATCATGGCTTGTAATAAAATAAATCAAAAATACAATCTATTTCATTTATAGTACAAGTACGAAATAATGTGTAAAATATTAAATGGTTATAAAATAACAGATTAATTGCTGCCACATGCAATTCTCTACTGTTACTTTGCCATCATACTAATGCATTAATCAAAAGAACAAAAGTCTGAGTAATTAATTATAGGAATAATTGTTAGTTGCAACCCTATTCAGTTTATTGACCTGAGGGGGAAGTGTTTATTTTTGGTTCAACTATTGTTTTGAGCAGCACTTCATCTTTGATGCCTGGCTTCATGCTTGGGCTGTTGGTGTCTGCTGGTAGATGGGTTCTGCTTGATTGGCTCAGCACTGCTCCTGTGGTGCCAGCAGTCTGGCCACCGTCTGCTGTGACTAAACAAAGCCTGGCAGTTCTCAAACCTTTGTATCAAAGAAAAAACACTTGCCAGCTTTTTCCATTCTGGATTTAAAATTTGATTAATGAAAAAGTTTAATCCAATAAATTAACAAACGTTTACCAGTTTTCCTTTTTTTCTTGGGTATCACACAGTCTGTGAGCTAGCTGTATCGATAATTAACCCTCTCCTTCTCTCCTAAAATCAAAGTTTTTATTTTTCTACCATTTATATACATTGAATAAAGTTGGTTTGTTTTTGTTTTAAGTATGTCTGCAGTGTCCTAAGGCATAAACACTTGATGCTGCTTTTAGGGCCGAGCTCTTTCCCCTGTCATGCCAGCTCCCTAATTCAACTCAAATTTTCATTTTAAATGTGTTGTTTCCACGTGACTTTGTGTGAAATGTAGTTTGGATAAGAAAGTTATTTTTGTCTCATTCAAATGACTAAGAGAAACAGAAAATACTATCTAGAAAATTATATATTTTGTGGACACTTCAGTCAAGTAGACAAAGAGTAAGCTATTATGAAGTACGGGTGCTCATAACAGCGACATTTTTTAAAAGAAACTTAATGAAAAATGTGGAAAGAAGTGGCTTGAAAACATGGATCTGTTTTTTTTTTTTTTTTTTTTTTTTGTTCCTCCCCAATTTTTATTCATGTCACAGCGAAGCTTTATTGTTAATTCTCTTGATCATTCGCAGTTTGCTATAGCTTCCTTCCAAGTAACAAATCCGCCCCTATGGAAATAAATCTCCTGTTAAAGCACAATTACCCACATCAGATGTACAAACACACCGGTACTTTGTTAAAATTTGCTGTTAAAATCAGTCTGTAATGGGCATCATTTGCTACTAAAAAAAAATATACTCTTGAAGCCATAATAATTTAAAATTGAATGAATGAAACCTCTAAATAGAAGGTGTCATGCCAGGACTTTCCCCCATGCTCTTATTTTTTTTCTGGGCGTCCTTTGTTTACTTTATAATTAAAGCATTTTATAATGGATGGTATACAATGTTTTTATTTGTTTCTGGACCTAATGCTGAATGTGTATTTTTATTTGCCCACACAATGCTCAGTTGCATATGGCTGTAAAGATTTTTACAACTCAAAAAAAATGATCAGACCCACATTTGCACCTCGAAATCAAATGAGCATTTCACAGGTGTACTCTCACCTTTAACAGGCACAGGTTGTTCATTCAGGTTACTAGATTAGTTCAAGCATGTTTTGTAATAATCATTTTTCTGTTGTTATTACTGCACAGTGTGTCTCATGTCGTTGGTCCATGCTGTGAAGTCTGGCTTCTGTAGCAACAGGTGTCCTGGAAATCCAGTCATTTTATGCACCAGGAAAAAGGGCCAGGTCTACTGGGATGGACGCTTTAATTTGGGCGACTGGCCAGTAGTTTCTTCTGGACAGAGGATAGATGGCTGTGGTGCTATTTTCACTGGAAGAAAACCGTCTGGGGCTTTAAACGGGGTTCATTTCTGCTGCTCCAAGGCAAGGGCAAACACCGCTCAAAACAGAGAAACAAGGGAACACTTCAGAGTTTGGCTTTTCTTTACTCAGAACTTTGTTTGTCCTTTTTGCAAGTTTTTTTGTGCATTGTACAGTACTTAACTTTTTTCAATTGGTGATTCATGTGATCATCGTCAACACTTTTTTTGTGCATTTGTAAAACTGTGAAGATAAAACGCCCAGGAACCTGAAAAGATTATTAAGATAAGTACTTAGGAATAAAACTGGAATAAAAGTGTAAATGCAAAATGGTTTGTAAACCCCCCCCCCCCCCCCCGTCTTCTTCACTATTGTCCGCTATATCTTCATATCTTAATTTTCTTTCCTGATAAACAGAAGCTAAAACCAATAACCAATAAAACCCAGAGCTGTAGACTGTCGAACTTACCAAGTTTTGATAAGCTTCTAGTTTGCCTTTTGTTTGTACATAAACTTTTTATTTTAGCTAAAGTGTATAGACAGATTAAACTGGTGGCTGTTTCATCTCTGTTCAAAGTTTTATCACTTGAGCTTCAGAGCAGAGAATAACCATGTTTCCATCCAAAGATGCATATTAAAATTATACGCAAAACTGGAGTATCATACAAAATATTTGTGAATAAAGCACCGTTTCCATGCAGTCCAAGAAAACAAAATAGTCACTGTGGCTAAAATGATGATCTAACATGTCACTGTGACTCAAAATTACTTTTGTCCAATATGGAGCAGTATAAAGATGAGGGTGCTAATGTAAAGCTAGATAAATAATTTTATAATAATCTAGTTTATCTGTTTTATGATTAAAAAAAGTGCCCATTTTACTGTGTTTATACATCTTGTCTCAACATTTAAAAAATATATGCGCATCTTGTTTCCATCCAGGTTTTTTATGCAATATTCCAAAATATGCATAAAAATAGGTGAATGGCAACAAGCTGCTGCAAGTTTCAGTCAACAAACTACTGAAACAAACCATTTTCTGGACGGCCATGATGAAGGCTCATAAAATATATATTTTTTTGGACTACAATTAATTATTTTAAAACACACATGAACTTGTTTTTTTTTTTTTTTTCAAATGCCCTTGCCCCCTTTTTTATTCTATGCAGCAGTTACCGGTAATCAGTGACATTTGTTTCTCTCTGTTTGAATGTATTTGGTGTGTTACTTATTAGTTACAAGCAAAATAAATGCAATTTTCCTAGAGACAAAAAATATAATATAAAACTCTGACCATGGACTGAAGGTTAAGTTGCAGATCCCTTTGCTTTAGATCTCAGTGTTGTACTCCTGAACTGACCCGCTGATATTGTTCTAGGTTCATCCACTTTTTTAGTGTTTAATATCTCTACACTTTGAACGCTGTGTACTTTTCTGGTGATGCAACAATATAAGATTATTAAACCTGAGAAGCCAGTGTCTACTCGCCTTCTCTCATTCGGCTTTTATTTCAAGCACAAGTGTGAGGAGGAATTCAATAGTGGGCGTCCTGCACCTTGAGGTTAAAGCAACAACTCTTGAACTCTGATTGAAAGCAGAGAAGCCGTTTAGAACTCGGCCGCGCGAACGTGAACTTTAGCCAGGTGTAAATTGCTTGAGTGTGTTGGCGTGTATTTTCAGAGACTAGACTGTGATCTCTTTATTTAACCTGAATAAACAAAGAAATGGTGGCCTCCCTGAACTGATGCATTAGCTCATTCTGGCATTTAGCCAACCATTGTGTCTGAAAGCTGTTTATTGCTGATCTGAATGCTGAACACTGTTTGGCTTGTAGTGTTTTTTTTTTTTTTTTTAAAGATTTTATAATGTATACATGTACTTGAACTATGTACTTTATTTTCAACTTGTATGCTTATACAAGGAAAGTTTGTATGAATTTTTTTCCGATTTTCAAATGGCTTTGGAGAAATACCTGATCAGGTAAACAATCTGTTATGTAATACATTTACATTTACATTTATGCATTTGGCAGACGCTTTTATCCAAAGCGACTTACATTTTGAATGACCATATATATATATATTTTTTTTCTGTCAGTTCTTGCCTTGCCTTCCCTGGGATATTTTTATAGATGCAAGTACCCTTTGTAGTATAAATAATCACATTGTCTATGTTTGTTTACAAAATGCCATCATAAAAAGGTGCCCAGATCTTAAAACATATGATGAGAGCATCTGTGTTTTCTTAAATCTGTTAAATACCTTTAATGTAGTGAATAGTAGCTTTAAACACTGGCACTCTACACTTGCATATGATTAGCGTCTAACGTTTGCCTATAGGTAAAATGAAAGTGTTGTTATAATTCCCACCTGATGTTACCCTTGCCTGTGGGCAACTTGATTAACACCTGGAAAAAAATACAGTTAAGCTTGATTGGTTTGCATAATACTAAGTTTCCATTTGCACGTGTCTGTTTCCTGATCTGTTGAAAAGGAAAAATAATTTCAGTCACTGAAATTATAGTGCATTTGTACTTTGTTTCAGTCTCACAGTATATGCCACTGTTTGATTGTGTTCCCACTGTTAACAATGATCACCAGAGATCATATCTTGATCATAATTAACAAAAGTCGAGAAGCATCTGAGCTCTTGAATTCAGAGTTTCTTAACCAGGGGTAAAATTACCATTCTTTTGAAACTACATCAATAAATATCAATAAGCACCAGTCAAGCAACAACTCAATTCTGCTGAAAAACCCAATGTTTTGTACCAGAATTAAGCAGTTGTTCTGTTTTCAACAGCAAGCCATCAGTAGATTTTTCTTGGATTCCTTGCAGTATTTGCTGTGACCTAACGAAGGCTAACAGATTTAAGCATTTTACTGTCTTACTGTACAAGTGTGATTACGGTAATCTCTTATGAGGACATGCTTAGGACATGGATGGTTTAAAGTTTATATATTATTAATACTTGAATATGTTTCTGTGGGTGAAATGATCCCATCAGTCGTGGGTGATCATTTCAAACATGGCCGACAGACACCCTAATCAGGCCAGCGTGTCAGAAGATTATTTTAAGACCTGCCGAAACGACACCAGAGTGGCCCAGGCTGAGACAGGAAATGAGGTCATCGTCATAATTGGTCTCACACCCACACACACACACTGATTCATTTCTCTGGTCTCAGAGGCTGAACAAAGATAATGACGGCTGCATTTTTTTAGTGGAAGAATTCACACAGAGTAGACTCTCTGTGAGTATGTGTGGGCTAAAATACCTTTGCTTAAATACAGCATTGGGATATTTGCTTAAAAGTGATTAGTCTTTTCTTATCCTTGTTGTTGGATGATGAATATTTGGTAAAATGTTTTTTTTAAAAGCATTCTCTATTTAAAAGATCACTAATGTTACTTAGAATCTCACTTGATGATCAGAATCCTTTTTAACCATGAAGTCTTCTGCTATTCAACAGCTCTTCAGCTTAGGGTCAACTGGAAGTTTCACGGTGGTTAAAGTTCACATGCCTATTTGACAAGAATAATACACTTTTTACGTTGTTTACCAAAATCCTAGTCTATATGCAAATCTTTTTTTTTCTTGTGCTCAACTTTTAAGGATTAAATACTGTACTGTAGAATATTGAATGTATTGACAGTTGAGCAAAAGTGACTGGATGTTACACGTAAAAAACACAATTGTTGTCTAGGGTTGCTCAAGTGCATTGTCTGTTTCTGAAAGAGGCTAATAGTGGGAGGTCTGACTGATACAAACAGAAGCCTGGGTGCTGGTCAGGGGTCACGGTTATGATGTATATATAATTTTTGCTGACTTGTGCAGCTAGGGGCCATGGTAGAGAAATAGACGAGACTGAACATTCATCATTGTCTCTGTTTCTCACAGACCATCATGTGTTTTTGTCTGTGATATTGTTGTTGATATTGAGCTTACACAGGAACATCCTCAAAGGAGAGCTGCAACAGTTCAGAGGATTTACGGTTCCTTTCCATAAAATTTTTGTTGATTTTATCAGGTATTGATTGAACATTACTGTTGAGACTCCCCTTTTCACAACGAAGAACAGAAAACTGTTCTACCAGCTGATGCCGGTGCCTTTCTGGCACATATCTGTCCATTTTTTATCTTATCTGCAATTAAAAGCATATGTACATAAGATAAATCCCTTTCTTTATTTATAGGGTTTCTTGTACTGGAACTAAGTGGTCAAAATCCAGCTCCTGAAAATCAACCCCACACCCTAAACCCCCTTACTTTTACTAACTTCACAATTGGGACAATGTAGTCCAACCAGTACCATTCTCCTGCAAATGTAGACTCATCCTTCAGGTAGTCAGATGGAGAAGCATTATTGGTCTTTCCAGAGTAAGTTTTCACTGCCCTAGTGTAGTGGTAGCATGCCTAAAATAACTGTGCCCAATACTTAGTTTTGCCAATACTTAGTTTTATGTTTTGCATAGCAATAAAAACCATGAAAGCTAAAATTTATTGAAGCTCTCCATACACTGTTTAGCTGATCTGAAGATGAAATGAACTGTGGTGGTCTGTAGTGACTGTCATTATGGGGTTGGGGCATTCCATCAAACCTAGAAAATCTCTCTCTCTCTGTCAAAACAATGTTTGCAAAAGGGAGTTAAATGTGAATTATCCCATTAAATACAATGGTGCCAATGAAGAGTTTGTTTTTTTATGTTTAATAGATTGGGTGGTGCTGTACACATGTTGACCCTGATATTGAGTTACTGTTACTTTTCCTTCCTATTACTGTTTATTTGCTGAACGCTTTTGAATGCATCAATCAAACGAAGGTCTAAGGACAGGAAGTTTAGAGGTTTGATGAGGATTTTTATTTGCATTGAACACTTCCTTCATCAAAATGGGCCCTGGGAAGTAGGGCTGGGCGATTTTGGCCAAAATCATAATTGCGATATTTTAGAAACAATATTGCGATTGCGATTTTTTTGGCGATTAATTTAATGGCATTAGAAACTATTCAAAATCACCAAAAATTACCCATATTATGTTTTAACATATTTTATTGCAGTGGTGGCTGAAATGTCAAGCCTTGCAGCAGCAACGAGCATATGTAGATTAACAAATTTAAAATAACAAAAATAAATATGCATTACCAGTTATATATAAAAAAAAATTTTTAGCATCATAAATGAACAAATATAACAGTACAGTACCAGTACAGTACAAAACAGCATAAAGTGCAAAAGGACAACAACTGTTAATCTCTACAATCTTCTCAATGAGAAGTGAGTAAACTATAGTTTAGAACTTAGTTGCCCTTCTAAAATATCAGGGTAAATAAAAAGAACAGCTGCCCTGAGCATAAGTAGATAACAAACTTGAAATTAAAAAAATATATATTATTTTCCAACTAGCGGGCTGGTGTGCATACTGCATGAAGCCGAGACAAGTGAAGGGAAACTTTCAGGAGCAATAATCGCACGTCTCTGCGATTACATAATCGCGTTTTGTAATATCGCGATAAAATCGCAAATGCGATTAATCGCCCAGCCCTACTGGGAAGGCAGCATTTATTTAGTTCTCTTTGTACGCCATGAAAAGATATGTTGCCCTTTAATGGAGTATTATTGGAGGAATGGCTAATTAGGAAAATCTTAAACATCGCTTTTTTTATACATGATCAGTCTGAGATCAGAAACAGAGGGTTTATTTAAAGATGTAAATAAACATCTGTGTGCTTTTTTTTTGTAACTTTCTTTACATCAATAGATTTTACTTCTTTTGTCAAAACTTCCTTTACTTAACAAATGTAACGAGTTTTTAGTGTGATTAAATTACATGCACATCTCTGAGACCGGTTTAGATTAAAAGCTCTTTCTGCTGAACTTAGAACATTGGCAATGACACTTGCTCACAGTTCAATAAACCTTGAGGTTTTCATGAGCAGGGTTTTCTCTATGACCCTGCTCCATGTGCCCTAATGACTGTGCCGATGTGAAAGGGGATTACGTAATGGGAGGCCCTCTGTTTTGTCCTTGCTCATCCTCTCAGAAAAGCCTGTCTGGTTTAATGAAGTTATTTCAGGAAGCACTTTCGCTGCGGCTGCATTTCACTCTGAAAACATTCAGTTTGTGTTTCAGAGCTGGGATCTGCTGTCGAGGGCATTCCAAGGGGAAGCAAGCTGTAGGAGTCAATGCAAGGGGTTTCAATGCACTGACTTACCAAATGACCTTCCAGCTGTTCTAAGTTCAGCGAAGACATTCTGTATTCATTAGTTGATTTTGGCGGCACGGTGGTGCAGTGAGTAGCATTGTGGCCTTCCAATTAGAAGGTTGTCGGTCCGAGGCTCACCGGGGACCTTCCTGGAAGGAGTTTGCATGCTCTCCCTGTGCTTGCGTGGGTTTCCTCCGGGTTCTCCGGTTTCCCCCACAATCCCCCAAAAAAACATGCGGTTAGGTTAACTGAAAAATCTAAATTCCCCTTAGGTGTGAATGTGTGAGTCAATGTTGTCCTGCAATGGACTGACAACCTGTCCAGGGTGTACTACCCTGCCTCTCGCCGATGGCACAAGCAGATCCCTGTGACCCCAAAAAAGGGAATAAACGGGTTGGAAAATGAATGAATGAATCATTTAACATAAATACATTTCAATGCAGCACAATGCTTTCTCTCAGACCTATTCTCTTCTGTTTCTATAGAGCATCTACAATGTGTGGCCCTAGCTACTTGTAAAAATTTAGTACTAACTAATTGCATGTTTCCCTTTTTTCAATATCCTTTTCATATCTATGAGTCAAAATATCCATCAAAGCTTTTTACAATGAAGAGTTCTCCCCAGATCAGGAGTGGAGGATCTCAGTGGGTTTTTCTCAGTTGAGAACATGCAACAGATGACCTTAATGGGTTTTTCATGTTCATGAGTTTTGTGAAAGTCAAATTCACCCATTCAGATATAATGTGCTATATAGAAACATGTAACATGACCTGACTTGGCTATAAGGGCTTTGAGTCTCTCTCTCTCTCTTTGCAAGATCCATTTTACAGTTTGACCTTAAACATAAAATCTTTGACCTTGTTACGTTTAACACACTCAAAAAGAAAAAGAGATACTTCTACATTTGAATACATTTTTGGTTTGCTAAAAGTTGAAGTAACAAAAGTTGAGACACAAATAATGTAAGATTGTCAAAGTGTTATTCAGCATTGGGAAGAGGCCTGAATATTTCTCTGCTTATTACTTCATGTTTTTTTGTTGTAGTGGAGTGAATGAAGGTTTAGAATTGACGATCATTACTATATTCATATCGTATTTCATGTAACTGATTGGGTCAAGTAGTTTTTTTTTTTTTTTTTTTTTTTGCCAAATTACCCGGTTTATCTTGGAAACCCAACAAGCATAGTCCTAGAATTTTTTTCATGCGTACATAACCAATTTGGGCTTGGATTTGTCCAATAGACCCAAGGTTTTACACAATTCACATACATTTTTATACCCATCTTGAGCTCTGACGTTAATGTTTTCCTGTGACAACTTCCTGTGTCAAATGAGGTTAACCTTGAATCTCGTTTAAATGCTGTATTCTGCAATTACAATTTGCAGATTTTTTTTTTTTTTTGGAGGAATGTTAATAGGACAATAGATAGTAGCTCTAGTATGTCATGATTATCTCATGCAGCACACCTGTCCTCAAATGTCCTTTAAAAAATGATAAACCCTACCCAGAAACAAACACTAAATGCACAAAAACCAGTTTAGTATTTTCTGTAATTATGATAAAATAGTTTGTTTCTTGTTTAATGCACAATTGTTACGATTTCTACTTCAGAAATTGTATGTTGTAAAATTTTTGGTGACGTTTATTTTAATAGGATTTTTTTCTACATTCTGAAGTAAAATGGCCTATTTTAACTGAGGAAAAAGAATGTTTTTTCTGAATGAGAAAATATCTTGAAATCTTAATTCAAGTTAATATAAAAGTACCTATATTCATGTTCTGTTGCACAAAAATCTTTATCACTTTTATATTTAGAATAACAAAAATCAGTAACTTTAAAAGCAAGTAGCAAAATTGTAATGGCAAAGAGTGAACGCACTATTGCAACTCATTATTGAACCAGTCTAGGGCCTAATGAACACCACCAAAGCACTGAAATTCTGGAGCAATTGTTTTTCACTTTCAACAGAATAATGTCTTCTGTGCTCAGAAAGTAACTTTTCTGAATTTTCTCACAAAGAGATCTTTCAGAAAAACAAATGCCTATTTCATCTGCTTGCTTTAATGAGTTATCCAGGCTTGTTTTGTGATACCCTTGTGATCTAAGTCTAACACTGCCATGTGGTCACAAAGTTTTTAGGCAAGAAAGGCAAGTGTTTTCTAAAATCTTGAAAGAGTGTCTGAATAAATCCCTTCTTTTGGCCTCCATGAGATGCCTTAATGTCCTTTTGTTTTTCTCCTTGCTCCCAACAGATCACTCTCTTCCAGCTGTCATCCTAAATTAGCTGAGCTCTGTGAAAGGGGATCCCTGTCGACTGACCCTTTCTGCTCCTTGAATCTCCAGCCGTCCGTGACTCCCAAATGCTGCTTGCCTTTCATCCAACTGGTCAACGTTGAAGACAAAATGGATTTTGAGTGAAGGGCTACCCTTTATGTGGGTCGACTCCTTTTCGGACAACTTTTAGCTCGGCTGGGGGTCAAATGTGTGACCTGTGACAATGTAACTTATAAGGGCTTGTTCTTGTTTCTGTCACGAAACAGCTGCAGGCAAGATATGAGCTTGAATCAAGGACTTTGACGCTAAAACAAACCTTCCTCGGTTTGAGGGTTCCATTAAAGTCATGCAGTCTTCTGAGGAATTATTTAGCAGGAAGCTGAAGGCACTGAATGGGAGTATGGGGCATCCTGCAAGCAACACTCAGAGCAAGCTGGAAGCAGGTGGGAAAGCAAATGGGAACCCTTCTATGCCTAAAATGGGGGTTCGAGCAAGAGTGACGGACCGGCCTCTGAAAAAAGAAGGCTGGGATGGCAGAGGAGGAAGCCTCATCACAGCCTTCCAGAACGGATTGCCAGAACAAAGTGTCGAGGTTGCAGATTTAGGTGAAGCACCTTTGGAGCTGGATTATTCTGAGCAGAAATATTCCCTGAGTGACCTTTTGAGTCGGTCACCTCTGAAGGGTCTTCATCCCATTCGACAGAGGAGTAATAGTGACGTAACCATAAGTGACATCGATGCTGAGGACATAATGGATCAGAATGCCATCAACCCCAACACCGGTGCATCTTTGCATAGGGAATATGGGAGCACATCTTCTATTGACCGACAGGGTCTTGGAAATGATGGATTTTTTTCAATGTTACGAGGGTATCGAATTGATAATTCTGAGCACCGCAGCAATCCACCTGTCGGTTTTCCTGAACTCCTTCGCTACGACACCACCCTTTCCCCAAGCTTACAAACTGCTGCTCAAATTGCCCGTGGTGAGATTGTCCACATTTCAGGATACGACTGTGTAGACAGTTCATTTCTGTATAGTCGAGAGAGGGACAAGTCTTTCATGCGGCGTCTGAAATCAGAACAATCAGAAACTTCCCTATTTAGAAAACTGAGGACTATTAAAAGTGAAAGTGATGCTCTTAGACTCTCCACCGAAGAGGGTGACCGTCGACCTTATAGTTTTCAGAAATGCTTTGCTCACTATGATGTTCAGAGTGTCCTTTTTAACATTAGTGAAGCGGTGGCAAGTCGTATATCCCTTAGCCAGAGAAAAAACACCACAACTGGAGCTTCAGCTGCTTCTCAGTACCAAATCCCAGGAGGAGGGCAGGTGGCTGGGAATGTACCTGGGCTTGTATCCATGTTTGATTCACCTTTGGGAAGTCGGGAAGACCTCAATCCCAAGGAGAACCTGGATGCAGATGAGGGCGATGGGAAAAGCAATAAACTGGTGTACAATTGTCCACATTTTCGCAATGAGATTGGGGGTGAGGGGGAGCGAAGGATTTCCCTATCTAGGTCGAATAGTGCCACCTACAGCACTGGTGGAGAAAATTGCTCTTTCGAGTCATCTTTAAGTTCACACTGCACTAACGCTGGCGTATCAGTTCTGGAGGTGCCTCGAGAAAGCCAAGCCATCCACCGGGAAAAGGTCAAGAGGTACATCATTGAGCACATCGACCTGGGAGCCTATTACTACCACAAATACTTCTACGGCAAAGGTAAGCCTTCAATCATGTGATCATTTGAGATTCAGCAAATATTTGAAAGTATTCCTTCATGTGTTTGTTACTGGGAATTGTTTCTTTTTTTGGTCTGTTTTGTTTCTTGATCCTCTTAAGCCGGGTTCAGACTGCACAATTGTCACAGCAGTCGTGTCGCAGATGCTTTCAGATTAAAAAACACTGCTCGACTTAGACAGAATTGCAGAGAACTGTGTCCATGTTCTAAAAGTGTGTCTCGCAAACAAACACTTGTGAGAAATGTTTTAAAAACAGAGCCATGTCTCATGTGCGAAAGTGTTCATTTAATCTTTTGGGTGCAAATAGACAGAATAAAATGCCCATATGACCTGAAACCACTGTTTACATACTTCTTCTGTGCCTTGGTAACTCCTCCACAGCTTCACGTTTCCCTGGATATGTTTCTCTCATTGGCTGCAGATTATCACAGACATTTTTTCAGTCAGAACACATTTCACACTGCACGACTGCAGCTCGCCGTCTGATCCAGATATTTTGAATGTCAGATATCTCACGGTCAGCCGAGTTTTTGGTTCTTCACACATAGATTGTGAAGAACCAAATTGAGCTTGGTTCTTCACACTGAGAGATTTTCACACGAGTGCACAAGCTCCGATCTGCCTGCGATTCGGGCCGGTCGCATGTGAATGTCTGCAACTTAAAATCGGGGCTGAAATCATGCAGTCTGAAATAGGGCTGAACGATATTCTGTTTTGACATCAACATCGCAATGTGTGCATGCGCGATATTTACATCGCCGGAACAGACAATGTGATAGATGTTTCCTTGTTTGCTCGCATTCTTCCGCCATTTTTGGCACACTAAACTGTTCGATTTCACTACCAACACACTTGTAAATAGTGAAAGGAGATGCTTATACCTTCATCGAGAGCCCCTGAGTTTTGTGAATTTTTCAATCACAGTCATATGTAATAAAAGTTGTTATACATAGGGTTTATTCCAAACAATAATGTTTTTCAATATATAATGTCATTTTTGATATTATATTGACTTCGCAATGTAATTTTTTTCCAATATCGTTCAGCCCTAGTCTGAAACCGCCTTAAGAGGGGACTCTGATGTTGCATCATGTTTTCTAGAACATTTCTAGAAGTTATAATGATTAATTATTTATAAAGAAATTATTGGCGACCTTGTTATAGAATGTATGTAAGTGAAAATCATTTTCAATTTGTATATTTACAATATTCCCTCCGATGGACTGGCTAACTGTCCAGTGTGTACCCCCTGCCTCTCGCCTGATGTGAGCTGGAGACCCAGCAGACCCTATGACCCTGAAAGGGAAAAAGCAAGCAGGAATATTTACAATAATGTATTTTTTTTACTTCCTAATATTTGTGTTGACAAGTCTATAGTAGCAGCCTGCCATTAAATTCTTTCATGATTGCAAAGTACACTGCATTATAAATAAATCCCCTTAAGAAAACTTTTGTGTAAGGAAATTAAAATACAATTTGGAACGTGGGTGTCTTGCTGTTAGGTGTCTGCTTTTATGTAAGGTACATGTCTGCATATCTATGGAGTCCTGGCAGGATTGTGGCTGTTTCTAAACTCCTCCAAACACCTGCTGCACATATTTCCATGCAGTTTCTTTCCTTTCCTGCCAGAAGAAGAAAAAGCAGGGGAGGTTTATAAATGTTAGTGCATTCTAACCAAACGGTTAACGAAAGCCGATCATGTTGGGGAGTTTGGCCAATTGAGAAAAATCTTATATATTGTGAAATGTAATGCCCTTACTTAAGGTGTAATGAGCTCTAAAGAGGCATACAAATGGATATAAGCTTTATGGTGACAAATTAACCAGATTAATTAATTTAATTGCAAGATTTATATGAATGCTGAAAAAAGTTATCCATTATATGGAAAAGCATTATATAAACCTTGAATTCTACCTGTACATCTACCTCCAAACCATTCTACCTGTATATCTCCTAGTAATGAAACATTATCAATTTATAATCTGACGCATAGCTTCACTCGCAAGGTAAGATTTCACATTTGTGTACATATTACATATTTTGCGTGTGTTTTATTATCATTTATTACATCAACAATGTGTAGATTTAAGGATTGAAGAAACATTACTTGATTTTTCTCTGGTTTCCCATTTTTTTCATCAACTTATACTGTTGCACGGATTAGGCGTTTTACATGTAAAACTTGCTTCGACATATGAAAGGTTCAAGATACGAACGTCACCCTGGAACGGATTACTTTAGTATCTCGGGGTACCACTGTATTACTAAATTATTTATTTGTTAATTAATGAAGGTAACTAAACTAGCGGAAATGTTTTTTTTTTTTATTGCCATCAAAGAACCAACAAAGTGGTCAAACGACTGTAACAATTGCATCATATTACAGGTGCTAGTTTGAGGACAACAATATCTTGATGTTTTGCTCTTGTCTCCCATCTCTACTACAACCTAACACCTTAATTCTTACTTTATTTGGTGTATTTCAACGATTTATTTAAAATAATATACATTCTGAATATTTAGGACATTAGAGATCTATGTATTTTATTTCCTTTTCTTGAACATATTTTATAAAAGTGGAGAGGGAGTAACGGGTTTGTAATTTCTGGACGTATAATGTTGCTGCTAAAATCTAAAGCAAGTCTAAAATAAAATATAAAATAAAAAGTTATAATCCTGGATTTTATTTTGGTGAATAGAGGGGGATTCTTTTTAAACTAAATTAGTAATTTCATGCACTATTGCTCAGCAGAAAGGTCTCATCTTGCTTCTTCCTTTTTATGTAGCGGCTCAGTCACTAAACTGCAGAGAAAGTGAACAGAGTCTATTCATCTCTCCAGGTGATAAAAGCCTGATGGAAAGAGAGGTGTGAACGAGGAGAGAGGGAGATGCTGACAGCTCTGTCATTTCCCTCTTAATGACGGGGTGATGACCAGTTCCCAAAGGTTAAATGAACTCACTGTTAGTTTGCAGTTTGCCAGGCTAGACTGTCAACAGTAATGTATTTCTATGTCACACGGTCTATTTCGACTAATGTGATCTGTTAATGAGAAAAACAATTATTACGCAGATTTCAAAGCTAAATATACCTGCTCATTGCACATGTTTATTCAACTGCCCAAAAATATTTTTTAAGAACAGTGTAAATTTTGGTACATAGACGAAGCGTATTCCAATAGTCTAGTCCAGCCATTTGCACCCTGATTCACAAACCAATATGTTGTTTGTAGTGAAGTGATTATAATGACCAGTGGAATTCAGGAAGAACACAACATTTCCTTTTATTTGTTGATTTTGGATGTATACAAGTTGGATTAAGTGAGTTAGGGCATTTTCTCCATAGTTAAGGTCACTCGCGCTTTCATAACTTTACACAAATCCCTGTTTCTTGTAGCTTTAGCCCACAGATCCTGCTCATAAACTGATCCGCTGATTGTTCTGTGCTGTCCTATATTTTCCGCTCTGTGTTTTACATCGCTTCACATTATCCTAATGTTTTATCTAAGCCCTGCTTTAGTTCACATGGCCTGTCGTGTTGCACAATTTGGGCATCGTTTTTTTGACATGTGTCTAATGCATGTTTGCCTCTGCTGAGGCTTATATTGAAGAGGATCTGAAGAAAGAGGTTAAGCCTCGTCTGCCTAGGGTTTTATTTCTCTGGTTAATCTCTGATGAACTCTCATGGTGCAGTGAAAACAGAGGTTATTGTTTGTTTGACTATTGTCTCTGCAAGGACTTGGGCCTCAAAATCACTGATAAAGATAAATATGTTTCTTTTACCGTTTGTGTTAATTATTTAACATTATTTCACATTTGTTTTTCATTTCATTTTAATCCCAGGATCCATTTCACTTTTCTTTAGTATTATTTGTAATACAACAATGTTAAGATAATCACATGCAGTCCTTTTAGAAAAGGGACACCCTCTATCTCTATGTAAATAAGTAATCCACACAGTACAACACATGGAATCTTGTTCCTCCATCCTCATATATGCGATTGTAATACATTAATGCAAACTGCTCAGTGATTGGATAAATCTGGACAAAACTCATGAATATTAACAGTAATGTATGATGTCACAGTGTACCCAGAACTGTGTTCAACCCATATATTGACACCACTAAAACTAAAAGAGAGTCTATTTTATTTGTGTGAGTGAGTTTGCCCTGCTCTGCCTCTCAAAGATCCTTTGTCCCTACACTTTTTCATGGACTCTCGGGTGAACTTTTTCTTTTTCAAACTCGCACCAAATTGCTTGAAAAACCTTCTTGGAAATGGCATTACGGTGTCTAGCAATGTGTGACTGATCTATACATTTCAACAGCTTTCTAGAGTTTCCTGAACATTTGACCTAGATATATTATATTTTATATGTGAACTGGTGACCCAGCAGACCCCTGTGCCCCCGAAAGGGAGCGGGTAGGAAAATTTTTGGGTGAAATATACTTTACACTGTGTTTGTGTGTAACATTAAAGCAGAAGGTTATTGCGGGCATTTTCTCTAGGTCAATACTCAATAATAGTTTATCATAATTTCCTGTTTAAACCTGTTTCTTTTGGAGTTTACAGTAATTGTGATTTATGTTTGTGTCTTCTGTTTAACCCTCAGAGCACCAAAATTATTTTGGTGTTGATGAGAACCTAGGACCAGTCGCCATCAGCATCCGCAGAGAAAAGCTGGATGAAGGGAAGGACAAAGATACAGCACAGTATAACTATCGAATAACCTTCAGGACAAGCCAGGTACAGCACTGACTGACTTAAAAAAAATTACAAATAAATAAAATTTGATATGTGTCTTCAGAGATTATGCCTTTTCTCATGGCTCTTATTTTCAATTTTAATGGATCAGCCTCAGCTTCTCAGACAAATCAATCAATTGGCTGAGGATCTCATAAGACGGGGACATTTGGGGACAATTATATGATCAGTGAAAATCTTGACTTTTCTTCTCCCTCAGCTAAGCACCCTGCGTGGTTCTATCTTGGAGGATGCGGTGCCCTCATCAGCACGTCATGGCACGGCCCGTGGCCTCCCGCTGAAGGAGCTGCTGGAGTATGTGCTACCAGAGCTAAACATTCAGTGTCTCCGTCTAGCCCTCAGCTCACCCAGAGTACCAGAGCAGCTTCTCAAACTGGATGAGCAGGGGGTGAGTGAGTCCGTGTAGCTGTGATGGAATAAAGCGAACATGTAACTCTTATCTTGTCTTATCTTACCTTTCTGATCTCATTTCTGCAACATCTTATCAATGAGTTTGAGACCCCATTGTGAGGTGTACTAAGAAATTAAAAATCAGAGTTTGAAATATTTTTGAGCACAAATAATGTCAAATAAAACTGGTGAAAACTGATATCTCTGGCTGCTGTTGCTCCGTTTATAAAATCTGTTCCTCTTAAGGTGGTGAACCCAGAGCAGCGACCTTTTGCCATGTATTCAGTCAACACACCTTCTTAATCTGACCATTTTGAAAAATAAAAGTTACGAAATTACAGTTAGATTAGGATTTCTGTAGAAAACAGGCTTGTGAAAATGTATTGTGAACAAATGTAGCACCAAATCAAAGATTATCAGAGATGCCGTCCTCAAAAGCTGCACAACCTTGTACTGTAAACAGTCTGCCAATGAGAATATCAACACAGAAACTCAACTTGAGTGCATGGCTTGGAACAGTTACATTTTATTCATGAAAACATACTTGTTTGGCAGGCAGCTGTTTCTTTCCTTCATGCATAACTTGTCTTCATTTGATGGGAGGATTTGCACACATTTCTTTAGACATGAGGACACCACAAAGACTTTTGATGTAATGGTTGCTTACATGCTAAATGGCTGCAGGTTGTGTGAGTGGGAGTTGATGACCCATGATGGACAGGTTAATGATAATAAGTAAGCTGGAATCTGCTGGTCCTGAAGTCAGACCAAGGCATTTACTGATATGATATTTTTTAATGCATATTAATCATTTAAGGACTCTTGTAAACAGTAGTGCCATTCTCAACACAGAGAATACACAGTATATATATATATATATATATATATATATATGTATATATATATATATATATATATATATATATATATGTATATATATATATGTGTGTATGTGTGTGTTTTCAAATATTTTAAAATTACCGTATATCTTTTGCTTCACAGTAAACCATAAAAAGACGCGATACTTCCGGCATAATATTACTCTTATCTTCTCTCTTGTGAAGGAAATCTGTGTGATTTCTAGTTGATGCCAGGTTTATTCTTTAATATCCACGCATTTGGAGTTTATCTGAGGGGTATTTATCTGACAACACAAAAAGTTGTTTTGGTTACACTTTGAGGTTCCTTTTGTCATTTTCTCTTGAGGATGCTCTGTACATCATTGTAGTAAGAATGTTAGGCTGTCAAAATCCAAATTGTAAGAATGTTTTACAGTAGCATTTTTGAGTTCAATATTCAATATTTTATATATATTTTGGAGAAAAAAGGCATTTAGTGAAATTGTGTGTTGGGGGGCAACGTGGAACTTTTCCCCTTAGGGCACCCATTTGGCCAGCAGTGGCCCTGATTGTGAACACTGTAATATTTCAACTAATTTTTTAAACATTCTAATTCGCATTTCATTTGAGGTCTGCATTTAAAAAAATCATAATATTGTACAGTATTTTTCTTTTATGAACTTTTTGAATTGTACTGTAACATCATGATTAGCAGAAAAAGAATGATCCCTTTAATAGTTAACAATAATCTAATTTAATAACTTTGAATTCTTTAAATGCCTTTTTTATACTTGTCAACTTTAAAATGACCTTTTTTTAACTTTGTGTTGCTGAAAGTGCATATGATTATGATACATGAGCAGCACAATAACCACATGCTTGGTCTGAGAAACTGAAATAGAGCTGTTTTTCCCCCATCGATTGACTGTTAGATTTCAGTCGATCCTCCTCTGGCTTCTGAAGGAGAAAAGAAGCTGGTATCAAGAGTCGATCAATACCTGCCCCAGTCACTCATTGATTCTCAGCTACGAGTGGAAAAATGATTGAGGATAGACTCAAAAATCTGATTTTATAAACGCTGACGTTGTTTTCGTGATCTCTCAGTAATGTTTCATTATTGCCTTAAGGAGATGTGTTTATTTTGGGTCTCCCCACTCTGAAATATAGATCAGCCGTCATATGAGAGGAAATGTGTCTGGTAGCATTGTCAAAAATGTTTTTAACCATACGTGACTTGAAATAAGACCATAAATTGATCAGTTATTTTTGAGAGCTGCATGCATTAACATTGTTTTTATACCACACACAGGAGCCATGCTCCATTAGCTTGTCCTGCTTTAATGAGAAAACATTGAAGGCTTGAATTAATGTTTTTAGGCTTTCTTTAAAGTTGTCAGCTTCAGGAGCATGTTGACTGAATCTTTAGATTGGATTGGCTAATGATTTATCATTTTAATAATAATAATAATAATACATTTTATTTACTGGCACCTTTCTAGCTCCAATCAAAATAAATTAAACAAGGAATTGAACACACATGATAAAGAGGAATGCATTAAGAACAAAATGCAGGGCTAAAAGTAATCGAGTGACTTTCTAAATAAAAAAAAGTTTTAATTTTGTTCTTAAAAGATTGAATATCTTTACACCCACAGATCTCACTAATTTAATTTAATCACTGTTTCATTTATCAAGATAAATGTTTTGTTAGTTCAGTGTCTCACTGGCCTGAGCATCTCCTTAATTTGTTTTGTAGCCATATTTTTTTTTTCTGAAAAGAACAAGCACACTTTGGTTTCTATGTTCATAACCCCTTTTAAAATCTAGCCTGCTAATATTCTATTATTGAAAATGGGACCAGGCCTACACTGTATGTGTTTGAGTTTATGAAGGGAATGTTGACGTGTCTGGGGTGTACCCCCACCTCTCGCCTGAGCAGACCCCCGTGACCCCAAAAGGGAATAAGCGGGCAGCAAAATGAATGAATGAAAGGGAATGTTGGCTTAACTGTAACTTTGTTCTTTAAGCCTAAGGTGTGAGAAGGACTATTATGGTGTGATTAAGAATGATTAGTTGAAGTATTTTAAGATTTAGAAATTAAAACATCTGATTGAGGGGCTTTCAACAGTAGACAGTAGCATGTTTTATGAATTGAAATCTGTGTGTGTTTTTCAGTTGAGTTTCCAGCACAAAGTGGGTGTGCTATACTGTAAATCCTCTCAGAGCACAGAGGAGGAGATGTACAATAATGAAGAGGCTGGTCCGGCTCTCGAGGAGTTCCTGGATTTGCTGGGTCAGAGGGTGCGACTCAAGGGTTTCAGCAAGTACCGAGCACAGCTGGACAACAAGAGTATGTGCTACAAGAATTACTCATCATTTCGAAAGAATTACGTTTGGAAATTAGTCATCACTTCTTTCGATAAAGTGTTCCCAAAAAATAGTTTTTAACACCATCTGGCCTAAGTCAAAGTATAAAATATTGTAGGATTTAATGAATGTTATCGTGACTTATTTTAATTATTTAGCTCAAGTTATCTTTTTTGTTGGAAAAGGCCTCTTTTTGGTGTGTTATCTGATTTACTATTGACCTGCGCGTCTATTGTGTTTTTCAGCTGACTCGACAGGAACACATTCGCTTTATACCACATATAAAGATTATGAGCTGATGTTCCATGTCTCCACTCTTCTGCCCTACACACCCAACAACAGACAACAGGTGAGTCAAACTTATTTTGTGAAATATATCTTAGTGTCATGACTTAAGCAACATTTGCTCAGGTCTTTCCACCACTAGTTTATTTCTGCCCAGTTGAAATCATTATTTATTCACTCATGACGGGCCGTGTGACAAAATGTGTTACCTGAATATTGATTTAATTGTACTTTTAATTACATTTTAAATGTACACTTTTGGGCATTCTTGTAATAATCCCCAAAAACACTCCAGAGTTTTCCAGTGTGAATGTCAATGGGTGGTGCCCTGTAAAAACTTTTAGGCTTTTGAGCAGCAGGGATTTGCATGAGTGAGTGAGTCCCTGTTGATCATCGTGTGTTGTGTGTGAATTTGAAGGTCACTCATGTGTGGCTTTAATTCGAATTGCTCCTGAAACCTCCACTTCCTGTTTCTGCTGATCACAAATGGTCCTCTTTTTTTGTTCTCTCAACAGCTGCTCAGAAAGAGACACATAGGGAACGATATCGTCACAATCGTCTTTCAGGAGCCCGGTGCCTTGCCCTTCACTCCCAAAAACATTCGCTCACACTTCCAGCATGTGTTTGTAATAGTCAAGGTTCACAACCCCTGCACAGAGAATGTCTGCTACAGGTAAAGTAACTTCTATTTACGATCCTTGTATCGAGCTATAAAGGCCAATTTACAATCAATGAAATATGATTTTTTTTCCTTATAAGTTGTTTTTATGATGGTGTGAACAAGAAACTTCAATATCAAGCCTTGTACATATGTGCGAACAAATACAAGTCCTTCTCAAAAAATTAACATATTGTGATAAAGTTCATTATTTTTAGTAATGTACTGATAAACATGAGACTTTCATATATTTCAGATTCATTTACACACAACTGAAGTAGTTCAATCCTTTTATTGTTTTATATTGATGATTTTGGCAAACAGCTCATGAACCCCCCCCAAAAAATTTAATTAGCATTTCATAAAAAGATTCTCTAAACGAGCTTTTAACGTTATAATCTGAACAACTCTTAAACACCTGCAAAAGATTCCTGAGGCTTTTAAAAATTCCCAGCGTGGTTCATTACTCAAAAATGGATAAGACTGCCAACCCAGAAGTCCATCACTGTCCAGAAGGCCATCACTGACACCCTCAAGCAAGAGAGTAAGACAGAGCAAGAAATTTCTGAACGAATCGGCTATTCACAGAGTGCTGTATCAAGGCGCCTCAGTGGGAAGTCTGTGGGAAGGACAAGAGGTGACCAGACCCTGAGGAAAATTGTGGAGAAGGGCCGATTCTAGACATCAGGGTCCCTGCGGAAGCAGTGGACTGAGTCTGGAGTAGAAACATCCAGAGCTACCGTGTACAGGTGTGTGCAGGAAATGGACTACAGGTGCCGCGTTCCCTAGGTCAAGCCAGAAACAGCGGCAGAAGCACCTGACCTGGGCTACAGAGAAGCAGCACTGGACTGTTGCTCAAATTTTGCAAGTCATTCGGAAATCAAGGTCCCAGAGTCTGGAGGAAGACTGGGAAGAGGGAAATGCCAAAATGCCTGAAGTTCAGTGTCAAGTAACCACAGTCATTAATGGTCTGGGGTGCCATGTCAGCTGCTGGTGTTGATCCACTGTGTTTTACCAAGGGCAGGGTCAATGCAGCTACCCATCAGGAGATTTTGGAGAACTTCATGCTTCCATCTGCTGAAAAGCTTTGTGGAGATGAAGATTTTGTTTTTCAGCACGACCTGGCACCTGCTCACACTGCCAAAACCACTGGTAAATGGTTTACTGCCAACTCTCCTGACCTGAACCCCAAAGAGAATCTGTGGGATATTGTGAAGGGAAAGTTGAGGGACGCAAGACCCAACACTCTGGATGAGCTTAAGGCCGCTTTCGAAGCATCCTGGGCCTCCATAACACCTCAGCAGTGCCACAGGCTGATTGCCTCCGCGCCACGCCGCATTGAATTAGTCATTTCTGCAAAAGGATTCCCGACCAAGTTTTGAGTGCATAACTGACAATAATTATTTGAAGGTTGATTTTTTTTTTTGTATTAAAACACTTTTCTTTTATTGGTCGGTTGAAATATGCAATATTTGTTTTTTTTTAGATTTTTCTTTGAACTACTTCAGTTGTGTGTAAATGAAACTGAGATATATGCCAGCCTAATGTTTATCAGTACATTACAGAAAATAAAGTTATCACAATATGCAAATTTTTGATAAGGACCTGTATATCTGTGCCATTGAAAACTGCCTAATCAAACTGATCTGTAAGAAATGTACAAGAAGATGCAGGATGAAAGTGCAAGACAGTGACGGGTAACCCCTCACTAGTAAGAAAGAAACAAGACAATCTGTTATATAAGAGGCTAAAGTTACTCCATTTCAATGATATGGAACAAAAGTAGGAGATATAATCACTTAAAAATGTTGCATTTTCAATTTTTAAAATGAACTAATGAAAACTAAATCTGTGTTATCTTTTTCAGTGTTGCTGTATCTAGGTCAAAAGACGTGCCTCCTTTTGGCCCTCCAATCCCCAAAGGTGTAACTTTTCCCAAATCCGCAGTGTTCAGGGACTTCCTTCTGGCTAAAGTCATCAATGGAGAAAACGCTGCACACAAGTCTGAGAAGTTTAGAGCCATGGCCACTCGGACACGACAGGAATACCTCAAGGACCTCGCGGAGAACTTTGTGAGCACCACAACAGTGGATTCAGCTGTAAAGTTCAGCTTCATCACTCTGGGGGCCAAAAAAAAGGAACGTGTGAAGCCGAGGAAAGATGCTCATCTTCAGAGCATGGGTGCAGTCACATGGTGTGTTGTGGCGAGAGATTTTGGACAATCGATGGATGTGGAGTGTTTACTTGGGATTTCTAATGAGTTCATTGTACTGGTCGAGGAGGAGTCCAAGAATGTGATTTTTAATTGCTCCTGCCGTGATGTGATTGGTTGGTCATCGGGTGTCATGAGCATCAAGGTTTTCTACGAGCGTGGGGAGTGTGTTATGGTTTCAGCTCATGATAACTGCTCAGAGGACATTCGAGAGGTCGTACAGAGGCTTGAGGTGAGACTTAAATATATTTGCATGCTTTATTTTCCTATTCATTGTCTATACTTGTACCAATTGGTTTACTTAAGGGCACAGGGGAGTTTGCTCGAATTTATTCTAGGTCCCCTTGGGTTTGATATTGGTGTTTGAAAAAAATTTAAAGGCATCTGGTTTCATGCCACATTCATGACATATTACTATTTATATTTGGAAGTAATTTCTCACAAGGCTTAAGTGTAGTAAAGTTTTCTAATTAATCCATTTTTGCATTTAATCCAAATTAAAAGACTGAAACTTTTTGTATACTTAAATGTAAATAATTTATGTAAATTCTATTAAAATTAAATATCTTTGTTTGTTTATTGAAATTTTTGTTTAGTTTAAAACTTAACTTGTAATTTGTAGACGACATACCTGCAATAAACCATCCATATCCTCTGAATGAACTTTTGGCTTGAAAACTATATTTATTATAGTTTATAATCTTCTCTCATACACATTTAATGTTACAATGACGAGAATATATATCCCTAATGCACTGGATGCCCATGCAATTTCTTTCATCCCGAAATCAGTTAATCTTACTTGTTAAAACAAGAGCCTTTCCACTTGAATGCACAGACTTTTGAAGGATGTTCAGAAACGCTGGGTTCAAAGTGGTCTTGCAAAGAAGCTTGACTTTTTGTCTTTTGTAGATTTCTGGTTGACTTTGAATTTCAGGAGTTTATTTCCACGTCTTGGATTTGAGCGGTTTGCTTGCACTTTCATGGAGGTGGTGTAGTTGTGGTTTTTCTCCAAAAATAGAGTTATTTGTCTCCAAAATACCTATTTGCACATATGACCTATATAGGCTTTATTTGTTTAGATGTTGTTATCGGTGAGGGAAAAGCAATGCTTTAAACTGCACCATGGGGTTGATGTAATGCAATCTTGTGCACCTTGTTTATAAGGTTAAATAATTCAGTTTTCATGTTATTTTATTTCCATGCATCGTCATAATGAAGGTTGATGCACAACATGTAGCCTCACCTGGTTCCCTGAACCTCAGATAATGACGGATCTACTTCGGTGTGCAAATATCTTGTCAACACATAATGAAGTTTACAGTGACCCCCTCTCACTAGCTTGGATTACAGCAGGAAATCTGTTTAAAAGAGGATTAGCTTCCGCTCAGTGTTACCAACTCACACTCGTGTGACCTTTAGGACTCTAAAATTGAATGCTTTTTTTCATCAATGTTACCTTGTTGACGCAGATTTACCTGTTAACTGCAGTTCCTGAATCTATCTTCCTGTCATTCTCCTGATTATACATATTATGCATCATCACGTATCCTCCAGTTTGCTGATTTCCGCTTCTGCTAATACTGTCTAATGTTGAATAAAGCTTGCGTGACAGTGTTGGTGAGTGTTTCACTCCAGATAAACATGACTGGCACAGTCAACATCTCAAAATGGCATGTTTATTCTGGATTAATGAGAATTAGCAGAAGCATTAGCAGCTTCGGTTCACTGTGAATGCTTCTGTGATGCCAGAAGCACCAAACCGAGGTTTAAGTGAAACAGTTTTTATGTAAGATGATGTAAACATTTAGTACGTTTTAGGTTTATTTAATGTTAGCAAAATATACAGTGGACGTCACGTGACTCCTGCCTGAAGTGGAAGGAGTCCACTAGCTTGGGGTTGCGGGAATGACTACGTGTGTGATTGACAGATTTAGAATTGCAGTAGTATAGATGATTTCTCCGTCGTTTTGGTGAAAAGAAGATTAAAACGAGTTAAGAGAAAGCAATGCTCTTTATTTACTAGCTGGTTTACATTCCTACCATCGCCTCTGGCTTTGGGTCATTACTAAAAGAATAAGATTTCAGATACATGGGGCCATAATGAACATGGAGATGTGAAGAACATAGCTCCTTAAGAGTTTGGGTGTGGGGCTTAGACCTGAGTTACGTTTACACAGCACATGCACCTTACTATGGATGTGCCTCATGCATGTACACCCAATGTCCTGTGGAAGACTCAGCATATAATTGAAAGAATGCCTCATATTGGCCTGGGAAATATTAGAAAGCTTTTATTTTCAAAACATTATGCTTAAGTGAAGAATCTTTTTTCGAGAGTAATTTCACTGCTGATGATGAATAGTAACCTGATGTAAACATATCTTCCAGTAGTCCCTGCTGCCCTGCCACTGTCTTTATGGTTGCTTTGCGCATACCACCTTTTCTGTGATATGGAGAGGAAACAATTCCAGTGGGGGCAGCAAAATCATGAGTGGTTTAACCTGCTCTCATGCACTGTCAGAGGTTTACCTGGACAGCTCTTTCCTTTAGCTAAATGTGGCATTTTGCCGGTCTTATGTGGGCTTTTAGGTCTCAGCCCCTTAATTTGAAATGGCATGAATGTGCCAGCTCTTCTTGTCGTACATCCTCTCTCAAATCAGTCCTGACCAAGATGAAGACATAAGGGTTTTCAAAAAATGTATATGTATGTTTAGGCATCTTCACGCTATTTTGCTGCCATGTGATCAGTGGATAAAATCTCTCTCTCCCAGAGTCTCACTCAATGTTTGTTGCATGCCTGGCGTAAAGTAAGAGGTTTTGTTTGTAATGTAATATTAGGGCTCGAGTACCTTGGGTGTAATGGCTCAGAAATGTATTGTTTTTGAGGGTTTCACAAGCATTTCAGAATGGCCCTATAGTGCCACCTGACACATTTTAGGTTATGGTACACTAACAGTTTGTCATAGGCGAATGAAATTGATCATTCACCTTAAATATAAGTAAAATGGATACCCCGCCCCCCCAAGAAATTCCACATTTGATTGTCATACTTTAACAAACAACTCCTAGAGATCTTAAAACTCCAACAGTCGTATCTTACGGCATGACTGATGTTAAATTGCGAAGATTTTTTATTTTGTTAAACCATGCCAGCACAGCGGCCATCGAAAGTCAACATTTTGCCATGAAAAGGAAGTTGTTATAATTCAACCATGCAATGTCTGATTGGTTCCAAATTTACCAACTATTAACAGTTCAAGTGTGAACACATCTACAATGTACAATCTTGGTTATAGCGCCACCAGGTAGCCACAGGAAATGCAACATTTAACATTGATAAAATCCTTCTTTTTTTAACAATTAGAATATCAGAAAATGTTTAGACATTTTTATGATTATTATTATTATTATTATTATTATTATTATTATAGCAAATAGAGGACGCCTTGGGAAAGAAGGCACCCTGTCTTTGAACTGAGCCGGCACCCATATCAATTTTAGTTATTTTGAATAAAATATAGTATTAATTCAGCACTTCTATTTTTGCTACTGTCATTTTAAGAAGTACTTAAAGATGCAGAGATTGATTTAAATGCTTATATTTTGTCTGACCTCATCCTCCCTGGTGAATATTACTGGATGCTTCCTCAAGACAGAGGTGTTTTTTTTTCTTTCTTGCAGTGATTGAAGCTTTTTGATTAGTGTTTCCCTCTAGTGCCCTTATGTGTAGGTCCTTATGAAAGGGTTTTTCAGCTGCAGCTCTCACTCTCTTCCTTCTGTCCACTGCAGGAGTAAAAGCTGCCGCAGGATGTTATTTTTTATGTCTTTCTTGCTTTGTTTCTATGCTTTATATCCACCTGGGAGAGACTTGAATATATTAATAAAACAAAAGAAAAGAACGACTTTTCTATTCTTAAAATTCTCTTAATTTTTTTTATTCTGTCCTGTTTCAGTTTGTAACCCGTGGCTGTGAAACAACAGAGATGACTCTCCGTAGGAATGGCCTGGGTCAACTGGGCTTCCATGTGAACTTCGAGGGTATTGTAGCGGATGTGGAGCCCTATGGCTTTGCTTGGAAAGCGGGTCTAAGGCAGGGTAGCCGGCTTGTGGAAATATGCAAGGTGGCGGTTGCAACCTTGACCCATGAGCAGATGATTGACTTACTTCGCACCTCCATCACAGTCAAGGTGCTCATCATCCAGCCTTTCCAGGATGGTGCCCCCAGAAGGTAACACAACCATTTCAGTCCTTTCAAATCAGTTTGCAGAAAGATGGTTCTTTTACACTTGTTATGTCATCTAGAGTTCTGAAGCCACTCCAGGGCCTTTCACTGTTGAATGAATGAATGACCCAAAAAATCAACCAAGCATTAACTAAAAAAAAAATCACATTTAACATAATTTACAATACTGGAACAGTAGTTCATCATGAAATTTAGATGTTAATATAATATAAATTATGATATAAATTTAAAACATTGCAACTATTATCTTTTAATGAACGCATAACTAATATAGTACTAACATTAACATTGTTTAAATCAAAATAGAAGTATGATGAGTAATAATACAATAACTTGAGTAATTAAAAATGAATATTATTAAATTATTTGGCAACAAAGCAAAAAAATAGATTAAGATTCAAGTAAAAAATTCTATGAAATTTAAAAACAACTCATGGTAAGATGAAGCTGATTGAGAGAAAGATCTGCAGGGAATCATTTGTTTCACCCCTGAGAGGTGGGAAAGGCCTCAGCAGAGACCCCTTACTCTAATTATGTGTAAGCAGGCATCAATAACAGGAAAGATTAGAGCTAGTGGAGTGCCCTTGCCTTTTAAGTGGATGAACAAGCCACTTCAGCAGTTGTATTTTTTGTACTGAATACATGCATATGTTTTTATTATGCAGCCATCATTGAGAACACTTCCAAACGAAATGATAACTGTAATGAATTTCGGTTTCTAACATTAATAAAAGGTGACTGGTTCATTTAGCTGCTCCTTCTCATTACAAACAAAGAGATACAAGGACTTTTTAGGTTAAGGAAACAAATGAGCCACATCCTGAGCTGTCGGTTCCATCTTCCTAACAGACGGTGCTTTGAAAAAAAAAAGTGCTTTTCTTTTTTTTTTTTTTTTTTTTTTTTAAATAAAATTGTATTTATATTGTGAACCTCACATACTGGGCGGTAGAAACATGCACATGTTCTCATTCACAGCAAGCAGCTCATGTTTCATCCCTATTCTATAACACATGTAACTCTGATTGCTCCAAAACCCAAATATTTACCACCGTTTACTTTCTGGATCCATGAGCAAGTAATTTTCACTGTAGGCACATATGAAGGGGTTCTCTCATGATTGTGATGGACGAGCGCATGCTGAAAGCTTCAGATGGAAAGGATTTTAGCCATGTCCTGGGGCTCGAGTGTTAAGAAATAGATTTTCTGGGTTAGACTAATATTAGAGCCATATTTCAGCAACTTGGACTGAAAACAAGGGAGTGATTTGGATGGAAAACGCCTGCTTTTACTCTAAGTGAGGTTTTAATTCCTAATGTAACTTTTACAGTGAAGCCGTTTCAGGAAATGCATCAAACTCCTAGTTTGTTATGCAACAGGCCACTCAAAAGTTTTGAAGTGTTTAGAATATAGTAAACAAATACATGATTGGGGAAAGCTCAAAATGAACACAGATAATGGTGTTTTAAATGTAGTTTTTATTTTTAGTCAATATGAAATGTAATTTCATAATCCAGTCCAAGAGCACTCTTATTTTTACAATCCCTGAGAAAATAAGTAGTGTTCTGCAGATTAGCTTGGATTAGGGGTTCAAATGAATATCAAATAAATACTGAACAGTTGATTATTTTTCTTTAACAAAATGTATTATAAATAATGATTTTGTCGAGCATCTGGCTGTCTTTAATGAGTAAAATTCACTTGTATCTCATTTTTATAAATACATATTAATGTAAAAAAAATATGTTCTGTTTTATTTGGGACTATTTGATCATTTTAATTGAAACGAAATAACTGTCACAGTCTTGGTCTCTCTTTCACGCCGCGCTTGGACGCTAAAACACGAATCTAAATGTCGGACGTTCGTCTTTTCTTAAATAAGAGGATGCTTCTTGATTCTTCTCTTTGCAGTGCAGTAGCAGGTTTAGGCATAGGCAGTGTGGGCACTTCATCCTTACAAGTCCTTTTATTTCTTTTATCTTGTTTCCCTTTGGATAAAAATAAAAAGAAATGGAAATACACCTAAAAATAAAAATGTTTTATATTTTCCTTGTGTTATTAATGAACTCATGTCAGCATTGTTAATCGTTCCCTCATCGTCATACTCTTAACACATGCTAAGTACTGTACTTAACCAAACCGCATACTGTACTGTACCGCCCGCACCCACGTCTACTCATCATTTTGTCTCTCGCCGCACACGGAGTGTTAGGTCCCGTGGTTTTTCAGCACAAAGTTTTAAAACATTTTGTTTCATGTTTGTTAAAGCAGAAGCACATTCACATAAGAAACTCATCAGAGCTTTGACAGCACTAGTAGTGAGGGCAGGGTGCTCACCGAGCAGTATGAGGCTGAATATCGTTTTCAGAAATCCGCTGGAGTCTTCTGGATCTTCTTTGCTGGATGAGAAATTGTTTTGCGCATTGTTTTTCAAAACTGTGTCACATTTTCACAATTTGCATATGAAATAATCACCTTTTGAGTTTAATAAAAGTAACCTTTATTTCTTACTGAACTGGAAGAAAGCTTTGTTTCTTTCCATGTTGTGAAATTCACAACAACTCCTTAGTGCACTCTTGAATAAACGGCTTCATTTTACATCTCTGGACATTAGTGAGAGGACTCTGTGTGTTTCTGAAATAAGGAGCAGCGCAGGGTTAATGTATTTGAAGGATTTCTTGTTCGGGAAGTTGCTTCATTGGAGTTTCTGGCGGAAAGCTTTGAGTGTCTCAGAGGACAGGGGGTCAGTGATGACTGGAGGCTTGATGAAAGAGAGAGGGAAAGGGCTAATGAATGCAGCTCAATTTAAAACACACTCCAGTCCTGCACCGGTCTGGCTCTCGATCTCTTCTGGTTTTATTTTCATTCTGCCTGTTCAGTGAATTGATCCAAGCCTGAGGGCTGCGCATGAAAATGGAGAAAGAGAGCGTCCACCTTTCACCTCCACAGCTTCATCCTGACAAAAACACCAGACACGAATTGCGTGGTGTTCTTTGGAGGGCGAAGATTTACATTTATTCATTTAACAGATGGTTCAGTCTTTTGTTTTCTCTCTCAGGGGTTGTTCGGAGCTCTACCGCATCCCTATGGTTGAGTACAAGCTGGACAGTGAGGGGACACCCTGCGAGTACAAGACGCCCTTCAAGAGGAACACAACCTGGCACAGGGTGTCTGGCAGTGGGCAACAGTGCCAACCGCACACCCAGCAAAGAGAGAGAGATAGAGAACAGGAGAGAGAGCATGCTTCTGGTGCTATCCCTCGGAGCACGTCCTTTGACAGGAAGCTTCCCGACGCTCATGGGTAACACCTTGTTGTTCACTGTCTCTCTGAAAACCTTGTGGCAGAGAATAATGTATTTCGATGGATATACCATATGCATTTGGTGATTAAGAACTTCTTCAGCTCCAACTTATTCATTACATACTTTGAAAAACCAGTGCATTTTGAAATGGCTTCTAACTGCAGCTAATCTCAGTAAATAACAAGTTACAGTTATAGGCACCATGTTAACAGAATACGGATGTCAAGTTTTCCCTGAAACCGAGTAACAGGATTTTACCTTTTCAAATACTATTTGTTTGACATGAATGAAAATATTGAATGAAAGAATTAATTTCGTTTTTCTGGATACTTAACATATCCACAATTTCAAATCTCAGTTTCCCAGAAAAATCCCTAAAATCCTTTGATGTCCAGTCTTGGTTGAAATTACAATTTAGCCGCATGGGAGTATAACTTATTTAATTTTATCCCAAAAGATCTAAACTATCGACTAATACCTAATGTTTATGGTCTGATCAACTTGGGCTTTCCTCCACCAGATTCTAGAGGCTCTAAACCAGATGCCCAGTTATTCTTGAAGTCAATTTTCTGAGGCCCTCCATATATACACAGACACACACAAAAAATTCTTCAGTGTGGCCCAAGAACCCGCCTTTTTAAAACCAAATTTAATGCGTTCAGCATCAAATTTTTTCACCACACACAGCTTTTGCTTTTTGTGTTATGTTCATTCTCCTTAGAAAGTGATTCATTTTCCAGTAGACTAACAGTGGTTGACTAACCTTGCCACTGGTTGAGAATCGCTGCTCTAAACTATTTGTCTGTTGAACAGTGTATTGTGTAGTCGAATGTCTCTGTTTAAATTCTTCTCCTCATCCATAAATCCATCTCCATCCTTCAAAGGCATCACTTTATCTAAATGGATATGAACCCCATTTTGAGGCATATTATGTCGTAAATTATTGACTAGAAACTAGTAACTGAATCAATTAACCGCTACTGACTTTCATGATCGAACATAGGGTACAGGTGGTACATTAGGTCCAAACACTAATTGACAACAGAATATTGTTTGCATGCTTTCTAAGCATTTCACTGCTCTCAGTGAATTTCGTATTGAAATTAACATACTTTCTTAGTGTCTCTTGACCAATCAGGGCCATTTTATCAGTTCTTGTATAAAATATTGCCCCCTAAGGCCCTTCACCACCCAACATTTGATATTTCTTTACCTCAGGTATAAGATTCTGAGCTCAGATGTTTGTTTAAAGTACAAGTGCGATGCATTTCAAACATTTTTGTTATAACATGCTCATTTGTTCCTGCTGGAAGCCCCCAATGGTGTTGCTGACCTTTCCTGGCTCTACTCTGATAGCTCATGTGGAGAAGAGCTGTCCGAGGCGTCGAGGATGCCACATGTTTCCACTGCTCTGTTGTTACTTTTGCATTCATACCAACCAACACAAAAAAAAATCTAATGCAAATTATATGAGAAGACTAATGTAGAAGACCTATTCTGAGTTCGGCATGGTTTACTGCCACACAGAAATGGAAGTGTGGATCTCATATATGTGTGCTGACGTAATTACCTTTATCTTTATACTCAAACTGAAAAAAAAAAACTGTGTTGCACCCAGTAACTCTGTGTTTGTGTGTCCAAACAGTGTGTGTGTGTCCTCTGGCAGTAAAGTGGAGGCATCGCAGCACTATCGCAGCTCTCCCAGTAACCAGTCAAGCTCCAGTGACCCAGGACCAGCAGGCAGCGCCAGGTCATTCAGACACACAATGTTCAAGATTTTTACTGTGTTTATTGTTCCCTCATGCACGTTTACTTACTTCCTCAGTATGTTATTGAGCATTTCAACACTTGCCTCATGTCTTTTTCTTCCTCATGCTCAGGTGTCAGTCTCCATTGTTACATGAGCGCTCTTCTGAAGCACAGTGCATGCTGGGAGATGGAGAGATTCTGCGGGAGAGAGAGCCCACCCTTGAGAGGACACGCTCTGCAGGTGCCTTCAAAATGATTTAAGCCTTCAAAGCCCCCCTACAGCGGGTTTATTTTTATCGAATATCACTAATTAAAATTATGTTATTTCTTTTATACTAGGAAAGTAAATCTGACCTCTGTATTCTTTCTTTAATTCTCTTGCATCCACAGAAGCTAAGTGGCACGTGCCCTCCACCAAGATTCTCAATTCTTTAAAGGAAAGAGGGAAGGATTCACCAAACAAGTCAAGGCTGGTAAGAAACAGTAAAGCATTTCAAATTAATACAATTATTCATTAAAATTAGTGCTGTAATTAGTAACTAATCAATTGCACTATTTTTTGCAGTTAATTGCAATTTAAAAATGTCCTGTAAAATAAAAAGTCCTTCCTTGGTCACATCCATACTTCTTTGCACATTGAAAACACATAAATACAAAAGAACACAACCACGTTACTTCTGTAAAGGTGTTGAGCTGCATCTACTTGGTTAAATTTTATACAAGTTTAATTTTGGTCATTTTGGATCGATCAAACATCCTGCTCAGCCACAGCATTGCAGTCCTAAACACAGCCGTGTCCAGCCTGGTTCACTGAGGGGACAGAAGACACTGACAAAACAAACACTGCGCTTTATTTATAATTCTGTCAGTATGTGAGCTCTCCAGCGTGAGGGGTTTGTTTAGATATTCAAGCATATGTTTATGAATGCACATTAATTTATCATCCAGGGGAATTCCCTGACCGGATTTCTGCCTTATAGTGAGTTGAATATACTGAATTTGGAGCTCCATTATCACAGAATTGACTTATGCTTTGTTCTTCTGGGCTTGGCCGAATTGTTTTAGGAACTGGGTTGCTTCCTATTCATAGCATAATTAATAAAAATGACATGAAAATTAATATTAAAATAAAAGGCAAATGCAGAATAAGAGTTGCGCTTCTTTTTCATTGTTTTCACCAAGCGGCATATTTTGAATCATTTGAATGTGTTTTGCAGATATTGAGATAACACATAATTGCATTTTTTCCCCATCTATCAACACATAAGAAAGTTAACTGACAGAATGTTCTCAAACAGATGAGCTTCTGTTTGCTAGAACTTAACTACTATCCTCCTCATTAATTATAGTTATTGCCCTAACCCTGATCCCCTGCAGCCCAAGACTGATTCCACAATGAATTAGACAGAGAAATTAGGTTGTACCTGAATGATAGACTGCATGGGAAAAGCAGAAAGTAGGAAGAGATTCTAAGAAATGGGGGGTGCTGAACCTGTTTTCTGTGTGGGTTTTTTTTGCCCCAGTGCAGTGACAGGGTCACTGTGTTAAAAGCGTCATCCCTGTGATGCTCTGACACTCTAGGGTTCCTAATCTCAGGATCTTGGTTCAAAAAAAGAATTAGTGAAGCCCTGTCATTAATAAAATATTTCCACCATGAATAATCATTGTCATAAAATTAGCTACACCACTATCTCCAGTCCACCAGTTAGTGTGTTGTGTGTTTTCTGGTACAGAACAGCAGCCATCAATTCATCCATGTCGAGGCTGTACTAAGGTGATTAGGCGACAATGCCTCTCTCCTTCAAACATACAAAGCTCTATTTAAATATACAAATTTTTTACATTATAAATTTCATCTTTTGACGTTTATATAATGCCATTGGCATCAGCTAAATGAATAAATACAAGCATGAGCTTGAGAGTTCCCTTATCATTCGACAGCTAGCAGCATCTGCAGGGACTTTATGGCATTTTGGACTCACAGACAATTGATCAATCTGTTGCTACGGAAACATCTCCCACTCCTCTGTTGGCTGCTGAGCGCTACAGAGCAAGCTTGAAATGACACAGGCACAGATGCACCCAGAGCTGCTGTGGTGCTGTCAGAGAGCATGTGCGTCAGTGTGATGAATGAATGGAGATAAGGTCAGTCTGCCCTTGATGCTCAGAAGCATGTTGGTCTCACTCTCACCTCCGTCCTGGGTTTTATTCAGTCCTTGACGTTCATCCTTAAATCGAATGTTACTGTGTTTTCCCCATTCTACTTTTTATTCCATTAAAACCATATAAATACTATATATACACACGAAGAACAAAGCAAATGATTACACAGACACTCTCTCCACAAATTTCATTTTATTCTGCTGCAGATCTAAGAATAATTGGAACAAGAGCTTGTTTACCGTGACCACTGTTTGGCCAAAAAAAAAAAAAGTCGTAACCTGAAAGCAAATTGGTTCAAGCCTCATATTGGATAAATTGGGTTAAAGGTGCCATGTTATGCCCTTTTAATGCATTTATAAAAAAATTTGAGCCCTCTGTTCTAGCACTGCTCCATAACTTTCTGTATGCAAAATTAATAAAAAAAAATTACAAAAGTTTTAATCACCTTGTGTGTTAGGCCGAGCAGCATTTTAAAAACCGTGATGATGCGTATTCAATTACAATAGACAGAAAATGGCTATATATGTGATGTAAAAGTGCACTGCTCTTCAGTACAGTTCTGTTGCTCTCACACTTCCAGATCAGGCAGTGCGTCTACTCTGCATAGAGATGAGCTGTTCTAGCAATTAATCTGATTGGCTAGTGGGCGGAGGTAAGGAATATGGGTGGTGCTAGGAACATCAAGCCATTTTCAGTTCACAAAAAAAGAATACAGAATAACACAAGCATGCATAAAAGATTTTGAATAAAATTGAGGCATGTTTTATTAAAATTAAAAGATGCCAGGAATGTCAGAATTGTTGAGTTTACATAATATAGCCCCTTTAAGAACTGTCCAATGCATTTTTAAAAACTGGAAGGATTGTGGGAACCCATTGTCTTCGAGGAAGATATGTGGCCAGGTTGAAAAAAAACTGAATGATCCTCATTTGTGATCACTTAATCGTATGTTGAAATCAAAGTAAAACAACAGCAGAACTCATGGTTTTGTTTAATAGTGAAAGTATTTCAGAGTAATTCCTGATGAACAATGCAAAGGGAACTCAAAGAATTGGGGCTGAACAGCTCTTTAGCCTTATGAGTACCACCAATATGTGAGGCTTCAGTCTGATCTGGAGCATATAGATTGGTCTCTGGAGCAGTGGAAGGTCGTGTGGTCAGATGAGACCAGATTTACACTGTTCCAGAGTAATGGGCGCATCAGGGTGAAGAGAGGCAGATGAAGTGATTCTAAAATTCCTTAGCCAAAGTCTTTCATCATGTGGTTTGGGGTCATCACCTCCCTGATCAGTCTTGACCGGCTGCGTTCCCAAAGAGCAGTCATCATATACGAAAAAAGGCATTCGTTTAACACAGCAATGTCCATGTGTCTTTTGATATTTGGTGCTTGTTCATCAGAAAGTGACGATTTTGTGGAAATTTTAGATGATGGTTCCAGTTTTATACATAATCTTTGGATGGAAACATGGCTAGTGACTGATGTATCCCAATGAGTGATGCAGTAAGTTCTCAGGAACTGGAGACTATGGAGAACTAGGAAACCATTTGTTACTTTATGCTTTTTTTTAAAGCTTCTCTCCCATTTTTATACCAAATACAACATATAGCCATGAAATAACCTTTGCTGTTGTCTTAGCTATGAACAAGCAAAGGTTCTCTGAAAGATGTGTTTTTCTTACTTTTTAGGTTATGTTCAATGCTTGACATTCACTTTTATTAGTTGATGTAGGTTTTCAATAGCAGGTTAAATTAGACTGCCCAATTTGAAAAACCTTCAGGCAAAAATGAGAAAAAATCTGACAATGCTACACTCCTAAAATCCTGTGTAACGGTAACATTAATGGTTCACCCTTACTTTTTTCATAAGAAATACACATAATTTAGAGTTATGTTGCTTGAAATTGGAAATAGTGCATGATACAATTAAGATTGATACTGGAGTCAGGAGGATTGATTCATGGATGTTTTCATTGTCTTCCAGGAGCTTTGAAATGACATTGATTCAGATGTCAATTGAGTCAAAACCTCTCATTTTTAACTCAAATATCTTCAATTATGTTTAGAGGATCCTTCCTTTTTGAGTGTCTCTACCTTTAATCTCCTGCTGTGATTAGTGTTTCTATGATGAGAAGCAATAGAGCTGCTGAACAACGATGTAAAAGCACGAAAGATTAAAGGATCCTCTCATTATGTGCATTAATTGCATGTGTTTTTCCACTACATTAATGAGCATTGATGGTTTCGTGGCAGTTGATATAAAAGCTGGTTTAATGTCAGGATTAGTCTCTTAATTACACCCATCATTTCTTCTGTGCCCTTCAGCATCTATATCAATATCTAACCTGCTTTTGTCTTTGAAAAGCTTTGTTGTGTCGGCTTCATTGTCTGAATGGCTGTTGGGACTTGTACACTATGCTATTTTGCTTTCTTGATGTATTATTTACTATTGTATGCAGACTAATTAATGAATACAGCTCAGATTTGCATTAATTACCGGTGGATCATGGAATTATTCATTAGCTCCGTAATTAGTTGTGGTATATTCCAGATTTCATTTGGCTTGTATTAGTTAGGGCTATAGAAGGTACCTCATCTAAATAGGACACTGCATGCACCCTGATTCCATTTTTAATTGCAATATATAATTAACTATAGTAGGATTCATATAAAAAAAAATTAATAGCTGGGGTTTTCATTACAAATGAACACTAGTTTCTAATAACTTCTCAAAAGTTAAAATCAGTGGTTTGTAAAACTTATTAGGTTCTGATCTGTATGCGGTTTTTATATCACTGTAAAAAGGCTACTAATGAATCATTCATGAACATTTTAGAGATATGCTCATAATTAAACTCCCACGTAGTTAGTTTTTTAACTTTTTTTTAACTTCTCTGGATCTGGCAAGTAGCATAATAATTGACTCTGACTGACTTTCCTATATAAAATTGTACTATTCTATAGATACTCTATACTCCTTTTCTAGACTGATGTGTCTTGGAAATGTGTTCTCATATAAACAAGGGACTGCTTTTGTAATGTTACCACCAGAGATGTAATAGTATCACACAGTTTCTGAAAGTAGACTAAATTGTGTTCCTCGCTACCAAGTGTAAATTTTGAAAAATCTCAGGTTCAAATCTTGAACCAAATTTACTAAATTTGAACCAAAATGCACTTGCAAATGGTGATGAGTTCTCGACTTGGATAACACAGCCTTTACATATCACATAACTTTGACTAATCACACTCCAATGAACCCAGTCAATAAAAAATGCCAGTTGGAAATCCTGAAGTAAGCACTGCCAGGAAATATGAGGACTTGTTTCAGGTGTTGCGTGATATTATGGCTTCTGCGGCCATCTTACTGCTGCAGAAATCCATTTTTTCACAGAAAATAGAATATAGTTCCTAGTTATGTCAGTCAAGAAAATCACAACTTAGAATTTTCTGCAGGATTTATCTAACTATAGAAATACAAGCTTTCAATAGAAAAAAATTACCCGAAAGATTTGGTCATTTATGCCTTTATCAGTCTGTATAATATAGAATCCAAACCGGTAAAACACAACTTATTAAGTCTGAGGAATTTGGAGAATGAGCCTTTGATCTTTTTCCTGGATTTCAGAATGTTTGCATGATTTTGTTTTAATGTTGTATTGATGAACGAAAATGGGATTTGATTTCAGCAGATAAGCTCATTATCTGCAGAAATTATTGTGCTCGGTCATTGCTATGACAACTTTCTAAATATTTGGCAGTGTGCTGCCAATAAATTTAATGTTTCTCCATTTTCAGGGATTCGTTCCATTGGTGGATGAGATGAAAAGTGATTTTCTTTCATGTGAACAGATTTTTATATGTGTAAAAATGGAAAATCAATAACCGGGCAAATTTCATGAACAGCTCTAGGGAAAGAAATATGTGATCAGACCAGGAAATGTTTATGTTACAGCACATCATTCAGAAAGCAGTTCCCGTTAACCCACCACTGATCATCAACTATTTATCTTCAGCGTTCAGTCGGCTTATATGTGTAATCGACGTAGAGTTGTTGCAGTGCAGGAGATGTACAAGCAAACATCTGCATTTGTGTTTCCAGCAGGGTGTGGATAAAAACTCGAGTGCTTCCAGCAGTAACACTCTGTCCAGCAGTGGCTCCAGCACTCATGGTGATGAGAAGCCTTTTGGCTCTGGGGACCTGATGGACCCTGAGATTCTGGGCCTCACCTACATTGCAGGTACAGACATAGAACTTTCATGCCGAAAGAAATAAGGATTAAAAGAGTCTGAACTAATAGATTTATTTTATATGTTTGTGATTCTTTATTTCATTTAGTGTGTGATATGCTTACGTCATGTAATATTTATAACATTATTCTGTCAGTGATTAATTCTCAATCTTAAATTGTATGTGGGTGGTTCACATCTAAGCTGCATATATGCTCTATTTGTTAAAAAATTATTATTTTTTTTATCAATTTGCGATCTTAAATTGCCATATGGATGTGAAAGCATCACTTTATATTTTCAAATAGAGTGAAAACCCACTTCCTTAGGCATTTTAATCCTGACTTATTTGATATTTAACATTTCAGCGTGAAAAGTTGGTAATTTGGTTTATTTTTTCTAAATCATCATGCAAAGGAGGACATCGTCCCTCAAATCTTTCAAAATATTTTCAATAAATTCTCATTAACCTTATGACATAGATAAAAAAAGAACCTTCTTGATAATAATTTCATTGTGTTCTATTGATATTTTAAAGAATTACTGCTAACAAAGCTATTTTTATCACAGTTTTTATGTTTGGTTAAAAAATCTTAATATAAGCACAAAACCTTTGGTAGCATTTTACTTCATCTTGTCAGAGATAAGATAAGAACATTTAACTTAATTTTGTTAAATTATATTATTTATTTTTTTTATCTCTATGTGACACAGACAATCAGATTGGTGTTATCCGTCAACCACTCATTGTTTTTCTAGGAGCATCTACAGACAGTGGCATCGATACAAATCCAGGGGTGTCTGGTGCACCCGTGTCCCGTCTCACAATCGCAGGCAGGGGAGCATCTGACCAGGGGCATGTTTGGACTCCCGAAATGGCTGAGGAAGAGGGGGAGCCTGATGAAGGCGAGCACAGGCGCTTTCTTCATCAGAGCTACGGTGCGGTTTTAGCAGTCGGACACAAGCCAGCAGAGGGGAGCATGGGAGATCTGAGTCAGACCTCGTATTCTAGGTGAGACAACTCTCCGGAGGGTATAAACATATCACAAATATTGCAGAAAGTAATGGCTTTATGCAGATATGTGTTTGCTAGAAGTGACCTACAGCATTGTCTGCTTCTTTATTGACTGTTGATTAAAAGTCAGAGGAATGATTAAATCACACTATTTCACCCAGATTTTATTATGAAACTGATAAAAATAAAAGCATTTAAAAGTTGTGGTTGAACAGTTGGAGTCAGTCCAATTTTACATTATCTAGACACATACAAACATTTTCAGTGGTGTCATGCAATCAATGAACTTTTTTGTGAAACAGTGTTAAATTCAGGGACTAATTACAATGCTAATCATTTGGTAAAGTATATAGCAAGCATACACATAAGTAAGGTTTAGAAGCACATTATGATTTTTTTTTCTTACTACAAGTAAAGCGTATTACATAAAAATCTGAAAAATGCACTCTTTGGAGGATGATGAGAGAATGGCAGCTGTCGTGTCTTCGTGGAAAGGTCAGGCTCCTGCTCATGGCGATGATGTCACTTCTGATGTGTGTACTGCTGAGCATGTGTTGTTTTTTGATTTGAAGAGCTCTCAGAGCAGAGTGCCTTCAGTGCAAAATCTTCTGTATCCAAACATCTAAACAAGAACCAAGGCTCAATGTTTAAATCAATTGCTCTTAATTGTTGAAGTAGTAAAATCAAACCGGGATTGCCACTGCATTGAAAGCTTTCTTGAATTGAATATTTGGACATTTCTCGCATCTAATGGCTAGTTAATGACACTTTCAAATTATGACTGAAGTTTCAGCTAAAAAGAAGATGAAGCTTGAAGTAGACGTTTTTTTTTTTAAGCAGAGCAGTCATGAAAGTAGAGAACATTTTGGATTTTTCAGACTAAATACAGATGAAGAGCTGTCTGCTAGCTTGAATGCTCTGTAAGAAAATAATAGGCTATTTACTTTTATATTCATGCTCCTGGTTAATCCATGGAAGGACCTTGTGGGGCCATTATGGAAATATTTATGAAATGTAGAAATCAAGTGTTTTCCCTGGAGTTTTTTACTCCCGTTCTTGTCCTGTGTGGAATTCGCTATTGTTGTTTAATGCTGATGCTTTCTTGGTTCTTCATTGACGTAGAAAGGATATCGCACATGGCTCTAAAACCACACGCTGCCTTTTGCTCCCATTCTCACTTTATAATCCCATTGTTCTCTATACAATCTTTGATCCTCAGGAGAAGGCAGAGCTTTTAAACCATCTTCACTTGTGACTTGCCTTTTCCAAAGATGTATACAGTGGTACCTCGAGATGTGAAATTAATGCGTTCCAGGGTGGCCTTCATATCCCGAATTTTACCTAATCTGTGCAATGGCTCGTAGAAACAACTGTATAAATTGAAAAAAAAAAAGGAAAACAAGAGAAAAGTCAAGTAACTTTACTTAAATCCTTATTGAAATATGAGGACATTGTTGATGTAATAAATGATAGTAAAACAATGAAAATAAAATAAAATAAACCCAAAATAATATGTACAGAAATGTGAAACCTTACCTTGCGAGAGAAGCAAATAACGTTTTTAAAGTGGAATGTACTGTTCTGTAGCGCAAGTTAATTTCTGAACAGCAATTTCCACTTTATAAAAAAAAATTTGGGACACCTGTACTCTTTTTATATCTCGAAGCAAAATATTTTTTAAGAGTTGCTTCGTATCTTGGATTTTTTTTTGCATTCGTATCTCTAGGTACCACTGTATTCAGTTGGCATCTGCAGATGCAACATTTTAATGTGTCAAGTGAGGGATTTCTAGAAGTGCCCCTTGATTATTTATTGGTTGGACATGAACTTAAACACTTTTTAACCATTTTGTGTGATATATTAGTTATAGCCTTTAATACATCTGGCGAAAAATGCTTGTATTACAGAATGCAAACATTTGTAAATTATTTCCCTTTGGAATCTACCCCCATTGCCTGGTTCATACAGTTTCTTTTGTTCGTCTATCCCATGTTTCCCGGCCAGTGGCTCTCACCACTCTGGCAGCCCACTACCCCACAGATTCAAGCTCCCATCTAATCCAGAGAGTCCTGGAGCACAGGAGTCCCAGCCCAACATTGACCTGCATACACACAGGCCAAATAAGAGGAGAGATGACAGTCTGTCCTCAGACGAGCCCCCATATCAGTCTGAGCGTGGGTGAGTTGGTGGATGAGTGAAACAAAAGGTGTCAACAGAAGTAATGCAATTCGTTGAGGTTTAGGGGGATTTTTGCACAAAACAATAAAAAAAAAAAGAGTTAAAGGTTGTTACTACAAACTCAAAGAGACCTAAAATATCTAAAGAATTGCAAGCTTTTTTTAATGAGCACATTTTCTCATGTGAACAGTTTGGCTGGGCCTTAGATCTGATCGAACATAATCTTGCCCTCCAAACCTCTGCTAGTGAGCCTCATTAAGATTCTGGTTTGAAAGGCCAGAGGAGACCAATCTATTCCACAGCTCAATTTAGCCACCAGCAAGAGTTTCCACTTCTTTTATCCAATTAATCTCTCCTCTGGCACAATCATCTAGCCATTCCCATTTTCAAGGACGAAAACTATTTGCAGTAGGTTAGAGATCAGAGTGAATCTTTCCTTTATTGATTGGAAAATCGCAGAAGCAAATAAAGCTGATTCAAGAAAGTAGTCCACTTCTGAGTGGGTGATACAAGAGGTTTAGTATCTAAATGTTTGGTTTAGATATGATCTACCTTATCTAGTTTTCTTCCATCACCCAATCAAAACCAAGCATTCAACCTCAGAATCATTCAGAACATTAAAGCGTTCTGCGGCCAATTCAAATCCAATCACTTTAACCTTGGAGTGTTCTGCGGCCAATCAAAATCAAGCAATTCAACCTTGAACTGTTCTGGGATCAAGTGTTCAATAGCAGAATATTTAATAGACAATCAAAAGAAAACATCATTATCATGTTCATCGGTCAATTTAAGTAAAAAGTGTTCAACCTTGAAATGTTCAACCTTCAACCAAACTCAAAAAACAACAGCCAATCAGAGTCCACCATTTAAGAATCAAAGGCTGATGAGAATTGAGTATAAAAGCCCAAAACATTCATCAGCCAAATGGAATGTTGCATATAACCTTAACATACTGATCGGCAGAATCATGTTTTCAACTGGAGAATATTTATCCGTCAGTCACAACCGTGCAGTTTGTGTCCCTGTGATTTAATGGCCTGGTGGAAATGCGCTCTTTGCTAAATCATCTTTGTAACCATGCTGATTTAATATTCCTGGCATGTGTCGCCTCTCATTATTGATCTGGACACTGATGTTTTTTTTCCCTCTGGGCCGTACCATTCCACTAAAGATTATGGGGTCATATTGGTCTCTCAGACAAGTGATTGGCGAAGGTTGATAGATAGCTAATTTAAATGATGTATATGGATGGGCTTCTTTTCTTGAAGTCAGTTCCCAGTGATGTCTTCAGGGAGGGTTTCCTCTTAAATTCTTCTCAGATTGATGATGAGCGACTGAGCTGTGTTTATAAGCTCTTATGAAGAAAACGGGTAATGTGTTTATCACCTTCATTACATGTGTATTCTTTCTTAGACTTAAATTCACTTTACCCAATACTGCCTCAAGCCAAACTATCCAATATTATCTTTATTGCTCCGTGTAATGAGCAGCATCTACTGTAGCGGTGTGTTTTAGAGACCTGTGGGGTAAACACAAGAGAATTACGGCTGAGAAAACATCACCGGGCACTAAACCCAACCTTGAAAACCAATACATTCAATGAAATGTTCTTCTCAAGAACAAAAGACTTAATTTTTATTGTATCTGATGTGGTTGTTTGTTCGATGTCTGGTGTGCCATCTTTAGGTGATTAACATATCTGTCCTTTTTATGCAAATCCTCCCCGAATTTTGATTGTCATCTCTCAGAAAATCACTCTCAGCCTTGCCTCTTTTCCAGTACCAGAGATGTGAAACAACCCTCCTGAAACGGCATGTGATAATTTAGTACGTTTTGTCTAAAGCAATTTGGCAGATCTGTAGAAACATCAGTCTGACTGAAAGAAACCTCTTTTAAGACGTCAATTTCTTGTGGATTTCTGGGGGTTGAGCATGTGACTCAGCTGCTGACTTTGTTCTGTTTTTCTTTCACTCAGTGGAGCAGAGAACTTGTTATCTTTACTTCTCAGGGCTCTGTCAGAGCGCTCCAGGTACATTTGACACAATCCCAATGTTTGTTGTTTTCCTAGCTGAGCCCTTTATGTTGAAATACACTCCCGATTGCACTTCTGACCTTTTGAGGTTACATTTTTCTCCTCCGTATTGTCCTGACTTGTAGCTGAAATCTTATCCCTAATGTTCTCCCCAACTTTTGGAGTTGAAATCATTCCCAGTGTTCTCCTGACCTTCTGCAGTTGAAATCCTTTCCTAGTGTTCTCCTGACCTTCTGCAATTGAAATCCTTTCCTAGTGTTCTCCTCACCTTTTGGAGTTGAAATCATTTCCCAGTGTTCTCCTGACCTTCTGCAGTTGAAATCAATTCCCTGTGTTCTCCTGACCTTCTGCAGTTGAAATCCTTCCCTAGTGTTCTCCTCTGTTCTGTGAAAATTGATCATTCTTGTCCAAGATTGGCTAACATTCAGTGAGGTTAATGGGGTCTGTGGGGAAAAAATGGTCAAGTTTTGCAAGATGTGTATTTAATGTTTATTTAAAATTTAAATATTGTTAAATTAAGCTCAGTGCTTCCTGCAGAATCTATGGTTGTAGTACGGACATCACCAGCTCCTCTCAAACAGCCGCTCCACTGACACCAGTAAAGGCCAATGAATCATGGAGTCTGTTGAAACCGATGCAGTGACATTGTCTAGTGCCTCCAGGGTTTCACTCAGCTTTGATACGACCTCTTCCCTGCTGCCTTTTCACTCTCCTGTTATTTTGAGCTCAGAAAAACACATAAAGGACGACACAGATTTCACCATGCTTCTGAATGTGACCTCCTTCCAACATTAATTAAGTCACCTCCAGTAATAACTTTCTGTGATTATTTTAATTGTGTGTTGGATTTGTCATTTATTCACAAGGACATATGAGAAGATGAAGCTGTGCTTGTGTCAGTGTTTTCCCTTTTTGAAGTCTATCTTTCAATTTCACATTTTGAGATAATTATAATAGACTGTTGTCCCTTGGTGAATTTTTTTTTTCTTTTTTAGAATTTAGGATTATCAGATTATTATCATATTACTTATAAAGAATGTGTTCTGAAACCAAACTGGCTTCAAACAAGGAAACTTAGACTTTTAGTTGTTGTTTTTTTTGTTAGTGTTTTCTAGGTTGTTTTCCCTTTGAGATGCTTATTGAGTTTATTTGTTTACCCATATTGGACTGAAATAAATGTTTGTGATTGTGAGAAAACTTTTGATTTCATACTGGTTTCAGTTTTTGATGATGATTATGATGATGATAATAATAATAATAATAATAATAATAATAATGTAGTAATAATTTGTATTTTGCTTTCATTTTTGCCATAGTTGAAAGGACTAATTGTAGATGTTTTTCCTTTTAATCTAATTAAGTGCAGAAATGGTTGTTTGATCATACTGTGCTTTATACTAACAATTTAAAGAGAACTTATATGTGTAAAAAAATATAACAATAGCGAATTGTAAAGTACTATAAAGGGTTCCACTTGTTTGTCTAAAATGCAAATAATTGGAAAAAGTGGTGCTCTTTTCTTCCGGAGATATTCAGATATTACAGACCTGTGGTTTAAAGCAGTGTGTTCTTGTATCCAACAGGCAGCTCTACTCTTCTGAATCGACTTGTCGGGGACTGAATGTAGGACTGAAACGAAACTTGTCTAAAGAAGAATACATAAAGGTACAAGTTATGCTTTTAAATTGTGGTCAACCATAATTGGTAAACAATTTTTGCAATTCAGTACATCGAAAATGTACCAACAGTCACAGCAGTGTGATGAATCAAACCAAATTGTTATTTATTAATTTATTTATATTACTATTATACACCTAATGTTTGGGCTAAAAGATGCTCTTTTTAAAAATGTTACTTTTGCTGTCAAATAAACGCTTCCCATTGGCTTTGATTAGTATGCGAATGTCGTTTCTCTCAGTGACACTGTGGGGCTGATAACCTCGATGTGTTTGAAGAGGTGAGGGCAAAACTAACATATGTGTGTTATCAGCTGTAGCCGTTTCTGGACACATATTTTCACCCACCTGATAACACCTCTCTGGACTCACGGCTTGTGTTTTGTTTATCTGTCGGATGAGCTCAGCCTGTGTTCCTGTGCATCATGTTCTGAATTAGTCAATAAGTCTGTTTTTTAATGCTTTCGGAGCTTGTCTTAATCAGGTTTGGATGCCTTTGCCTTAGACAGCATCCTGATTGTAGTGCTGTGGGGTCAGTGCAAATGTGATAAATACTAAGCTAGCTTGCTAATGTGATCACCAGATTTATTTTTAACCTCACCTGTGGTAAAACAAGGGGCATTGATTCAATTATACCCACTATATTGCTTTGGTGCTATGTTTCTCCATTCATATCACTAACAATTGCAAACATGTTTCTTATAGCTTTCACTGCATCCAAACCAGCAGGAGAAGCACATGGCTTAAAATGCACTGGATGCTCAGGCCCTGGAGTCACACTTTTATGCCCATCTCATGCAGCTGACCAAATATGGCTATGCTTTAGGCAGAACACACCAACTCTGGCAGTTCCCTCAGTTGTGCACACAGCTGCAGATAAAGAGCAGGCTTTATTTATAGTACCCTGCTACTTGAGAAAACAGTGCTCTGAGGAGTTTCCATTCCCACTGTCCAAGGCAGACCTTCCTGAGCTTGCTTGGTTTTCTTTTGGAAAAAAAAAAAACTAAACAAAAACAAAAGAGAAAGTAGGCGAAATGGTGACAAAATTCCCCACAGGAGCAATTACCACGGGCAGCTAATCCACCTGATGTTTTTGGACTGTGTATGAAACAGAGTGATACTGACAGAGTTCCTGGAGTAAACCCATGTTCTTATTGGGACAGCATCGTATTTTAGGGGCAGTAGTATTGATCACTATGCCAGTATACAACCCAGTTTTCTCCTCTGTCCTATTTCGTACCCATCCGATTGGTGGTCTCCAAAGTCTCTGCACAACTATTGTTTAATTTTGATCTAAAAAATAATGTGTAGGTATCAAAAAGGTTTTTGTTTTGATATTTTGGGGTTCTAAATGAAGATTACAAGAGTAATCACACATAATTAACAAGGTAGTTTAAATTAAAATGTGAGAAAATTATTATCTTGACAGTTTAATTATACAGACTCCGAAATTAAAAGAACTCTCAGAAGTACAAGACCTGTGAGATAGCTTGAGTTTTTCAAAGGTCTAGGACAAACAGTGTATAAGGTTTTGGAGAGGTTTGCCTGTTGTTGTTTTTTTTAATAAAATTTCCACATTGTTTTGACCTTGACTTTGTCTTTTGCGGGAATTCATGAATTTAATTTTTTTTTTCACAACACTATTGATTTTTGTTATAAAACATGAAAACTGTTTGTTCTCAATTTTTGCAGTAAATTAAAGGCACAATTTAATGCTTGGAGTTGTACTTTTTTTATAATCATGTAATGTAATAAAAAAAATATTTGTATTGCCATAGAAACTGTTTTAAAGATAATTTATCAGAGCAAATTGTAAAGTAGTTAAAAACGCTCCAAAAGGCCCTGGATATCAAAGAGTTAAAATGCAAATCGGTTTATTTTGTGTTTGTTTAATCTATGATCATTTCTCTTCTCAGGCTTCAGCGGCAGGCACCCTGTCCCCTCGACGGTCACTATACAGGACACTTTCTGATGAGAGTGTGTGTAGCAGCAACAAGAAGGGCTCATCACACGCTAGTTCACATAGCTCAATGTTAGACCAGGCTGTGCCCAACGACATCCTCTTTAGCAGTACTGCACCTTACCACAGTACACTACCCTCACGAATCAATGCCAGTCAGAACACCTCTAACCTCAAGAGTAAGTTCACTGCAGAGATCACTTCCCTTGTTGCCCTTTGACTGAAAATTACTAGCAAAAATGTAAGATATATCAACAGGCAGAGCCAGAAGTTTCTTATTACGTCATTAACCCAGAATTTATTGCATATCTAAGACAATGGAGTTCCACAGAGAGAAAATGATCTGTAATAAGGAAAACAGTTTGTGTTTTAACTTCAATATCGTGATCCTTAGGCGCACAAGTGTCAATCCAATGTTGGCTTGTGTATCACCACAATTATTGTAATGTTTGCACTGTTGATAGGATTAGTTCACATTCAAATACCACAAGTTTCACACTTTTTGTCTGATCCAGTTCGGAAGACATTTAGTACTTCTTCTGGGACATCACATGTAAAGGCCTCTTGACAACGATCCAAACTGAGAATCTTTGAATGGCTTCTCAGCAGGGTGCTCTTCGTCTTGGTCAAGGAAATATTAATACAGTGATTTTCCCTGGCTGAAGATGGCATTTGCGGCACAACAGATGCACCCTGCACCACATAGGGAAACAGGAAAGAAGACAGAGAAGAAAAAAAAACATGTAGAAAGAGCTAGCAGTTTATACTGTTGGTGGCTGATTACAGGGAGCTGTTTGTCAAAAATGTGGAGAAAAGAGATTTCTTTCCTGTTTCCTCTACAAAGTCTCTATGAAAATGTGGGATGAGTGACAGAGCGGCTCTTTTACGTCCCTCTCACTGAAACAAAGGAGCCAGCTTTCATTGGCCATTTTCCTTGTGATAAACAGATTTTTTTTTGCATTACATCAAAATGCGTAGTTACACAAATGTCAGAACAAAAATTCGGTTCAGTGTGTAGAGGCCTTAAATGTCTTGTTACTGTTATGTTAATATAGTATTTAGTGAGTTTATAAGAGACATTTAGTGATTTTATATACTTTTTTATTTTTACTGTAAAACGTTTAGTATTAGTCCCATACGGTGCTTTCAAAATTACCCTTTAAACATTTCTACGTTGTGTAATTTAGCTTTTTTTAAGTAAGGCAGTTTTTGTTTGAATCATTTAATACTTTTTATATTTGTAATTGTATCATGACCTGTTTGAGATGACCTTCTAATCATTATCATATTTAAGTTAAGTCCTTATAACATGGTGTGTTTAGTGTTTTCAGTTTGTCTCTTTTTAATAATTCGCCACATGTAATACTGCTCACTTTTTAGTTTTAAAATGACTTGTACAGCACTTTTAATTTGACCCATTTATCCTTTGGAAATGCCCCCCTCTGCTCTTCCAGTTCAGCTTGTTTTTTTTGTATAGCATTTAATATGACACGTTTACCACCACTAACATGATCCGTTTAGCACGTTTAATATGTGCTGTTTAGCCGTTTTAACCAGTAGTGTTTTGTGTTTCCCGAGGAGGCTGATTTCTGTCATGTCGGATCAGTCTCAGAATATTTAAGCTCTGCTCATCCACTCAAGCCTTTTTTTGTTTTTTATGAACTGTGATTCTCTGAGGCCTTTTTTCATATCTCAGTGAAATACAAATGTTTATGAGAGAAAGAGATATTGTAGAGCAGACCCTCTGACTTTAAAAATCTGTCTGTTCTTTGAAAACACATGTTATTATGTAACTCCTGAAAGGGTGACTTGTCATCCATGTGATGCTGACTAAAGTTTTGCGAACAACTGTGGGTGGCCACAGTAAACTATCCACCACCTCGGGAGGAAATTCAGAGAAATAAATAATGTGAATGTATTTCACCAGATACTGTCTAGTAATTATTGAAGTCACTGGACACAAGCACTGGTGGTTATTTATTATAACTAGGTTATTGGGGTTCATGATGTCCCTCTCTCTCTCGATCTCTCATAGATGAGTTCTGGTTCTCTGATGGCTCTTTGGCAGAACGCTGTAAATTCAGTGACCCAGGGCTGATTCCTCTTCCGGATGCTGACACTGGTCTGGACTGGTCTCACCTGGTGGATGCTGCCAGAGCTTTCGAAGGTACAGCCAGAGAAACTGAAAAACTATTTGACACCAAGCACAGATCCAGGAACTTTAAAATCATAGCTAGAAACAATAATGGGTTTTTTTTTTCGTAATACTGGTTTGTATATGGCAGTCTTAGACCTCCTTTCAGGTGATTTCTGGATGTTTTTTACCCCCATCAACTTGTGATTGCTGATGCAAATGGAGGGCACACATGTTGCAAGCTATATTTATCAGTCCGTTTTATGCAACATCATTCTGGGTCATACAGAGACCTAGAAAACAAGCTTAAAAACCCTTGAAAAGTCTAACTTTCTTTCCGAGCTTGTTTTAATGTTATTTATGGAACTTTCCGGAGCGGATTTAAGAGTCATGTGATTGGTTAATTTTATTGTAACATCACTTGCTGTATATTTACTAAATAAAACTGATGTGGTAAGTCTTGTCATCTGTCTAAATACAATCCAAGGACAGGCTTGTTCAAAGTTAAAGTGTTCATTTGTTAAAATGTATCATGGGTGATTTTTTTTTATGTTGTAAGTTGCCTAAAATGTCTTCTTTTTCAAGTTGATATTTCACTTATTACAGTTGGATAAAATGGAAAATATTACTATACATTACGGTACATTTTCTTAATTGGGGGACAAATGTATTAAATAAGTAAATAAATAGTAGGAGTAAAAGTGCTGTTTTGCTTTTAATACAAATCTGATGAACAATAAAAACAGAATTGAATTTTAAGTGCTTCCACGCTAGAATATGCTTCAAAAAATGGCTCTGTATGTATTATCAGAAGAATATGCTCAACATTAGGATATAATATTAATATTAGATAAACTTTCTCATAACGTGTTAGCAATTGATTGTAAAAAAATAAAAAACAGAAACTATTTTACAGTAGTTTATTGAAAGTCCTCTCAGTAGATAGAAATGAAAGAATTATTTTTATCCCTAAGTAATGCCATGTCAGTTAACATTCCCTACTGTTCATCATCCTTTGTCATATATTTTTTTTCTTAGTCAAGAGGTTTCTTTTTTTAAACCCTCATTCCTCTTGTCAAAATGAGTACCAGAGAAACTTCGGTTTCCTTCAGAGATTGATCAGAGAATGCTTTATTGAATATTAGGAGACTATTTGAGGTTTTACACTCATACTTTACAACATTTTAAAACCATCAGCCACCTCTGAGGGTTTGCTTAACCTCCTCACGCTCATCAGCATAGAGTGACTGACAGGGCTTGAGGCAAAGTGAGCATGCAAATCTTAGCCAATCAGAGAGCAAAGCTCAACAGCTCTTCTGATCAGGTTAGAGTGGCCGTGGGTAGCCCTGTGGCCTTGCAGTAAAAAGGTTGCTGGTTCAAGCAAGTAATAATCTTCCTAAGAGGAGTTCTCACTTCGGTTTTCCCAAAACATGCGTCAGATTAATAGAGTTCTCTAAAATCTTCTGAAAGTGAATTTTTGAGAGTTCTGTGATGTCCATGGTGTACCTTGCCTTTCGCCTGAAAGTACATTACCCCGAGAAGCAAAAGTGTAAACAAAAAGAATGCATAAAGATCAAGTTACTATCCTTAAACAGCGAGCAGAGAAAACCAGCAGGAAATAACTACTCTAGTTAAACTGCTGCCGTCACAATGTTTGGTCACTAATGCAATCCTGTTTTTCTGTATTCAGACCAGCGTGTGGCTTCTTTCTGCACCATGACTGAGCTCCAGAGAGCTGAAGCACTGCAGATCTCACGAGAACTGAGCAGATGCGTCGCCAACACTGAGGCGGAGGAAAGGTGAGTGCACACGTACACACACGCACACATGTTGGATGCTTAGGGAGAGGAATGGTGAGTTCACACTGACACACACCTGACGGTAGGTGCAAGCTGTGTACACACCTCACCAGGCACTTAGGGAGAGCCTTTGTAAGTTCACATTCTACATAGCCCACACCAGCACTTGGCTATACGTTTGTTATTTTATTCCTTCAGTGATCCTCACGCTCCCTTTTTGGAAATAGACTCATTCTCTAGCTCCCCCAGAGTGAAGATTGTTTTGCCATTCTGCTAATTTTTCAGCTGTTCTCCTGGTCTTGCAATGTCACTTTTAGCAAGGGTCAGAGCTGAAGCATTTCCATTCTAAGTGAAGCTAATAATAAACTAAGAGGAAATGGAAAGCTGTGCTTTTCTAATGATAGAATGACACTATCATTAGCTGTATACATGAAAGAGCTTCGGCATCATGCATACCATGCAGCGATAACCTTTTTTATTGATCACTAAATATTTAAAAATCAAATTATTCAAAACCTCTTGTATCTCAAATAGTTTTTCCTTGTTTTTAATGGGCTTTGGAATGTTCACTTTGTTTTCGAAACATAAAATCATAATGTTAGGACTGTTTGGGAAAGGCCTCTGCTCTTAAGATATTTTTGAATTGTGAAAATCAGGAATTAAATGCTGGTTGTGGATCATGATTGACGCATGTACAAGTTACACAAACATTCACTGTTTAGAAAGATTCATGTGACTAGAGAGAAATGGGAAGAAATTCTAAATGTTTGCTCTAAGACCTTTAAAGCCCATCTTATGTGAGAATAGGCACTAGATGGGAATTATTGTGCAAACTGAAAATTCTAAGCACCTCTCCCCCTACAAGCTACAGCCACCAAACTTTGCCTAGATGTCCTGACTCATCTGACTCAGGTTGCTATGGAAGCGGCAATAAAAAAAGCTTCATGTTGAAACATCATAGACAAATGGGGATTTGTTTTTGATGATCATAGTAAAAAAAATTGAAAAAGAAAAGTTGACATTGCTGACGGTTCCCTAGCAACCAAACTGTTTACCCCAACAACTAAATTTTCTAAACACTTCTCAGTTTTGGTGCATTTAAAAAGACATGGGTGTTGGTTTATATAACTTATAGTTACAAAGGAACCATTATATTGTGTCACTGACCCCTCCATAGTAACCTGAGTGTTTACCATAGCAACCATTTTGGCATATCTCTATTTCTGCTAAGGAAAATCATACCAACATGGGAATTGGGTTATATTACTCATATTGGCATGGGGGACTGAGTATGATGTTACTGACTCCTCCTTAGCAACCAAAGATTTTACCTTGGCAACCATTTCATTTTAGTACTTTAAAACGGCACTTTTATCAAAGTTTTGCACAAACTTTAGCCATCAAATTTAAACTTTAATTTTATTAATTTAAATTTTAGCAGGTACTTGCCTATGTGTTTATATCAATGCTAAGAGTGGAAGGTGGGCATTGCAATACGGTATAAGAAACATGGTTTTTACACACGTGTCACTCACACATCCATGGCAATGATTTCATTTTCTTGATTGTTTCATTACACACAAGCAAAGAAAGAGCAAACGGTTGGTGTTTGTGCTGATTGTGTAACGTCTGCAGGGATGGGTCTCCAGCCTCACACACTCTGACGGGGAAAGTAAACCAGCTGGAGGTGATCTTGAGACAGCTGCAGTACGATCTCAAGAAGGTACTCACTCGCACACAACTGACCTTGATGATCATAAACACCTCTACTAAATAGAATTACAATGCTTTTTTTTTCACTTTCTTTCCAACAAATATTGTTTTCAACCATACTTCACGCTCCAGCTGCTTTTTTGCAGAGCATACGTTATAGACCTCCTAATACCATCAAGAAAAGGAAATCGATTATTGTTTCTGATAGTGGCAGAAGGACCTTAACCTATGGATCTCATCCATCACTTTTTTTTGTCGCTTCCTGAATTCAGAAGCTCTTGAGTCGCAGCTGAGTCTGGACCACCCAAACTTTTTCCCCAGTCACGGCAATTGGGGAATGAATTACAAAATTTAAAATCTTTGAGTAAAGACTCAATCTAATGGTTCACACTTCTAAGGCTATAACATTTTATTTTACATTAAATGATACAAATGCAATAAATATGTTCATCGGATAAATTAATAAAAAAAATTATCTATAAACTGCTGTTGTAGACCGTTGTCAGGCTGTTGTTGCTATGCACGTGCACACATTCTGATGTCAGAGCGCAGTAGCTGTCCTGTTAACCAATGCTGCTTAGACTCCCTATTGTCTGAGCGAGGGGACAGGGTTTCCAGTAAGGCCTTAACTGACAGAACAGCCCCTAGTCTGGTTGAGGGCTCTGGGGCTGATAGACATGGCTATAGAAGCAACTGTTTGAAACCTAAAATTACCAACACAAACAGCCCTTTTTAAAAGGTAGAATCATATTTCTAATTCTGGGTCAGATTTCACGCTGAAAAGAGCACCTTTCATCTTTGAGCTGTAAATGTTGGAATAACTTTTTAAATTCAACCTCAAAACAGAGCTCACCATGTGTCATTTGTGGCTAATTTTTGCAAAAATGTCAAACTTTTTGAAATTTAGACAGTCGAGAGGCCATGTGCAGATGCATGCAGTTGTCATGTTGATATGTCAAGAAATGTAGCTCCACCACTGGACCGCTATTGGTTGAAGAGGGGGAAAAGTCTGGATATCAGATTCTGGATTGGAATTCAAGTTGAAAGAAGAGAAGTTTCAAATAGTTGGAAAAAAAATGTATTCATTCATTTTCCAACCCATTTATTCCCTTTTTGGAGTCACAGGGGTCTCCAGCGCACATTGGGCAGGGCAACGTTCACTCACACATTTACACTTAAGGGGAATTTTGATTCTTCAATTAATTTAACCGCATGTTTTTGGGATTGTGGAGGAAACCGGAGAACCCGGAGGAAGCCCACTCAAGCAGGGGAGAACATGCAAACTTCGGCGAACCGACAACCTTCTAACTGGAAGGCCACAGTGCCACCCACTGCGGCACCATCCCACCCCTGAAGGAACTTTTTTTTTTTTGCACGTCCAAAGGTGACATTAAATTTATATAAATACCCCTAGATCCCAACTGGCATATAACTAGAATCCTGGGTCTCAGGTTCTTGAATCTTCGATTGTAACTCATTATGTTTTGGTAAGCGCGTTGAGAAGGTTCTCTGAGACAAAAACTCACCAAAGATGCATTTTGGATCTGCTTGAATGAAACACAAATATTGTACATTGTCAAAGCTGTGAACTCCACCGACAGAGAGCCTGCGTCCATTATTCCGTCAGATAAGGAACTATTTTTAAGTGTCCACATTTCTAGCTGGTTCTTGTGTTTGTGAGCAGGAAAAGGAGGACAAGGCAATCCTACAAGTGGAGGTGCAGCATCTGCGTCAGGATAACATGCGTCTGCAGGAGGAGAGTCAGTCAGCCGCTGCTCAGCTTCGGAAGTTCACAGAGTGGCTTCTTCACACAGTCGACAAAACTAACTGAAGCAGAAACATACTGGAAACCTGCGGCGGAGAATGTAAATAACACTGGAATTCCTCAGAGCTGGAGAATGTACAGCAGAACATTAGCATCCATCAGGAATGTTACAAAAACTACACCAAACATGTCAGACTAAGCAAACCAGTCCTGTCAGCTTGGAATCTTACATTGAAGTCATTTGTTTAACAGATTTCACATTTTTATCTTAAATGTTTTTTTTTTTTACTAAGGACTTATTTTATTTGTTAAAAAAAAAAAAGAAACCCGTTGGAACATTTGTTTGTCGCAATATTTAAATATCTTACATCTTAACAAAAGAGACTCCTACCCACAAAAAAAGCTCACGAAAGATTAATGTTTTCAGGGTATTGTACACTTTAAAATGTACATTATGTTTTTAATTAAAGTAGCCGAAGATGTGTCTGCAAAGCATTATTGTGCCTGGAAATGAAGATTAAGCCGTTTCTGTACAGTTTGTGTCCTGTGTTCAACTTTGTAAATGAAGGTTATTTAATTCAGGACTGGTTGATCTGAAAATCTAGACTTGTCAATCATTCTTTTCCCTTTTCTTTAGGGTTTTTTTTTTTGCTGAATCCAACATTTGGATGCTGCTACACTAGTCACAGTAAGACAGTTGTACGGATGTGTTTCTCTGTAAATCTGTTTAATGTTCAATAAACCGTACATTGCTTTTTTTTTTTAAATAAATGTCTGTAAAAAGTTTTTTAATCGTGTTCAAATGTTCATTTCTTCATCTACAAATTCTCTGATTTTAAAAAAGCAAAGTGTTGCATAAATAAAGAAATGTATTTGCTTTATTTTGTAAATCACATTTACTTATTCAAGACGTTTGGACGTGATGTATTTCCTTTATCTATTTTTCTTTGTAACAAATTGTGACGGCCCGCACTTTCCGTTAGCCTTTTCTTTATTAATTATTTTATTTAAAGTTCTAGGCGGAGCTGCTAATTGTCCTGATGGATGACACCTGGGCCCGGAGTCTCTCCACAGGATAAAAATCCTTCCAGAACTCTAGTGGTGGTGGAGAAGCCGTGACTCTTTTCGCAGTCTGGCGCTGGGCTAGCGCTACCCTGACGTGACTGGCGTGGGCTAGGACGCTCACCACCTCGTTACTTTTTGTTATGTCTACCGGCGTTTCATTTGTTTGTACCTTTGAGTTCTTTATTAAATATTATTATTATTATTGTGGTCAAAATGTCGTTTTCGCCTTTTTGTCATGATCGTTGAGCCAGGCCATGACAAAATACTGAATATTCCTCCATTACACGGCAAGTATTGTGATTTTTGTAAAAATTATTATGCGCATTTATTTGGCACTAACTCATGTTTTTTTTCTTAAATATATTTATGTTTAGTAGCATACTTAGAAGGTTGCCAGTTCGAGACTCGCCAGTGATCTTCCTGGAAGGAGTTTGCATGTTCTCCCTGTGCTTGTGTGGGTTTCCTCCGGGTACTCCGATTTCTCCCACAGTCCCAAAAACATGCGGTTAGGTTAACTGAATAATCTAAACTACTCTTAGGTGTGAATGTGTGTGTTGCCCTACATTCACCGGCACCTGTCCACGGTGTACCCCCGCCTCTCGCCCGAAGTAAGCTGGAGCAGACCCCCGTGACCCCAAAAGGGAACAAGCGGTAGGAAGATATTCATTCTGTCCTTTATAAATTCTGAGATTTAATTTAACTAAAACATTTTGAAAGATTTTTCTTCCAGTCTATGAAATACACACTCTTCTTTTATTGTTAAAATGGGTTTAGAAGATTAAACTTGTTCATTAAAAGTGCATAAACACAAGAAGGGGATTTACAGAGTTTAAGTTAAGGATCGCATGGTGATCAAGTGCCTCGGAAAAGGAATTCAACAGAAGACACGTCACAGTCGTCTTCACTGAAAGTAAAATGCAGCAGAAATCGATAAAGCAAACTATCGAAACATTAAAAGCTGAAATAAATTTTTGATCTGATATAACACATGGCATTAATGAAATCTTTTATTGATGGTAAAAATGTATTATGATTATTTTAATTATTGGTATAGGAAGTGACCAGATTTCAACTTTAATGACCCCAAAATGAAAATGTCTCCAAGCTCAAGTTGCATGTGCATATTCTAAAGGGGGTGGGGGGTGGGGAATCATGTATTTCATTATTTCAATGTAAATTTCTAAGAGACATTTATTCAGCAATAACACAAAATGTCAATGATTTTGTGAGTTCATAATTCATTTTTGCATTTTCGAACGAACATTCTGGGGAGATTGAGAGCTGTGTTGCCTCCTGAGCTTTTCTGCAGTTTTAAATGGGATCAAGCCTGCTCCTCTTCGGCTGATGTGATTGACTTTCTGATGACTGGAGCAATCTTCCACCTCAGCGCCAGCAGGGATTTGTTGTTGCCAGGGGTTTCTGTTGCCATGGGAGCCGCAGCAGCTATTCACTCAGGAGCCGTCCATCTCTAATAGAGATGTGTAGCATCTGATTTTCAGACAGCAAGGGAAAACAGACTTCACGACAGTTACCTTTAAAATAATTTCTATCTTATATCGGACCAAAATTTTCAAGAAAAGCTATTCAATTGAAAATAACAAAAATAAAAAATAATCTATGTTAATAATCATTCATTTGGGGGTGATCACTGTGAGTCTGATGTGTGTTTGTCTTGAACAGAAAAGCTTGCAAAGTCAACACTTGAAGAAAAATGAGTTGAATGGTCGAGTTGCCAGAAGAAAGCCATTACTTTGTAAATGCCATAAAGCAGCCAGCTTACAATATATTGATATGGATATTTATATACAATGGTTTTTTTGTGATTTTTTTTGTATTTCCATGAGGCTCCACAGAGGTACAGGCCAGAACTCCGCTGTTTTGCTGTCAGTTTTTGTGACATTTAATCTTTTTCTTGCAGCACACAGATTTCACATGGCAAAATGACACACAAGTGGGTGATACTGAGCTGCTGGCTGAGATTTTAACTGAGGTACGTCATTGTTTCCCATTGCTTCTCTTTCAACTTGGACCCATCTCCAGCACTTCACTCATCTCCCCGCACCCCCTACCCTATTTCCCTCAAGATATTTCTTATTAAAATCATGTTTTACTGCCCAAAACTCCAGTCTCCCTCTCTCTTTCTCTCTCTGTCGCTGGCACAAGCTAGACCAAGAGGTGAACAAGAAAGTGGAGCACCATCTGTTTTCATTATACTTTCTGTTATAATCGAAATAGATTCCATTCATTCAATCTAAATTCTCATTCAGATTCACAGGGAAATAAATCAAGTGAAACTGCTCGTTTTCATGCCTTCACAGCAATGCTCAGATATACCATTCACTACCAGATCCACAGGCTTCCATTACAGCGTTTTCTCTTGATGTTTGAAAATATCAACAGGTATAAATGCAATTATGAGATGACTTTAGAGATATTTTAATTCTGAATGTGAGTTTATATATTATTTATATTCAATGTGACTTTATAACTATAGTTTAATCAAACTATATTATAAACCTGTATCTTTTAGACATTTATACAAGATAAGCTTTTAACCATTGAATTACAAAATTCCAAGTAATTATAAAATCATTGTCTTTCTGTGAATTGTAAACATTTACATCCAAAAAGCAAAAATAAATGCAGACAAAAATAAAAGTGACACCTTTTTAATCCTTTGGGCAACATTTTTATGTTTTTGTAGGCCAGCATGTTAAACATTTAATAAAAAAAAAAGGTTAGTTTATTGTTTATTCAGTTTTCCATAAGATATTTATGCTTTTTTAGAGAGGTATGGACACGTATTTATCCTCTCTAAAAAAATGTTTACAAATAAATACATTTTTACAATTCAGTTTAAAAAAAAAACATCTTTCAGATCAAACATCTCGACTTCAACAAGTCAAACGTCTCTGGGGGCAATCTATGCAATCAAGCTCACTCAGAAGTGGACACCTTCATGCCATTTCCCCAGTAACCCTAGAAAAACTCAAAGCATCGTCATGCTCGTATGTTTAAAGTGCATCTTTTAATTTGAAGAGCCTGCATTAATGATTCCCTGAGATCAGGTCAGCATGAGAAAAGGCCAAGGGGAAAGCATTGATTTTCCCCGTAACCCCTACAGGTCAAAGAGACAAGTTTGTCGACTGAAGAAATTAATCTATTTTTAACATTTACAGTGAGTATTGAATGTGTACAGACCTCTCCGGCATCATCAGGAAGATTATTGTTCATGAGATCAATCATTCAAATGATCACAAGCTAAATCCCATAAAAGAAAAGGCAGAAGTTCTGGAGGCAAAAGAGGGTACCACCTGGTTTTAGGAAGGTTAATAATTTGGACAGTCATGTTACATTCTCATCAACTTTTTTACTGCTTGAAAATATGATCTAATAAATTACCTTCAAAACATATTTGTAACAACGTTTGATATCTTTTTTTAGTACAACCCCAGCTCGGGTTTTTTTTACATATATTGTTGCGTTTCATTACACAATAGTTCCACAACAAACCTGAAACTGTACAAAAAATACAATTGTGAGTGTGAAATGTTTTGACTGCAAAAATCTTAAAATTTTATGTTTGTAACACAAATCAAAAGTGTTGAGATAAAATAAAAATATATAATCCCTCCCAAAAGCAATGACAATGTCAAATCAATGTTAAAATTGAATCAAAAAACAGATGAACCTCTTCCAAACCTCTATACACTGTTCCAAGCACTTTCCCCAGAAAACACAAGCCATATCACAGCTCTTGTACTTCCAGGGGTAATCCCTTCATTTCACCTCTAGATGGAACTGATGGAGGTCTGTAAATTTTAATTTGACTTTGCATATCATGTCACAACTCTTGTAATGTTCGTTTAAAACCAAACATATCAAAACTAATGACCTTTTTGAAATCTATGCAATATATTTGACATGGATCACATCATTCAAACTTACTTCAAAACAGCCGCTGTGATTGGCAGACGCACCAATGTGCGCAGAGACATCTAAGGGTTAAATCAGATATAGTCCATTTAGGTATTATTTTATTTTAGCCAATGAAAACTAGAAGTATTATAAGCAAGTTTTAGCAGATCTGATTCCAGGGAAACTGAATAATTCCAAGAAAGCAATGCATTCCCCCGATTAGTGTGTGTTTGGATGTGAGCAGCAGTAATAAGACAACTGTCCCAAACCACCTAGTTTCCGTTTCAGGAAGCCAGAGATTGCTGTAATCTCTCCTGACACTCGCCACATTCATATGCGCATATTTATAAACTCACAAGGAAGTCAATATTCCTCTGGACTGGGCCCAAACACAAAGCACAGCAGGTTAAACTCACTTCCAGAGAGATGAGAGAAAAACCACAAGAGATGAGGAGAAAGGATGTTTGTGCCAAAGGCCATAAATAATGAAACACTTCTGATTTAATGAGAACAGACGTCCAAATCAGTCTGTTTATTCCTCCTCAACTGATTATGGAGATACACAATGATTGAAAGTTTACTCAAAGATTATTTCATAGGTGCAGCATCTCCTCTCCGCATTGCTCACCTCCAATCCTGTATCAGCACACCGACATGAACTGAGTTTGACACCAGCGCTTAGTTGAAACTGTGGGATTTATTGAATTTGCAATCTTTGCATGAATTATAATAAATAACACGGAAATGTTCCCCAATATTTTTCCACAATAAAAGGGCAATATAGAATATAGTTGTCTTGTTCCGTGGTGCAGTACATAGTCATTGTAATTCAGTAACTAATATAGAATCTTTAGCAGTTAAGCTGGTTAGATTAACCATTTTAGCAGGTACTTCACAGAAACTTTGTTTTAATATTACTTGCTTGTTTAGGTTTCATAATCTGCATATATTTCCCCTTTTACAGGTTGGGATGCATTGACAAAAACGAAATGAAGCTAGATCCACTTTTACCTTCAAAAACCTAGGGGTTTGTCAAGAAAATGTTTTATTTACGAAAGTATAGATGTTTATGTAAATAAATGTATTTGAGACATTAGAATATCAATGCAAAAAATAGTTTTTTAAAAGATCTTAATTATATTTTATGGTTATGGGGACAGGCAATAAATGCTATTTTTTCAGTGTTCATGTGGATTTTATCAATATTTAAAATGTTCTAGCTTTGTAATAAGTACGTAATACACTTTGCTTCCCATTTGGTGGAATGGCTCAAGTACTTTCACTTGGTACCGAATTTAATACATCATCATGTTTATATTGAAGACTCAAGAGACGGGATTGTAATGAACAGAAAAGAAACATGTTTATTGATCCATTAGGATAATTTAAGGAAAAAATGGAATTTAAAATGTTTTGAGACCACAAACTCAAGAAGTCTAGGGTTCAGTTCGGTTTTAGGAAGCTATTTTCTCAAGTACAAATCTTATTTTAGATGCTGAGTTGTGTATTTGTCGATCTCACTTGCAGTTTATGCATTTGATTGGATAAAAGTAAGATAATGCGGAAGATTAACCTGTCTGACCATTCGCTGACCCACAGAGGCCTCCGAATGATGCAACCGCTTAAAATGAACATAATCCTCCAACCGAATTTATTACATATGAGAAACATCTATTTATGGAGAATACAAGCATTAATCTCTTCATATAATCCATCGAACAGCCACCTAGACCTAGACACACACAGCTGCATATCTAAGCATCAAATCAGCACATTAGAATTCACATTTCAAGCTCATTTAACTTCAATTTTTTTTTTTTTATCAAATAAAATACACACCAAGAAGCATTAAACGATCAGCATCTTTGGCTTAAAACACAGAACAAATAATTATTCCTTATCTTTAGTCAAGAAGGGAAAGAAGTGACAAGTGTGCACTATTTACACCATTAACAGACACCCTGTCACATCTCATCCGGAGCTAAATGACAAGAGAGTGTGTCTTTGTGTGTTCCCGGTGGCATTGCCCTCATAATGAAGTGTGATTTCACTGAGAGAAGGAAATGAAGCCAGCGTGCTCTCTCTTCATTCCTCACTCACAGAGGCCTGCTTTAAACCATTTAATCCTCCAGCACTTTCACTTCCAATTAAATGATCAGTTCATCATCGAATCTGTCCTTGTTTAGTCTCAATCGCACTATTTCAAGAGACTAATACGTTTTAGGGAATGATTCAAACTCCGCCTAAAGTGTAAATGTTCTGTGCATGTGCTCTTCAAATGGAACTAATCTTCAAATAAAATGTTCACTTCATTTGAAGGGAAGACAAATATGGGAACTTTCATGAGATAAGATCTCATTGGTGCTTGGCTAATAAAGTAGAAGAAAGTAGTTATAATATGGTTTACTCTGGTTATTTTGAAAATAAAAATGCTATGTCTTTCTTTTGAATAGAATATTTCACACACATTGTTAAAGTAAAAAACCATGTTACCCAAAAAAAAGCCAGTTCGAGCTACAGCCACCAAACTTTGCACAGGTATCCAAACTCGAGTGACTTGAGTTGCTATATATTTTCATGAAGGTTGGTTCATTTTACTTGTAGTGGCATTGAAGACATTATGTGTCACTGTTACTTCCATAGCTACCAGACTGTCTACCACAGCAACCAATATGACATCTGTCTTAGCTTTGGATAATGATGGGGGTTGGTTATTTTACTCATTTTGTCATGGGGAACGTAATATTATGTCACTGTACCCTCCATAGCAATCAGACTGTTTACCATAGCAACCAAATTGGCACATCTCTATCTCAGCTTCTGTAAATCATAGAGACGTGAGTTGGTTTATTTTTACTCACATTGACACGGAGAACATTATATTCTTTCACTGACCCCTCCCACCATAGCAACCAGGCTGTTCACCATAACAAAATTAATTTTAAATGAGTTTGCATGCAAATATTAGCCATCTAGTTTAGCATGTGAAATTCAAATAATATTTTTAAAAATTGATTGTGGCACCACACTAATGGCTAGAGTTGTTTTTAAGCCACCAGAAGAGGGCACTGTGAATTTAAATGGAGCGAACTCAAATAGAACACAACACAAGTATACTCCAGATGTTACACAAACTGAGTCTAAAGCACTCAGTATTTTTATTGTGGGACCCTAATAAGATCATTCACAGAAATCTATTGGAACAAAAGTACAATGTAACGTTTAAGACCAGGAGTGTGATTGGGAAATAAATGTTTGCTAAATAAAAACCACCAAATGAACTGAAAATTCAAGTGTTTAATAATTCTAAAAAAAAAATGAGAAAGAAATTGATTTTGAAATGTGCAACAAATAAAAGTATATTGTGCCACTGAAGACTGGAGTCAGGCCCCAGGTCTCCCTGATTTTTAAGTTTTTATGAGAAGATATGGAATGTACAGGAATCAAATGCTGTTTAAATAGTCACAAATACATTAAAACAATACAAGATGAAATAAATCTCAAAATAAAAAAATGTATAAAAATGCTTGTGCACCATTAAATAGAACAATGTACATTTAAACAATAATGTAGAATAAGAATGTGATGGAAACTAATCTGGAAAAGAAATAAAGCTTAGTACAGAACAAAACAATAGTGGTTTGCAACGCTGACAGGACTTTGCTTTTATAAGACAACTATATAAATTCACAAAGGTTCACATGGTTAGTGGTCACAAGAAAGCTCTGGTTAATCTAGAAAAACACAAACTTAATATTCTTACTTTTACAAAAGATTCAAGCATTCTCATTAAACATTAAGTTTCAGTTGACTTTTAGAAAAAAGTTTTTTCCACAGGTTTGCATTTGTTTTCACTCTATACCTGGTAACTTTCACTGTTAGCTTTTCATTCAGATCTTTCCATTCCTATAAAACTATTTATTTAAAATAAAAAGAATATCAAAATCCAGGAAAGTAAAACTTAATTTTCATTTTAAGTGCTTAAGCTCAGTGCAAATGATCTTTAGGGGCAAGAAGAGATTTCAGATCTCCCAGCTGTCGCTGAAGTAAAGCTCTTCCTCCTCGATATCTTCATCCTCCGCCGTTTCCTCTTCAGTATCACAATACTTCTCATCTTCATCATCCTCAACTTCCTTCAGCTGTGACATCATTTCCTGGAGGGCTGTTTTAACTTCCTGCACCTCTGTCTCTAGAGAGAGTGAGTTAGGGTTAAAGAAAACAAAAAAACATACAATAACATCAAATAACAAAAATGCAAATATTGCATTGGATCCTGTGATCTGCAGCAAGTCCTACTACTCTTCATGATCTTCCCATTAATCTTCAGAATTGTTACTAGCATCTCTTTTACATTATTAAATTCTGATAAATGCAATATGACAAAACTGAGATTTACATTGGAAAACTACCAGGTACAAATCGAATTTAGGACCACATATGAAAGTGGCCTGGGTTAAATTAGAAATCAATTGGAATTTAGCTGTTCAGACTGTCATGAAGATATCTAATAAATATATCATATATGGAGCAAAAAAAGCTGTATTTTTGATGGTGGGTGACTTGTCAGGTCACTCTTCCTTGTTAGTGTCTCTTAACCCATAGAAGTCTCGGCATGCATTGGTGCGTGTGCCAAAAAAGGCAGCGTAAAATCCACAGTGTTAAAAAAGTACACTTTGCCCGTGTAGATTATGGGTGTAAACTTATATCATTGTACATTTACACTTGAAAGTGCAAAATAAAAGTCCTCCAAATCATTGCATCACCCACAACAACTTCTGTCTCGAAGAGAGACGATGACATTTTGTCTGGTGATGGAGAACAATAACACCCCATGCCCTAACTGTTATTTTTTAGCACTCTGAAGAGCCAATTTAGTAGTCTAAAATCAACCAGTGTACTTTTTACACCAGATAGATTGGGACCATATATTATCTGAGCGGTGTTAAAAGTAACACTTTAAATTTACTATGTGTTTTGAATTATGTAGGAATGACGCAATCCAACTGTATAATTTTGATCTCAAATATAATGTGTAGGTTTCAAATAGTTGATTCAAATTAAAATGTGAGAAAATGCATAATTGTCTTACAGTTTCATTTAGAGACCCAAAATTGGTGCCATTGGTGCCATCTGGTGGTGAAATGAAGGGACAACCCTTGGAAGTACAAGAGCTGTGATATGGCATGTTTTCCGAGTTCTGGCAGAAAAAAAGCTCAAATGGAACAGAAGTGCTTGGAACAGTGTAAGGTTTAGGAGAGGTTCATCTTTTTTTGAAGGGGGGTATGAATTGTAATTTTCTCTCAACACTTTTGTTTTTGTTCAAAAGTGACAAAATTATATACTTTTAGTTGTATTTTCTGTATACTTTCAGGATTGTTGTGACATTATTGTGTAATGTAATGAAACAATATTGGTTAAATAGAAAAACAAAAAAGAAAAGCTGGGATTGTACTAAATTTTTTTTGCCAAAAACAGTTTTAAAGCAAATCGTAAAGTATTTAAAAAAAGCCCTAAAAGCCCCAGACTCTTAAGGGTTAAATGTGAGTGAGAGCAAGCTAAACTCTTAGATATGTCCCCTCACAAAATCACCTCTAAATCCAAAGCCCTTCATTTCATTTCAACGCACCCATCTGTGCTAAATAATTCATCTCTGTTTTATGATACTCATCAACTGTGTATTGTTTAACTGGCTGGATTGGAGACCGTGTCGGGGTAAGAGCCCAATCAAAGACATGACGATGAGGGCAGATGAGCCCCGACGGGCACATTTTGCTCTCCAAATGGCCCCAGATTGTCCGCATTCATAATTGAGCAGCTATTAAGGGGAACGACATGAATTATGTAAGAGGATGGGTATAAGATCTGCCTCCAGCTGAACGGATGGATCTAATGAAGTTTGGGCCGATCAAACTTTGACTTGTTTCAGTTCATTTGCTCATCTCAAGCTGCGAGAACAAAAAAAAAAAACAACTTCAGGTTTTATGTAGCATCCTGTTAATTTCGGTACGTAGTGTACTATGTAGAGTACTGTATAAAGTTGAACCCCTGAATAAATGGAAGGATATGAGTGAGGCTCTTGTTGTTGTTGTCCATGGCAGTCTGAAGCTGGTTTTCCAGGTAATGTAGTCGCTCACTGATGAGTGTGCATCGCTCCGTCAGCTCGGTGGACTCTTCACTCAGATCCTGAGACAGAAAACCCAACAGCCATCATCAAACGCACACACACTACACTATCACTCGCACTTACACACTATTAGCTGCTCAAGGGGGCTGCACAGAAAGCTGCTAATGGCTCTTAGCACAAAGACAGCTTAGAGAAGCGTGCATTTTTAACAGAAAAAAAAAACATTTTTCACACATTTGCTCATCTGCAAACTGTTACTGAAAATAAAGAAGCAGATTCTGAACAGAGTGTGATCTTAAATGCAAGCAAATCGATGTTCTTTAGATCTGAGAAGGCTTTGATTGAGTTGAAATCAGATGATGTTTAAATTTCACTGTTTAAATCCTATAAAATACAATGAAGCAGAAAAAGTTGCCTCTACACACCGATCTGAATTGAGATTAGCATGAATCTTCGAATGGCTTCTCAGCAGGGTGCTCTTCGTCTGGGTTGATAGAATATTGATGCAATAACGCTCCTGCATGAAGATGGCTTTTGCGGTGCAACAGATGCACTTCGTACCACATGGGGAAACAGGAAAGAAGAAGACAACGACAGAGAAGAAATGATGTCGATCGGTTTTTACTGTTGGTGGCTGATCACAGGGAGCTATTTGACAAAAGTGTGGAGAAAAGAGATGATTTGTGGCACGCGGCATGTGGGATGAAATAAAAAACCTTTTTGAAAAATTTTTTGCAGAATTTGAAACTATTTTTTTGTTGCCTTGACTCGTTAAGATGTGCGAGCTCCCATGGTTTTCGATCGAGGTGCGTTGTCGCACGAAACTTCAAACATCACAAATTTGGATTGGTGTGTAGAGGCCTTAAGATGAGGCTGTACATGTGTTGTTTCCATTGTGAAAATGGTCCCTGGTGTCTTGAGATCAATGAATAGTGTTTCCTGTCTAGTTCTAGCTGGTTCCTGACCATTCTCTTGATAGAGTAGAGCTTAATGAGGTAATAGTGTTTTTCTTCACAGATCCTCTGTCTGTAATTGCATACATTTATCCAGATATTTTAGTTGCCAGTACTCCAGTGAAATGTTTTCTCTCTCAATCGTCAGTTGTACAAATGTTCTCACGCTGGCCCGCTTCTCTCAGGATTGGCTTTGTGTTGGCTCTAATGAGGTCTGTGGTCTATTCTTAGTCCCTACAGCAGCTAATTAAACACCTTTGTGGGTGCTCCATCATACTGCAGTTGAATTCAGACACTTCTGTATGAGGCTGGAGTCTCTGAAGGTATATTTGAGGAAAAAAACGACAGTAGCTCTGAGATTCAGTAATGGAGGCATCATGTAAATCACACGGGTGTTTGTTCTTAAAGGTCACTGGGAACTCTTTAGTGATTCAGAAAGAGAGTGTTCCACTACATGGTACTGTATGATTCAGTTTCATTTGCCTTGTTTTGTGACTTGCTTAACAGCATAACTCTATTTTGTGTGACAAGTTTTCATAGCTGAATTAAACTGAGCTGAACTGGTTTTTAAATTTAGCGCTTTCAACATCGCTGTTTTGCTCATGATATTTGACATCCTCCTTTTGAGTCCTGACATCAAGAAGTTTTTATTCTTGTATCTTTTGCACCTGCTAATGGAGAGAGTTGCATGGTGTTTAAGGCACATTACATTTTACTTTACATTTATGCATTTTCAAAGAATAAACACATTTGGTCAGTGATTCGAACCCAGAACCTTTGCTCTACTGACTGACCCACTGGACAAATAATTTTTCATGGTGGCATTCTTCAATGCTTCCACTACTCCTCGTTTAAAACGATTGAATATAAATTGGATTTTAATAGGAACTAAATAATAATGTATAAATAAAAATAATCATCCAGACACCCTTGGGGAGTGTCTGCCATCAAGTAACAAAGAAACATAAAGAACAAATAAGATGTAAAGTAGCCTTGGCTCACCTCAGGAGATGTTTCCTCTAAGCAGAAAAGAAACTCCTGTAATTTCTGTTGAAAACAAGAGGATGAATCTTTCACTGAAGATGAAAACTAAACAGTAAAGCACATTTGTTATTAAAAAGCACTCAGTGCAGTGATGTAACTCATCATTACTGCCGAGTGAAGAAGAGTAATATGTCACATCAGTGAGAGTAATGATTGCATCGAGGACTCCTCTGCTGATGCAGGCCTTAATAATTACTAGTCATCAGGAGATGTAGGAGTCAGGCTTGAGATAAAACACATTACATTCTTTTCTCGTGGATGGAAGTTAACAGTATTCAACATCAATCTCTGTGTGGAAGCAATAATAGAGGCAGCTGAACAGCGCCTCCTCTGGAAGAAAGAATAAGATTTGTACTGAAAAATGGCACATCAGTATAGGAAAATGTATTAGCATTCCTCTTCTCTATTTAATACATTACTACAATAAATACTTTAATGTAGCAGCAATTTTTGATCACTTTGAAGCTCAGGAAAACAAAAGTCTACATTGGAAGAAGTTCTCATTTCTTGGTACAAAACCAGTATATGCACTAGTCAGTGGCCAAGTATTAAAAGGATGCATGCATACATATTTAAACTTAGGGTGAACTTCACATATAGAGTTTTACTCTTTACACAGAAAATGTGACCTTTTATTCTTTAATAACAAAGAGATTTATTAAAAAAAAATCTGTGAAATGGTCAGAGGTGGCTTATCTTAATAGTGCTTTGGTTTTACCACATCCATTTAGCCAAGTCTTCTTTACATTGTAAGAGCAATAAAAGGAGAGAATATATTTTCTTACTCTGTCTCATGAGTTATAAATATTTCAGGATATTCTGGTCTGAGGTCCTATACTTTAGGCTTTTCCTGACGTCCTTTTCTCCCAGAATGGTCTGGTCACTTTCCATTTTCCGACCTTTTCCTACACAAATTCACTTTTGATTGCTACAGAGCTAGTGGTGGCATGGAAAAACAAATTGGACGCTGGTATGTTTGTATAGGCAGCTACAATAAACTCTGGTCACACTAGGTCTGACCGCTGGACTCTCCCAATGTTTTGTATGGATATGGTGCACAAGATGGCACCATATCCGGTCATTGTTTATTTATACAGAGAAAAAGTGTTCCTGACTTCTGATCAATGTTTGATAGATGTTTCCCCCGATAGATCCTGAAGCAAAGGACAAATGCAGGTGGTGAACTTATTTACAAAATGCTAACTTTATATTGCCTAAATGCATTTGTCTTATTCATGTTTAGGTTAAGGAGCAGTACGTGGTGGGGCGACATCTTATCAGCCCCTATTGATGACTGCCTCTGCTTTTACCATAACAGAAACAAGATATCAAGAATGCCAAAACAGATTTGTTCTGTCGCCAGGAGAATGACCACTGACAGCTGGCTCTTTTGATGACACGAGAGGGTGTCTAGGTGGCGCAACTAGGTGGCGCTCATCCCACATTTTATCAACTTCGCACAGGAAACTTGAAAGAAGAAGATGCCGACAGAGAAGAAATATAAAAAAAATAAAAATATGGCTGTCGAGTGGTTTATACTGTTTGAGACTGAACACATTGAGCTGTTTGAAAAAAACTCCATAAAGATTACAAAAATGGTGCATAGTCCATCTGTTGTACCATCTTCAAGCAGGGAGCGTCATTGCCGAGAAGATATCCAAAGATTCGTGCGAATCTCAATTTGGATCGATGTGTCTTAACAGTGCAAATTCCATGTTGCAAACTTTATATGACATGAAATATGAGATGGTACATGTTCTTCCTCTTTGTCTATCTTGTCTCTGTGTATCCTTTTACCAGGTAAATGTCCAAGTGTTTCAGGAAGGAATCATAAGTTACAGATCGGCAGGGAATTGAAGGGACAGCAAGCAATGTTGCTCCAGAACAAACAGATGGCAGTATGAAAGTGCAGATTAATTAACATTAACTGAAACTTCTGAAGTGTTGACAAATAAACAGGGTCTTATTGACAGATGTTATATGTAAAGACTATAAAGCTAGAACTTTCAGGGTCTGATTTGATCTGTGACAAAAGTATGTGGCATCGTCCTCCTGCTAGGAGTATGTCTAACTTTTTGTAAAGTCAGTGCACATAACTTGAAGCTCCATTTCTTTAAAGACCACAAGAACAGAAGTGTCATAAAAATATATTAATGTTTTGTAATTTAGAGCACAGAACAGAACATGACAACAGACTTTTTGAGGAAACAAAAGAGCTGTGAGGAGCATCAGCTCACCTTAATGTCTCAGGAAGAACGTTAGAGGAGAAGACCTTCGACACACACAACACAAAAGCAGAAAAATAGACAGGCAGAAATCTGAAGGAGTGTTAGGAGGCGATACTCTTTAATACACAAACCACAGCAGACAGACAAGAACAGAGATTTGTGCATTCAGACCCGATGAAAGGCTGCAGGACATAATACAAAGAATGGTATGAAACAGAAGAGCGGAGAAAAGGGAAGGAGAAAAAAAGAGAAAAATTAGATCAATACAGCAAATTAAACTATTAATGGATATAGAGGGAGCAGGTTTTCATTTGAGGGTCTTTCACAAAGCACAATTTTATTGTAGCATTGGGACTCTACAAATTCGGGTAAAATGTAAAAGATGATGTGATTGCATATTAAATCTTCAAAAGTTTATTTAGCTATCCTTTAATCCTTTATTTGGAATTCAAACAATGGCATGACACGAAAGTGTCCGGTTCCATCTCCAATCTACGTTATGCTTCATCCTGCGTTTGCCCTCGCCACCATTCATCCTCATCACATTGCCCAGCATCGCATCAGCTGAATGATTCCAGAAATTTAGAGGGGTATAAAACAGAGGACCATTCTGGAGCTATGAAGCATGTTGGAGAGTTTGTGGTGCATTTATTCATTTTTTATGGAGGAACTTCCACTCAAATGTCTTTAATTCTGGTTTCCTCTGGGTTTCACACATACAGTTCAATAGAAATCTGTCACAGCTGCTGAATTCATCATGTTTACTAAGGGTGTAACAAAACACTCTGCTCATGATATGATACATGCCCCGATATTATGTCCATACCTTGATCTTACAATATTTTACAACATCAAACAACTATTGAAACTGCTTCTAAAACGTTAAAAAGAAAAAACGTTCAAGACCACAAAGCTAAAAAGGCAAGGGTCTAGTTTGGGAGCGTTTGATACCATCCATCCACTAGGGGGCTGTGTTAATGATTGCATTTAGTCATCTTTTTTGCTCTAAATGATGGAGAGGGTGAATTTTATAATCTTTCTCGTTGAAAATTTGAGTAAAGGATAATTGTCTCCTTATAAAATTACATAAAACAAGAAGACAAGGTAAAGAAGTTTCAAAAGAAAGAACTACATTCAAAGAAGGAAATACACTTCAGCTCCTAGGCGGTGTCTCCCAGTAGCTCCATGATAAAAATTTGCATTGCGATTATTGTCCCACGAAAGGTCTCGCGGGAAATTTTTTGCTTCGAGAGATGACAAAAATTCAAAGATACGAAAAACGGCAACAGTTCTGTTCTATTAAACATTTGTTAAGTCTGACATCGCACTGCACTTCCGGGTCCTGGCGCTCCTTTCTCCCATTGCAGACAGTGCTAAAAGGGATTGATATGCTTTAAAACACTTTAAATCAGTTTTAAATAAAGCGAAAGATTATGTATAGATTAGCAATAATGTGCTATAACAAAAGTTAGAGTTAAGGTGTCGTAAAAAAAATAACGTTTATAACGTGGAAAGTGCTGTTCTGTAGCCAAGATATAGGAGAACCCTGTAGCCCCTTCTCAGAAGCGTCTCTCCATCCTTTTTCACACCATCTACGCTTGGATTTTTATGTTGGTGGTCGTAATTCGTGAAATATCTTGAGAAAGTTAACTTTCATACATTTCAACTTTTCTGCCATCCATTCTCCACCTCCTCCGACACATCGCTTCACTCGCAAAGTAAGGTTTCACATTTGTGTACATATTACGTATTTTGCATGTTTTATTCTGCTTTTTTTTCATTTCTTACATTAACAATGTGTAGATTTAACGATTGAAGAAACGTTGCTTGATTTTTCTCTGGTTTTCCATTTTTTATCAACTTATACTGTTGTTTCTGAGAGCCGTTGCGCAGATTACACGTTTGACATGTAAAACTTTCTTCGAGATAAGAAGTGTTCGAGATGCGAAAGCCACCCTGGAATGGATTAAAATTGTATCCTGAGGCACCACTGAATATGAGTAATATTGGAATTATATTAACTATGAAAGTAGCGTTACACTGATGTCTCCATGTCTTACTCAATTTACTGATTCAGAATGTTTACTTATCAATAAAGTATGCCGTTTTAATGGCTACTTTAAACTTTTAAATCACAAGCATCTTTATTGGGAAAGTTCATTACTAGAAGTCCTCACACAGGATTAAAATTGTAAAATCATTAAATACAACAACATCATCTTTCATGTTGAATTCTGCTACACTGAGAGATGTATCTTCATTATGTAGCCTACTGTTGTACAACACTGAAGGACAACAGCAAGATTCATAGAGTGAAGTTAAAACCAAGGTCACAGGCAAGGCAACACAGGGTAAGGGGAAACCGAGATCAATACAGATGCTTAATGAAATTCTAATATCAACATCTGACTGAAAACAAAATGGTATTTTTGAGATATCAGAGTGATGTAATTCTAAAATTAAACTGCACATGTAACGCCTTAATCGGTTTTAATTTTTGGCAACGATCAGACTGCAGGCCATATCTCTTCATATTTCTTGCCAATATTTGAGAGTCTAAATGGCCATGACACATACCATAATGGACAAATGCTATTAATCATTTACTTTCATCATTGAATAAAAAAATCCATCTCAAATCAATATTTGGTTTGAACAATTTTTGTCTTCAAAACATCAGCAATTCTTCTGGACTATTTTTCTGTGGATGCAGGTTTTCTAAAATGCTTCAGTCTCTTGAAGATATTTAAATCAGGGCTATGTGGAAGCATACAATCATTTCCTGTTCTTCCAGAGTGTCTTTCTTCTTAATGCTGAAGAAGAGTCTTAATGACTTTGTGTTTGGCCGCAAAATAAAGTGGATTTGCCTTCCTGTGGATTTGCATAATGGATAAGTATCTGTGTACAATCCTCAGTAATCAGAACACCATTAATCCTGACCAAATCTCCAACCCATTTTCCAGAAATGCCGCCCCAAACATTCAAGCTTCACTATTATCTGCAGAAACCCATTATCATACCAATCTCCAGCCTTCAACAAACAATACTTTGCATTTTGAAATCTAGAGCACCTGCAGCCATTTTTCGGCACCATTTTTCTTATGTTTTTGTTGTATATTTGAGTCGCTTATGGCTCTTTTGGTGCAACTATTCCACAAAGACCACTTCTGGACTGACTTCTCCAGACAGGAGGTGGATCCAACTGACTTATGTTAGTTTTGAGCTGATTGCGCTGCTGGAAACCCACTTTCAATGGGTGATCTGCTTGATATTTTTTTCATGTTCTACACAAACATTCTTTGGGATCCTCAGTGTTTCTTTGTGCTTGAAGCAGCCATTTTTGAATCCCCAGTCCGCTTAAATATTTCTCTGGGAGAAACCTTGTTGATGCAGTATAACTACCTTAGCTCTTGTTGCTCAATCTATCGACAACAAGAACCTTTCTCAAGCTCACCTTTGTTTGGCTTTTCCTCCAACAGTTTAATCATCCTACACAGCTGTTTCTATTTCAATCCATTACTGGCTTTCAACCTGCATGTAACACTGATGAGCAACTGTTTGGTTTAACTGGTGGATCATACACCTGACAATAATTCTTCAAAATCCCTGACTGTAAGAATTGATGCTGGTTTGAAGGTAAACGGTAGTAACAACAAATATTGACTTTAAAGCATTTTTTTACACAAGCCTTTTGCAAAGTACTTTATAATTCATAGATATTGTAGCTCAGCCAAAGGAACCTTTTCTTTTCTGTTTTCTTCCTAATGTTTTTTGGTGGAAATGTAAATCAGAAATGAACTTCTGCAAGGAACAATGAAGAAACAAGAGCATTTAACATGATTCATATCCAGGTTTTCTGGCTTCGTTGTAACATCATGCTGAAGTTACTATTTGACGAGGGAGTTTACGTTACAACTGTACGGCTGGCACAATGAAACCAATGAAAATGTCAGTTTAAACCAAAAGATTAAATGTTACATGTGATAATACGATCAGAAATGAACAGGAAAAATAGTGTTGTGACTTTACCTTGGTGAACTGGGAGTGCTGGAGATCCGTTTCAGGACACCAGCGTCCTCCTAATGCAGTCAACATGGCGCAGTCTGCTTCCTCTTTACTGAGTGAGGGATGCTCCTCTGCCTCTGAGCTGAAGCTTTGGCTCCTCTGATCCAGAGTTTTCAGGAGGAGAACACAAGCTTCCAAATCTGCCTCCAAAACACGTTCCAGCACAGCACTTCCACAGCTTAGGGGAAATTTGAGATGATTTCATGATTACAATATCAATTCCTACATGCCATTTGTAAGAACTTATGGATCACAGTCATTTCAAAACTGGTTTAACCAAAAATAAAAACACAGCTGTTCTGTTTCACTCTGATGCTTGTGAACTGGATACTAAAGAAGAAGGGAAACCTTTAATGTAGACTTATGGTTTTCAGGTTTATTATTTACAGACTGGAGAGAATGTTATGCATCTGCAAAACTACGTCTGAAAAAAGTAAAATTAAAAACATGCGAGCGAGAGAGGAAAGAATATATATATAACAGCATACACTTTAAAAATCCTTCTTGTAATTTTAAGAAAAAAAAACAGAGAGAGAGAGAGAGATGAGAATCCTTTCATTGTTTTCTGGAGCAGTTCTAACAAAGAGAACAACCGCACCGGCTGCTATGAACGAAAGAGATTTTCCTGCTCCCTCCCCTGCTTGTCGTACAGTAGATCACCATGGCAACAGACGGCGCTCCTGCCATCCGGGCATGTGCCATCACACCATATGCCATGCATCGCTCCAGATGGCTGTGCATAAAGCTTTATTGAAGTCTAACGCATGCTTCAATTCTATGGTTGAGCTTTGCCGAACCAATCACATCACATTTCAATGTATGCGAGTTGTAAAATGAGCTCCTCATCGTGGAATTGTGAATGGTTAGATTTAGTTTTGTAAAAATGCATTTAACTGTCCGATCATATTTATTCTTTAAATTAAGTTCTCCAAATGTTTCGTGTTGAAGACAGCATTGAATGTTAGCAAGTGGTGCAAATGATGACAGAATTTTATCCCAAAGGAAATTCTGACAGATGTTTCACCTTTCGTCTTCATTATTATGCATGAAATTTCCCGCTTCTGGTTCATGTCATTAAAACAAGGTCAAGAATAACACCTCAGGTTGCCATGTAACAATTTCACTTTCATTAGACCAGTGCTTTTTGTACCAGATCCACAGTTTGGCGGGACATCAAATGAAAAACTACCTAAAATCTTATTAGATATGATTTACATGCTACAGACATTTTGAACATTTTTAAACCTTTCTGAAATGTGGTTTGTGAGGGTTCTTCTAGATATTGAGGATTACTCATGGCTACATGTGACCGTACACTGACACAAAGCATCAAACAGAGCCTTTGAGATCCCAACCAAACGGATTTGAAAGGATCTCAACTCTTTGATGATGAGAAGAAACTCTTCGCCATCTCTCAGCAACAAGCGCCGGAAATACTCAATACTCAATTTAAGAGATAAGAGAAATATCACAGATTTTTCCCAGGGTATACTGGTATATTATTTATCACCAATTTAAGGAAAACTGTAGTTAGCAAGAAGTAAATACAATACAACTGTCATCATATGTAATAAAGTAATGGATCATGATGGATCACCACAAACATTTAATTTCCCTAAAATTATCATTCTTAGACTGATATTACAACTTGATTAGTCAAGTCTTCTGAAGCCATATTCAGTTTTAGAAGAAGGGCGGGAATGAAGTATGACATGTGCTCTTAAAAGTTTCTCAAATTACATTTCTCTAAATGACCACTAGATGGTAGTATTATATAGGAATGCCGGTGCGTCTTATATGGCGAAAAATACGGTACTTGTTTCCATGTAAATAGCTTGAGTGAATGGTGAAACGTTAAAGTGACAGCATCTGTTTTGAGGCATTGCCTGTTTAATCCATTTTTTTTTTGTTGTGGAAGTGCTTGCCTTGGGATGTTCTTGGTTATTTGTGTTCTCCCAAAGACAGAATTGTTGTTGGTTACAAAAGAAATATTCCCTGCCTCCACTTAGCCATTGTTGCGTTTTCTTGCCTTGCAGCAGAGAATGCGACTTATAAAGAATATCAGCTTATACAGAAATAACAATATACAGATAAAGGACTGTCGTTACAATTACCTGTGCAATCGGTCCTCCAGAAACTCTATGTACTTCAGAGTGTTCTCCTTCAATCTGTGCTCTGTCAAAAAGAAAAAAATAAACGTATTGAACATACATCAAGAAGAGCTTCCAAAGATAGCATAAGCATATCCCAAGTGTACTTAGACGGTTCCCGAAGTGAGCATCTTCAACCTCTATTTGCACACTGTACTATTTCAAACAAACATGACTATTTTGAAAAACATAGTTAAGATTGTAAATTACTATGAGCACTTCTGATGGGAAGCCACATTTTTCTCGTCTACTTATACTTGAATTTAATCTAATGTAGTATGTTCCCAATTATGCAAGCACCGAACCATAACCTCAACATGACAAGCACCTTCCCCTGGAGCCAATGATGGTGATCTGCAGGCAAGTGTGTGATTATGTTGGTGTGAGAAGAGCTAATAGACGCCTGCAGCAGAAACAGCCCGATCATGTCAAAGATCTTTTGTGTTCCCATCACATCCAGCGCTTTGCATATTTAGCATCAGCGCTAGGCCTATCATTAGCTCACAGCCGCGCCCGTCACAGGACAAAGACCACCAGCTCTTTGTTGAGCTAAATGCATGCGGGTGTCGCATTAAACACACAAGTGCCACATCTCCCTGGGGAAGAGCAAGCGCTGGCCAGAGTCCAGCTGGATTAAAAAAAACAAACAAGTTATCCTGATTTGTGATGAGCTAAATGTCTTGCTTGTGTTTGGTTACATCATATGTTAAGCCAGTACTTCTCAGTCCTTTTACATTTTGTTAATCGAACATTTTACTTTGTATTTGTTAATTCTGTCACAAAACATCATTTCATCAATAAAAAAATACTTTTAAAAGGTCCTTTTGATGTATGATATCCATGTACTGTACTATTGAAACCTATTCCCCCCTGCAATGTCCAAATGATACGGTAGTCATTGACCGTTGAGTTTGCTCTGCTTCCTGATGCAGCAGGTGCAGAAGCAGAGTGTGGTGTATGGTCCAGACTTTGTTGATCTCAGCATTTTGAAAAGCAACAAAAACAGAGCCACAATATATGCCATTCATAATCTTATTTTGTGTTTTGACGCTTTATTTAATTTAACCCTTAGAGGTCTCTGAACACCCAATGTGAGAAAATGTTCAATCATACATCAGTGCCTTCTAGTGGTGAAAAGAAGGGATAAACCTGGAAGTACAAGAACTGTAATATGGCGTTAAGATCTGGTTCAAAAAAGAAACAATGGTGTAAAAAGTGCTTGGAACAGTGTATATGGTTTAGGGGTAGTTTATTGCAGTAGATAGGTTCCAGAACTGGCCGTGTTAGCTGAAGTAGGGTCACCATATTTACAGTATTTATTTAACAGGTATTCAGACTTTAAAAACCCTCCCTTTACATAGTGTTGTTAACAAACCACCCTTTACAGAAATGTACAGATATCTACAATACGTGCATGCAGTACACAGGCACAAATTATAAGCAATAAAACAGTAAGTGAACATAAAAAAATAGAAAGATTGTTATGGTGCGTACTGTACAACTGTACAGTATTTTACTCACCACGATAGAAATTTCCGGAAAATCCACTATATATTTTCTCTTATGAAATACATACGTAATGGAAAAATCCACGAAGTCGTGAATCCGTGATAATCGAACCGCGAAGTACAGAGGATTCACTGTATTGTGTAATGTAATGAAAATATATCTGTAAAAAATAATTTCAAGCATTGCCACAAAAACACATTTTAAAGGTAATTGATTAGAGCACATAGTAAAGTAGTAAAAAATTCTCAAAAAGGCCCTGGACTTCTAAGGTTAAAATATACTATTTGGTATCTTCAGACAGATGACTTGCTTGCTTGAAATGACAGTAGACTTCAGCTTCTGTGTTAAGCGTGAAACTGTGATAAACGCTCTGCTGTTAACTCCTCAAAGAGAAATAATTGAGCTTTTGTCAGATGGCATTCACAGGTCAATGTCTCAGTCAAAACACTGGAATCACTTGGGTCACTGAGATCAGATGTGAGAAATGCAAATCAATACTAAAATACAAGAGCAAATGGTGGTGTTATGGCTCCACCATGTGTCAGGATTAAACACAGTAAACAGTCAGAAACCAAATATATTCCAACTGTAACAGTACTAGCATTTTCAATACTTGCATATATAATTATTCATTTAAGGCATAAAAATTAAGTTGCTATTAATCTATTAATCAGGCTCGCACAAATTCTGGGTTCTCTTCAAAAGGTCCTGGTTTTCATTTCATTTATTTGGACCCAATAATTTCTGATAATTAATATGTGCTCCAGTTTGGCACAAATGACCATGAGCTGTTTTCAAATCATTTTTCACAAGTGTTTGGTTGCGAGACACAGTTCTTGGAGTTCTCTGTGATTCTGTTTAAAGTCATGCTGTGTGAAATCCTCTGCTCCAGACAGTCCTGCAATCTGAACGAACCCTGCTTTACCTCTTCTGCCTCTCTGAAAGTACAGCTCTTAGTTTTGTTCTCGATCATCTTTCTCAGCTGATGACATGACCAAACGAGCCAATCAACACTAATATCACTTGATTAATAAGCAATCTCAACTAAACTGATTACTATTAGCTATTTAACTATTTATATAGCAATTGTTACTCTATACATTGCATTATACAGTACTCTGTGATGCATGTCTTAATTAAATATGGAAATCCATGATATATTTCCTGTCATTCTGTAGTTATGGGATGATATTAATGAATAAACATTGAAACATACATGAATAATGAATAATTGAATATTATTATGTCAACGAGATATATCTCTCTCTCTTTCTCTCACCATGCTCAGTGTTTTTCTCTTGTAACTGCACTTTGATGTGGCCATGTTTCTCCTTCATCTGCTTCAGCTCTACTTCTCTTACTCCTCTCTGCTCCTGGAGTTTCTGCAGCACAACTTCCAGATGCTCCCGCTCTCCACAAACACTCCTGATCTCAGCCTTCAGCTCTTTTGCACTGCTGAAGTCATTTCCTAAAAGAGTGCATAACATGATTGTCTGCTCATTTTTGTTCATTTCATTTAGTAGTTTGCATGAATTTGCCACTTGTTAGATGCAACATATTATTTATACTTAAATAAATACATTTATATTTCTAAATAAATATATATGTATGAATAAATATATTTAGAGTCAAAGGCATCTAAGATCCACACCTGAAACAGCAGAAAGCTTGGCTTCATGAAGAGTCAGGAGCTGTGTTTCACTCGCACCTATCTTCTGTCTGAGACTGAAACTCAATCTCTGATTCAAAACCACCTGAAAAAAACACATAAAAATGTCACTTTTATTTTCAAGAACACTTGTACACAACACAAAGTATCCGAATGCCTGATCACAAAAATTAAACAAATTGTTTTGTTTATATAGAACCTTATTCAATGAAGACAATTACGTCCCTTTTTAGATTTACAGTGCTGTATACAATGCAAAATGAGCAAACAAATGTCCAAAGAAAAACAAATCTGTTTTTCTGTAGCATTTTATATAATCAATATCCTCAAATGAAAACCACAAAATTTCAAATCTTTTTAGCTCTGATATTTTTCGGTTGCTTTTTATGATCTTTAATGACTGCATCTGTATTCCTTTTACTTTACTTAGCCTTTTATTTTGCTAAAGGTCTCAAAAGTATCTTGCTTTCATTTTGAGTTTCAGCTCATCCTTCCTTGCATCCATTTCATCAAGGACCTTCCAAAACCCAGCCCAAAAGCTTAGTCTCCCAAGCATGTCTAGGTGCTGCAGAACATGACTTGAACACCTCCTTAAGAAAGCATTCGAAACTCACACCTGAGCCATCTGAACTTGCTTCTCTTGATCGAGTGACAGAGCTCCTCACCCTACCTCTAAAAAGCTAGTATCCAAAATCTTATTTCTTCAGTTAGAACTCAAAGATTGTAAGTAAGAGATTAAATGTACCGGTACATTGATGAATAAAGCACTGTCCCTTTCGTCACAGTTTTAACATGTAAAATGGTCAATTTTAACAAAAGAGCATAAAAATAGATAACAATGAAAGATCAGCAGCAAATTCTTTTTTCATCTCCAAATGGTCAAATAACTTTAGCACTTACTTTACTTGTTTCTTCTTTGATAGATAGATTCAGAGACTGTTCTTGCTCCTGAAGTCTGGAAAAAGGCAAAAATGTTCAGAAAATAAATTTTTCTTTAATGGCATTTTCATCTGTACACCCCACACTATTGCATTGACTCAGCCTTCGAAAAATAGCAAACTATATCACAAAAAATGACTTCTACATGCCAAGTTAGACAAGAGTAGTGAGAAGTGGATACGAAGGCTCGCCAGAGAATGGCTTGTTTATTGAAGATTTGTGGTGGTTAACGTTTAAAAAACTGTAGCGCACACATACTTCTACTTCAAATGCCAGAAAAAGTGTGCGTTTCATCTGAGGTCTCCAAGTTTCACAGTTTTGTCCCATACCAAAAGCATCAGTTCTGTGGAGAGGGCAAAGCAATAGTGTAGAGAAATGCATCTCCTTTTATAAAGAAGGGCCCAGGTAGAACCACAATAGAAGCAATGATTACCTGAAAGAAAGATAGTCTGAAATAAATCAATCTACCTTTCAGATGGGTTTGTGGAGTTATGACCTCAATCTGCTCTGTATCCCCAGTCAATCTACATATGCACCTGAATCAATCTACTGGAGAGCAAAGGGAGCCATGCAATCCGGGGTTCAATATTCCTCTGCTAAATCCAATCCGCAATTATGTTCAATCATCATTTCAATCCCGAGTGCCATCAAATTCACATGTTTAAGTCAATGTTCAAACTCCAGTGTCTTTAAATCCTATTCAATCACAGATGCATCGACATCTGTAACCATATGTTCAATCACAAGTGCCATCCAATTTGAAATTTGAATCACGAGTGCTATTGCAATGCTATTAAATCAAAGATCCAATATTACAGGCTTGTAAATCACTTACACGTGTGATGACAAGTGCTGTAAAATCACATGTTAAACGTGATATGAAATCGAAGACCACAAGTTCAATTACATATTCAATTCAAGTGAAATCAAATCAACATTCAAAAGTTCAATCGCAAGATTTATAAAATCTTTAATCACACATTCAATTCAAAGTGCAATAAAATCCAGAATCACATTAATTTCCAAGGGCTATTAAAACCAGAATGACATGTTAAATCACATGTTAAATTCCATGGGCTATCAAATTCAGAATCAGATGTTCAATCACATGTTCAATATCAAACACAAAAATCACATGTTCAATATAAGGGCTCTCCAATCCAGAATCACGTTTTCAATCACATTAATTTTCAAGGGCTATCAAATCCAGAATGACATGTTTAAACACATGTTAAATGCCATGGGGTATCAAACCCGGAATCATGTTTTTAATCATATGTTAATTTTCAAGGCTATCAAATACTGAATTACATGTTCAAGCACATGTTCAAACCAAGGGATATCAAATCCAGAATCATATGTTAATTTTCAAGGGCTTTCAAATCCAGAATCACATGTTTAATCACATGTTCAAACCAGGGGATATCAAATCCAGAATCGCATGTTCTATATAAGGGCTATCAAATCCAAAATCACGTTTTCAAGCACATGTTCAAACCAGGGGATATCAATTCCAGAATCACATGTTAATTCTCAATGGCTATCAAATCCAGAATCACATGTTTAATCACATGTTCAAACCAGGGGATATCAAATCCAGAATCACGTTCAATATAAGGGCTATCAAATCCAGAATCACATTTTCAATCACATGTTAAATTCCAAGTGTCATCAAATCCAGCGTCCCATGTTCAATCCACACTGGAATCAAGTCAGTAACCGTGTTTAAACACACGCTCAATAACAAGTTCCATCAATCACATTTTGAACACAAGGGTGTAGTTTTAACACATTTCATGAGCAAGGTCACATGTTCAATCCAAAGGAAATGTGATTACTATGTCATTGCACTTGTTAATTTTACGTAGGATTTAGAGCGATATATTTTTCAGATGTCACCACTCACCTGTGGACTTCCTCCGGTGGACACATACTGATCTGCTGACGATGCTCAGAAGTGAGCAAGTCCTCCAACACCAGAGCCAAATCACATGCTCTCTGGAAGAGACCATCAGAAGTGATCATTTCATCCTGTGCATGAGGCAAACTGCAAACCCACTGCCCGTCAGCAGTAAAGATGTCTTTGAGGGCTGAACCCTTAGTGGAAGGGTATGGTGCCTCGTTCATGCTCTTCTCCTCTATGGACCCATGGGTGCAGAGGAGAGGTAGCTTCTCCTCTACCTGTTGAACTGGAACTTGAATGTCCAGGAAAGGTCCCTCAGCTGATCTATTCTCGTCTAGAGGTTGACCAGTGATCCTAATCTTCTCCTTGTGATCCAGTTGAAGCTCCAGGTCTACACTCAGCCTCTGAAGCTCATGCAATCTTCGCTGGAGAACACATATCTGACTCTGTAAAACAAAAGTCTTATCTTATCTGCTGGTTAGAAATAGTTGGAAATATCATTTGTGTTGTCTAAAAATAATCTGCATGAAACAATTTTATTTATTAATGTTAAATAATTGATCGTTTTTCATAATTCAAGTTGGTTTGGAGAATTATTCTGTCAGAACTGAAAAGAGAAAATAAATGCTTAATTATTTTAGAAATGATCCATAAAACAAAATAAAATAAAAAACATTAAGATCCATTAGGTGAAAAAAAAAGATCCATTAGGTGGAAGCAGAACTGAAGTAGATGATGCAAAGAAAATCCTCATTGGTTGGCAAATAACATAAATGCATTATGCAGTTAGGAACATTACATTTTTATCATAAAGCCGTGAGCAGCAAAATTAAATGTGGATTTCAAAATGTATTCTGCACTAAAGGTGTTCCAAAAGGTATAGAATTGTTTTTTCTAATAACTATTTTAAGGTAATGCATAGAAAGAAGCAGCCAAGGATTCTGAGCCGACCACACCTACTCTCTGTCATGCAGTTTTTCCAGGCCCCGGGTGGTTCTTCGTCTCAGCTTCATGCAGTTAAAATAGTTGAATGCACAGCTGGCCATTGATTATCCCTTACGCATCTTATTTATATGCATGATTTACCTGAATTCTCTCTTTTTCCTCTAAAAGTTTCTCCCGCGTTCGAACTTGGCTTCGAGTGCTTTCAGCCACTTCGTTCTTCCTGTTTACAACAGTATTTTACAACAATTAGAAAAAAATATATATTATTATCATATAAGTATTATCAAAAACTAGGAACATCTGAGAATAGCATTTGAATTTCTAATTTCACAAACACACAATAAAACTTACTTAACGATGCTGAAAATGATGGTAATGAAAAAGCTTCATCCTTGCACAAAGATTAAAATTCATAGGACATGGCAGACAACAGCTGTATTTTTAAAAGAACACTAATTAATCACTAATTAATAGTAAGACGTATAGCAAAAAAAACCTCAGGACGCATTCCTTGCACATTCTCCCAATTACAGAAAAGAAAGACACAACCAACTCAAAAATGTCACTTTGTTAAAATCTCTAGCAGTATAAACACTTTCAAGACATTTAAAGGTCTAAATATTTTAGACCATGCAATGAAGAAAAAAAAAGGCGTAGAAACACTGGGCATCAATTTAATGAAGTCTCACCAGCTGTCAGAGTGTGTCCTACAGATGGCGCTGTTCACAACACTCCTGAGATGCTCTAGAAACTCAGAGATTTCAGATTGCTTGGATGGGAGACCCGGCTTCAGAGACACTCTCTCTGTCCTCAGATCCTCCAGTTTCTTACCAAAGTGCTCAGCTACAAACAAACAAAACAGAAAAATCTAATGCTTTAAAATCTGATTTCAATTTAAACCAAGCATGTTTTTTTTTTTCAGTTTAAGTTCACATCTGTGAGCTTTCTCAGAACATTACGTTGGCAAACAGATCAGGTCGAGATCACTGAGAACAGCCACAAAAATGTCATCATTTCACGTCTTTATAATAATGTTTCAAATCAATCTGGATAAAATTAACAGACACCACTGATTATTTTGGCTTTGACTTGTATATAGACCACAATTTTTAAACAATATTTCAGGCCATTTAAGGTCTGTAAATGAGATCACCTATGGTCCTAATTGAATATAAAAATGCGTAATATTCCAGATACAATGCTCGAGTGAACAAATATAAGCCTGAACAAAAAGGAGTAATTCAATGATCTAACCTGTATCATAATCATCATCCAAAACAGCTTTGTGCTGTAATCTCTGAAGCTTTGCCATTGTGGATTCGATCTGTAGAGAAAATATTAAGACTTAAAGCAATAAAGATCCTTTTGTTTAGATCCTTTGTTGTAAAAAACTACTTTAGGCAATTATGAAGTCACCACAAGCTGATATTGAATTGTGAGATTTTTCTATATAATAGCTCTGACCTTCTTGTTTGCACGGTTACTCTGCAGACAGTCTTGTAGAATGTCCTCAAATTTCTTCATTGGTCCATCACGAATGGGCTCAGAGGATGTGGATGTGCTTTCATACCCAGAAGTAACTGAAGAGGCAGAATCTGTGTCCACAGAATCAGAGTCCTGGATGATTTGTTTGGCCAAGAGAAGTTCTGAATGGTTGGCCTGAGTTGGTTGATCCATTACCCACAGTTCTCTGAACACTGACAAGTCTTTCTGTTGCACCAGCTGATCAATGGAATAAGAAAATCCACTTGTTGTGTAAACCTCATGCTCTAATTGGCTAGTAGCAACAGTGGCAGATTCTATTTGGTTAATACGAGCAAGAGTGGTTTTTGATTGGTTCCTTAAAACAAAGGTAGCTTTTGATGGGGTAACTTTCTGTTTAACTGAATCAATGCTAGTTTCTGATTGGCAATTTGAAATTGATTTTGAATCGCATATTGAAGCATTTTTATTTCCTGGCTCCCTAATTGAATAGGTACTTGTGTTCAATTGGCCAAATGGAATGGTGCTGGTTTTTGGTTGGCTTTCCAGGGAAGGAATTGTTTCTAAAGGTTTTATCAGAACTGTGCTGCTTTGTGGTTGGTTATTTATTTTACTGTTATTACCTAAATTACTAATATGTATAGTGCTAGTTTCTGATTGGATAGTTGAAATGGTGCTAGATTTTGATGGGCCAGCTGTAACCAGCTGTTTTTCTGGTTTGAGCTTTAAAAATGTGCTAGCTTCTGATTGGTCAATTGGATTGTTTTTATTGTCTAACTGGAAAACAGTGGGGGGCTCTAAATGGGTTGTCAGATTAGGTTTCGTTTCTGGTTGGCTCATATGACAAGTTGCTGATTTGCTCAAGCGATTGGTTAAAGAATGAGGATTCAAAAGGCCAGAGTTTAATCTTTCAAATTGTAGAGTCTGCTTTAAGGCTGATTCTGGTTGTTTATTTTCAGTTGTAAGTGATGAATCACTGATTTCCAGCGACTGCTGAATGAAACTGAAGCTGGAATTAAAACCATTGCATGGTTGAATTGATATTATTTTCCTCTTGTCACACAACTCTTGAGTTTTGGGAAAATGTAAAGATTTTTCACTCTCTAAAACCTCTTTCAGCCCCTTCTCGCAGGGTAATTGGCCCGTTCTGTTCTCAACATTAGCCAATGTATATTTGGAATTTGGGGATGTTGTTTCTAAAGTGTCCAGCTGGCTAATCCCCATGCATCCCGTCCTTCTGGAACTCCTCCTGTGATCACCACCTGGTAAGGACAGATCATTGATTTAAACAGGGTTGCCATAAACATATGTAGCAAACAAAAGACCATTTAAGACAAGCGGGAATGGAAAATGAATGAATGAATGAATGTTCATTAAATGAACTCCAAATTACAGAAAGTAATCTGCACCTAAAAAGTGTGTCTCTCTTGTGAACAAGCCACACAAGTCTGATTGCAGAGAAGCAAAAAAATATTGTTGAAAACCTCCGATATTTTGTTTGCAGCTGTTAAGTTTCCCACAATCCCTCACTGCAACGAATCAGTTCAGACTGAGAACAGCTGTAGAGACATTAAACAAGTCTCCTGAGTATTTAGACACAAACACACACCAGTGCAGAGAACAACTAACAGAAATATTCACATGTGGAGGGAACCACGAGACCAATATGACATGAAAGCACTGTGCCAAAAGCCTTTAAGTTTAAAAAATAAGAATATACTTAAAAAAATGTTTTTTTTTTAAAGTAATGATAGCCATTTGCTAATTTGTTATCCATAGTCCTCCAAACTCAATAGGATAAGAATCCATTTGAAAAATGTAAAAATCTCTCTGGGAGTGTTTGCGTACCCTACATCTGGAACATGCTCAAAAGATCATGAAAAACACATGGTTGTGCAACAGCCTCAACCATATTCTCCAACCAACATAAATAAGATCCGTATTAGCCACTGTTATCTAGAACCTTGAGTATTTACCTTATTCGATCAGCGAAGCCCTTTCCAAACACACCAATGCTACCCTCAGCCTCCCAAGGGCCTCTCACAAACACTTCACACACTCACTGGAATGTGGAGGAGCTTACAAGGAAACATGAACATTTCTCTGAGGAGGAGCAGGCGAGTTGTTAGCATCAAGGATGAATAACACACAAACTCTGAAATTTGAGGAAGTGAGAGGACAACACACGTGATGTGCAACTCTTTTCCTCTGCTTTCAAAAACCACTAATGATACAAAAGTGAGAGAGAGCTCAGCTATTCTTTATAGACTTGTTAATTTTGTGTTAAGACTAAAGATGGTTAAAGTTAGCCAAAACTTTGGACAATAACATTTTTAAAATTTGAGTTGCAACAAAAAAGTATTGTAGCTAGCTGCCTCTTCTTTTTTTCAGTTTAGTGTACAACTATACAGATGGATTACTTATATTATCTCCAAAAAAGTTCAGTCTCTCTCTCTCTCTCTCTCTCTCTCTCTCTCCCTCCCTCCTGATTTGAACATAAACAGCTTTGAACCAGAGTACGTTGGATGATAATGAAGAACCATAAGACTAGACGAAATTGAACACAACAATGTTGGAGAATATATTTTCTGCATCTGGATGATAAAGTATGCATATAGTATTTAATATTCAATATTTAATGGAAAACATCATCTTAAAACAGTTTTGTTCCTAATTAATATAAAGATGTCCTACCAACATTTGAGCAAGCAAACTAGTTCCTTCCTTTTCTCTGTTTCACTAAATATTTATGAAATAACACCCTACACAGTGGAAAATCACTAAGGCATGCAAAACTTTTCATAGAAATATGTTTTCCTTGTAATTTGTCTACTGGCTACACATAATCAGCTTTTTTTTTTTTTTTTAATTAGGGTATTGCTGATATCTCAACTTAAGCATGATTTATATGATTGAACTACAACAGAAGTGTGATACTTACTGTGAAGACTTGATACGAAGCATAGACAAACATATTGACTACACAGATGCATGTCTCTAAGTAGCTTCAACTGACTAATCTCAGCATCGACTGCCTTAAACTGTGCCGCGCCAAACACAGCATGCCAACTACTTCTTAAAGAAACAGGCAGAGAATAATAACTTACACGCTCAGCTAATGAATTACATTGTTTTCTTTCTCTCAGCACAAAGATGAACTCAAAAGGCCAAATCTAACCCATGGAAGCCAGATGATGTATCACTTGCTGAGAGGTGGAACAATGTCATGCACATGTATGAGCTCAAGAAATATCATCCAGATTCCAGAGGCTGACCAAGATATCAGTCAGCTAATACATCAGGCCGATTTTTCAACATTGTTTTTTTTTTTTTAACAAAATCTGCCGTATAATAACAAAAATGGCCAATGCATGATCCTTATTTGAGTTAATTTGTTCCTTTTCCAATCTTCACTTGTGGGTACATTTTGTGAATGTGAGAACCCACACGAACCCAATAGCAAACAATACTGGAACAAACACCACAATGACTTTACAAGTAGCTGTTTGTGTAGCAGCAGTCACAGCATCTACGCCTAAGTGGAGACCATAGAAAGTTCACTTATATTATTTATTTGTCTAGTATGACCACCATGAAAGCAACAATTCTGTCAATATATAGAAGCTGCAGTTATAAGATAGTTTTTAAACAGTATAAAAATATAAATTCTGATTTTTAAATATCGATATCAGGCAGAAAAACCCATGTTGGTCAACCACTAACATCATCATCACTTCTTCTCCGTGACATTCAGTAAATGACCAGTGTCCAGTACTTTATTGTTTATGAATGTCTATGTATTACCTCGATTCACACCATACATAAACAGTAAGTTTTGCATTTTATTTCACTTTGAGAATTGTGCTGTAAAGAAAAATTATTTGGAAATGCATAGTGATTTTATGTTTATAGTATCCGAATCATCATTCAAAATATCTTTGTACTGTTCTTAACAGAAGAAACTGATGATCTTTATAAACAACAAATGCAGTACTTTAAATTCGGAGTAAACTGATCAAACACAGGTCGCAAAGCTTCAAATTGAAGTCTAAATTTTGCAAGTATTTCCAAATTGCTGCCTGTGTTTATTTAGGTTTCGATCTCATGGATGTGTTAGTTTTCCCGGGTTTCATGTTTCTCCAGCCAGTTCAATGGTGTGAAATATCATAACTTCAATGCTATAATAACCTCTTGGCATAATAACTTTTGATGGATAATTGATGTGGGAAATGTTTATAGAAAATAACGATATGGACATGATCAAAATTGGATGATGAGTTCTATTTATCCGTGTTACAAATGGATTTTGGTCTTTCATGTGGTGTGCAAAATTTATACAGTATATAACATAGGCTTACTTTTATGATTCTCCACAGTGTTATGCAATATGAGGAGAAAGGGAACAAGGCAAAACATCAAAAAAATCAAATCATCTAATAAAAAAATCCTGATTCTGATTGACTACTTTCCAATTAGTCGTTTTCCAAAATGTCTTTATCTTTTTACTTTATTTGTGCACATTCGAAGCTTTAAACAGGTTGAAAAAATACGACCAAACTAGCTTTGTTTAGGATGGGTCTGGGATGCATCTGCCAGTTATATGAACATATATGACACGACATATATAATTACCTGTCCTCGCTGCGCACTGGTGACAAGTATAGTCAGTCTTCTGTGATTTTGAGTCGTTTTCCACTCTGATCATTCCCGCGAACATCTTGTAATATTCCGTCTAGTTTGTTCAGCTCCAAACGCCGCGCATGGACCGCGTCAGCACCATCACAAACCGGACGCCGTTCCCTTTCCTGCAGAAATACCTCTCACTTTCCACTCGGCAGAATTTAGTAGCTTTAATAGACACCTGAGAAAAACGAATTCATTTAAGACACTAAAAAGTCCAAATCTTGGTGAGCTTAGCGTTAGAAGGCGAGTTTCTTCCGAGAGGGGTACGGTGTCTGGAAAGTTGGAAACACGAGGAAAGTAAATTCGCCGGAAGTCTAAAAGCGTTTTCGCATCTCAGATGACTCCCAGATCTTCTTTATCGTTGTTCAGTGAAAGAAAAGTAGAGAGAATGGTTGACAAGCAGAGAAAGAGGATAAGAACCGCACTTTGTACCGTTATTCGTGGCGTGTTGAAGGAGTTACAGTCAGTGACGTTACGGGCGTACCCTACTACTGCTGGAATTCGACTCTTCTGATCCGATTCACTGATTCACACTGATGCTAAAGACACATCTGTGCTTCATCTAAATTACAAAACACATACACTACTTCTCAGACAAGTTTAATCAAAATCTGCCACATTTTGTTGTCAGCAAAAATGGTCTGTACTGTTCAAATTTATAGTAATCAAACCACCTGTTACATTTTGTTATTCATCTCCATTTACAGTAAAGAAGACTGGAGCATTATTTGCATTTCCTTCATTTTCCCAGAGACCATATTGGATTGCATTGGAAACACGCAGCTTGAATACAAAAAAAGCATCATCTATTATCAACTCATACATTTTTTTGAACGTGTACCTGTAAAACACACTTCAACCATCAGGCAAATTTTGCAAATGAACCCAACCAACATTTCTATCTGGGCCAATCAGGGTCAAATAAGTAAATCTGAATAAAAATATGTAATGCTTTCTCCATGTCTCATAGCATTTTAACCATGAGTTACTGTCAGTGGCTTTTTAATGAGATTAATCTGCTCCAGTGAGAGGCTCTGAAGATTTTCAGCTCAATTAAACCTTTATGAGTTGAACACAAGCCTCGGACAAAGAGGGTTCAGTTTCCAGCGGCTCTAGAGCTCCACACAAAGAGCAGCTCTGTTCCAGCAGACACTGCAAGATCTTTGTTGAGATGTCTGAATTTTAACCAGGGCTTACAATAAGATGACTTCTTGGTCTACACTTAGCTAAAGTCATCTACACCATATGAATCCTAATTATAAATACCTTAATTATCCTGACTTATCATCTGATTGTGGGAGAAAACTCCTTAACATAACTTTAAAAAAACTATCTGCAAAATCCAGTAATAAAACTGTCCAGACAGGGACTTAAACCAGAGGGACCCTTGCAGAGAGGATAACCCCACTAACCCCTATGCCATCGTGCTGTTCTACTTGCTTACTAAGTTTGATAACTGCTTCCAGAAATAGATAAGGCCAGGTTTTATAGAGGGTCATTAAATGACGTCACAGCACCAAGAATTCATGGAACGAGTGTCAAAAAGCCTATTAATGTCCCTTAAATTGTATGCCTTTAAACCCTATTTTATGGACTATTCTGGTGTGCAAATCAGGGACAAAGAAAAATTCTGGCAAAATGTCCAAGGAAAACTGATAAATAGTAATAGTAGTAATATAGTCCAATTCCTTTTAACTAAAATGTTTGTCACTTTCATATTAAAAACAGCCCTTGTCCTGAGGTCAAAAAAGGCTTCAACAAGACCTCTGTCCAATATTATCCAGCTATTATAAATTGGTACCTCATTAGTCACCACAAAGTTTATCACCAGGCTTTGACAAACAGCACTGACTAATTTCTGTATTAAATTCTCATCTATGGTTACAGTTAGGGTCCAGTTTTCAAATATTGGAGGACGCTGTTTGACAAAACCTGGGCCTAACTGTGCAGTGCCTAAAGAGGCCTTACTTTGGCATTGCAGATGAATGGTACTCCTCCTGTACCTGTTTAGGGCCTATGGCAACCAGGGGCCACAGAGAGCAGAAAGTAGATGCAGCAGTTACTTGTAGTAACAGACAAAATTATATAAATTATGCACAATAATGAACTATCGTATTCCATTCTTATCATCAACAATGATGCAAAGATTAGTCAATAAAGTTGAGGAGGTGAAGTGTTAAAGCAAAATTTGAATATAAATTTCAAAAATCAAGCATATCAGTAAGGAGCATGAAAGATAAGAGAAGAGAGGTAATTTTAGAATAATGTTACAACATTATGGAAGAAAACGTTTCCTGACCAATTTCAAGAACATGATATGAACATTACCGCTGAAAAACCTCAAATTTATGTCGTTCATTTGACAGGACCTGACTGTTTTAACAAATATATTCCACATATATTGAGACACAATTGTTGGAGATATTATAGGTAAACAAATGTATAAATAATCGGCGCGGTGGTGATTATTATCATCATGCTATCTTACGTGTTGGCAAACGTTGGAATGGGAAAAAAATACTTGAAACTGTGCCGATTGAATTTTGACAAGAATATTGCTTTGTATTCAAGGTTCCTAAACTGGGAACAGCCGAAAGTAAAAGAAGATTCAATCTGTAATCACATTAGTTAGGCCGCCTTCGTGAAAAGACATCCAATCAAAACACTCAACGATATTTACGTGGATAAACTCTCTGGGATCGTGTCTAATGTCATGCAGTAAAATGGCCACTGGGTGTCAGTGTTTCTTTTCAATGTAACTACACAGCTATAAAGCTAGTGTTAGTGCAAGAGTCCGGGAGAAACAAGATAAAGTTGAACGGGAACAAATGAAAACCCAAGTCTAAGGTTAAATAAAAAATAAATATGTAGATAATACAAGTTTCTTCTAATTTAAACTATTTTTATAATAAGACTATTGTAGATGATGACTATTATTCAGTCTAAGAGAAAAATTCATAGGTTAAAGGAAAATTCAGCAATAATAAAATTGCTGAAATTGTTAATTTTATGCTAGAAATATTTTAAAACTTATTGACCCCATAATAATAATAATAATAATAATAATAATAATAATAATAATAATAATAATAATAATAATAAGTTAAAAAATCATCATTATCCTACCTCTCATCAATGGGATGTGGTAACTGTAGTCTCAACAGGGTTCCCCATACTTCCCTTTGACGGTTCCTCAAGCACTTACTGGGGAACACAGAGGTGCTCTCTGCCATCAAACAATTCAGCATTAGGTAAAATAAACAAAGTACAGGAAAGTGCTCACATAGCCGAGATGTACATTCGAATTAAAAGAATTTAAAGGCAGTACGAGAGAATTGCTCAGATACCATACTACTTTTATTGGAAATCTTCAGTGCACTTCTCAATCCCATGATGCATTGTGATTGTGAAATCCACAAGCTTTTAGGTAAAGATGGCTGATGAAGTGCATTAAAGGAAAAACCTCACACCACCAACACACACCAGTACTTAATGGTAGGTACTGCGCTAACCAACAAGTATTTGCTGTATCAAAAGAAGCAAATTATTAGACTTTAACCATTAAAGCGGGATAATTTGAACCGTTAAAACTAGATTAATAAAACCCATTGTTTATTCCAGTAAATACTTAAAAAAACTTAAAACTCTTGTGCTTAAGTGTTGAAAGGGACTGAATGCAACTCATTTACAAAAACAAGTTTATTAACGGTTGCGAACAAACAAAATCAGTTCAACACACTGGAATCCTGATGAAACATAGTTCAAGCAGAAAGGGACACAACGGTTTTTCTACAAATTAGCTGCAAACAATTTTTTTTTCTTCTGATGAACACTTTCAGATATTTGACATTTTTGTGAAACCACTGACTTTCACACTGTAATTGACTTCAAACGAAAGTAAAAACAATTCAACGGTACTTATTTTGGGTTTAAAGAAAAAACAAAATAAGATTTAAAATGATCACAACTGTGTCACAAAATCGCATTGAAAATATGATGCAAAATATGATGCACAATTTTTTATAATTTTGTCATGGTGTAATTAATGTGACTAAAATTTTAACAAGAAAGTAACAAAAGGTTTAACCTCAATCCCTTTTTGTTGGGAAGACTGCTGACAATATTGACTGCGAGATTGTAAACTGTTGCAGTTTCCACTAAACAACTGCCACCTAGTGGCTGGGAGCATGTCTGTTGTGTGTTTATTTCTGGGCATTACTGGACCACCATCAACACCAGAACCTTTTGACACAATGCTAGAAAATGACCTCCGTCTTACTAGCATTATATTTTAGTGGAATAAACTTTTATAAGAACAAAATTAACCTGTCAGAGTTTGGACTCACCGGAAAATAACTCAATGAAGAGACGTCTACGTTTAGAGTGAACTGTCCCTTCTAGCCAGAATGCTATTAGAGACCCGTGCACTATTTTTCAAGCCATATTGTCATCTGCATCTAGTGGCACAGCTCTGCTTGAGAACACATCCGCCAACATGTGAGTGGGTATCTCTGACCCCCTCACCCTCAGCGTGTAGCAGGCATCTTCCACCTTCCCAAGGCTCTGACGCAGCGTGTGCAATTTTTTTGAGACCTCGTAAGGTCCTGTGTTTCCGATCAGAGCGAAACCATCATGGATTTCTCTCAGGAAGCCACTGAGCTGGAATGGCGTGTCCATATCCCCGTTTCCCACACTGCTGATACACATGCGCATTAGCTCCCCGGTCAGGTCTGCGATGCCCAGCAAGAAATCACTGGCAGGGATCTGGAAGGTCAGGACTGATGGGGACTCATCTGAACCCTGGTACACACAAAATCTCATCAGCTGTCAATCAAACAATCCCCCCTTTGTTGAATAAAAAAAGTCTCACAACCTCTTCAACCTCAGGAAGGCGTTGCCAGATTGAAAACACCTAAAATACTTCAGACTTCATTTACAATCTTTGACAATCCGAGCGCTTTCTAGGAGGTCAAGGCAGTCTCTGGCATATTTATGAGCTTATTAAAAGTATTGAGAATGATTATAATTAGCATTAAAATATACAATTTAAACATCACTCTATGATCAGAATCCACATTACACTGCTGTCAGGGTTTATACGGAGACTTTCTGCAGTTGAAAGAGTGGTTTTGAGCTGAAATGCTGATGTTATTTGAGGAATGAGCCATTGTGCGACCGTCCCCTGTTACCACTAAACTCCAGCCCAGTTCTTAACCTCCTGCTCTATCCCGACTGGTATGCCTTAGACTTAGATTTGTAATATTTTATAGTGATAATTTTGAATTGTGAGTCTGTAAACTTTATTTAAAGTTTCCTGATCTTAAAATTAGACAAATTTCAAAACTTGGAGGAAAGAAACGTTGGAAACTGGTTTAATTGATAACGCTCAAAACATTCTATTTTTAGCATTCAAACCACAGAATGTTCACCGGCTAATCAGAATTAGGAGTTTAAACTTAAAAGGTTTTCAGCCAATCAGAATCAAGCATTCAAATCACAGAATGCTCATTGGCCAATCAAAATCAGGCATTCAAACGGAAAAACATGCATTAGCAAATCAGAAGCAGGCATTTTGTGTTATAAGGTTTGTCAGCAATGCAAAATTAAGCATTCAAATCACAGAACGTTCATCGGCCAATCAGAATCTAGCATTCGTCCATAGACAACCAGATTTTTCGAATTAGAATCAACCAAACCAATCCCTGCGAACTGAGTATTTCACTTAAAAATTGGAATCCGACAATAAAACAAATATTCAAAAAAATCAAGTGTTCAACCTCATGTGTTAAGTCTCCAATACCTAAATGTGGAGCACCTGTGAATGTCGAACATACCTTACTGTCTCTGATAAAGACGAGGCGAGCATTGATTTCCTCCAGACTGATCAGTGAGCGATGTTTAATGAAGTGATGGAAAGACACTGCTTCCACATATTCTTGAATTCCTGAAAACAAACATAAATAAATGTATAAGATTTAAATAAATCGATTCGTCCATAAACAGTGTTGAATTCACAGCATCAATTGTATGAATAAATTCACCTCTTTCATACTATTTTAAAAACGGATGTATTACATCATAAAAAATTTGTAAAAATAAACTTTCAGGCCAGTAATTAAGATCGAAAACATTCCTATCTCTCTTATCACGCATGATAACATTGACATCACACCACACCTCCTGGTCCTTGCTTTCTCAAGCCGGGCATGTACAACAGCAGGATGCTGATTTTCTCACAAAAAGCGTCTTTTCACCATAGTTATTTTAGGGTTCTTTGAGTCTTGACGGGAAAACAGATAAGCTAGTCAGTCCCGGGACTGAAGCCTTTCCAAGATTAATCTTGAAATCATAAGATCAAATACACTCACACTATGAGATAAACAAAAACAAAAAAAACTTAATCCGTCTCAAATTGTTGAAATACATCATCCATTAATGGTTCCAAAAATCCAGTGGGTACATTTTCCTCACTACTGAGGATTAAAAAAAAAAGCAAAACGAATGCAATAAAAAAAACAAAACTCACATTTCAATATTTATGGATGCAACTACATTTTTAGCATGACACCTCTGTAACTAATTAAAACCCACTCAATACAGCTCTTACAGAAGAACATAAAGAAAGGCAGACAGCTAATTGCCAAATTTCCGACCTAGGTCACGTCTCCAGAAATTCATTTCTCTCAACTATAATCTAAAAACAGCTTCCTCTCAAATGCAGATAAAACTGAAAAAGCTCAGGCCCTCCCTCCCTTATCCTCACTAGCTTCTAGACTTTGTGTCTGTACTTTGGGACTGGAAACAAAACGGTCCATTGCATAAGCATAGGCCGCTGGTTTTTGTAGGGGTACCTGGGGTAATAGCACGGTGAAACTGGTACAGATCTTCCCCTCTCAGTTCTTCAGCAATCAGGCCAATCTTCTGCCGAACACCATCCAACTTCACCTCGGCCTCCTTCAGGATCCCCTCCACATCAGGTACACTGTTAAGACCACAGGTGGCATTCCTTTTAACTACCATCAGAATGGTACTATTACATGGTACTAATGGTAACGGATGACAGTGGGTATAGTTAAAACACCACACTAGTTACCAAATCTGACTTTGAACGCTTTGCAATAGGTACTTTGAATTTTAAAGGCCTGCTTCACTGGAAATTTCACTTTTATTTTTTTCCTCACTTTGGATTTCTGATATGACGCAATGGTTGATCAAACAGCCAGATCTAATTCTAAACAAGACGACTTTCAGATGAGTTTGACCCATAAATGTGGAAAGTGAGGAAAAGTCCGCTTGACTGTTCAAGCTATTTTTAAAAAAAATTTGGAACACCATTTTACAGAAGCGCCAAAATGGAATGAAGGGAGAAGCAAATGGATTGCTGCAATTCAAAGAAATACATGGAATCCTGGAGCTGAAACCTGATTTTCTGTCTGATTTTGTCTGACACACCGGCCCAAATTTTCAGACAAAAGTTTCATGTGACAACGCACCCATGGGCATCAACGGGACAGAACACAACTCGGGAGTTTTACACTGCCCTATCGGATCCGAATGACCTATGAAAGCTGGCTCTTTTGATTTTGTGAGTAGGATGTAAAAGAGCTGGTCTGTGGCACTCATCCCACATTTTCAAAGACTTCGTACAGGAAACAGGAAAGAAATAGTGTGCCACAAATCCTCTTTGTCCTCCGCATTTTTGTCAAAAAGCTCCCTGCCATCAACTGTATAAACTGCTCGACATCCATGATCTGTTCTATGATTTCTTCGCCATCTTCTTCTTCCTGCTCTTCATCTTCTTTCCTGTGCGAAGGCTGAACACCACCATGCAGATCTTTAATGACTGATACGCATGACATTTTTATTCGTTGTCACCACTTGTTCGATCAGAGGTATGCCCTCCCATTGGTGGCTATGTTTTTCGAACAAGACATGTTCTTGCACGAAACTTTGGAATGAAATTTCCGTAAAGGCTTTGAGTAAGGGTTTGCACATTATGCTTGTGTGGGTTTCCTTTGGCTTCCTCACACAATCCAAATACATGATTCAGGTGATTTGAGAACTCTTAAGTCCCCTCAGGAGTGAGTGTAAACCATCTTGTCCATACATTACTTTTCACCTATTGTTTCACGGAGATATGAACCAACCCCAAAAACCCAAACCACATATACCATACAGGTGCATAAAATCGACTGAAGGGTAATAATTTGCACAGAGCATGTTTAACTACTGTCTTTCTGACCTGGTGACTCTGTGCAGCAGGAAGATGGTGCGTTTGCTCTCAATGGTGATGTCTCGACTGATCTTTACCAAGCGCTCATATTTATCATACCTGCTGTCAAGCTCCTGCTGAAACACTGCAGATGAAAGAGAAAATGGTAAATGCCGTCACAAATCAAAAAACTTATTGGTAAGAATGTGAATGTTGCTTTTGTATATAAGAAATGAAGGTAGTTGAGCTTTGGCTTGGACAAAAATCCAGGTGGTTGAACAGAAACATGCCTTTAGCTGTGTGCACAGCAGCCTTATATATCTGAATCAGAATCAGAATCGTTTTTATTGCCATGGTCAGTGAAACAAGTTCCAAGGACTAGGAATTTTTTTTGGTATATATATATATATATATATATATATATATATATATATATATAACATTCATTGGTTCATGGTTCATTACTAACCATTACAAAGCTTTAATTTCCAGCTTCATGATATGTTTTGATAACTTGAGAAAGCTTAATGTACAAGTACTTCTAAGTTTAAGCGTTTTTACCTCTGAAAGCTGCTATTATAGGAGAATTGTGACTCCCGCTATCCTCTATTTTATGACCGACTTCTGTCTTTCGTTTTCGGCCGAATCCTCCGTCTGAAAATTAAAGTACATAAAAAGCAGCTTAATAACGTTACATAAAGAAACTTTCTATGTGCATCTGGAAAAGCCAACCAAGAGATGTGTCGATATTACACTGCGTGAATAGGTATTAAACATGCTATAGTCGTATTTTACCTTCTCGTTTACTCATCTTTGTAATAAACAATGCTGTTTAAAGCACACGTGTGTTCAGGAAAAGACAGTCAAGCTGAAGTAGCAGCTGGTTGAGATTTTACTGCGTGCAAATCGAAATGAAAGCCTCGCGTTGGTGTTTTCGGAGTGTATATTACAAAAATGTAAAAAGATAAATTGCGTGTTTAAGTACTGTTCTTTAATATTGTATATATCACATTAAAGCTGCGATTTGTGTGTTTTCGAGTTTTATTGAGCGCTGGCATGCCATCGGGCTTCTATTGTTTACAAGGGACTCGCGCGACTAAATTGCGTACCTTAACACAAGGCATTATGGGTACTGTAGTTGATTCCCAATACTTCCGTTTGATTTTTTAAATACAGCACTTCCTTTACGTTGCGTCTCAATTCGAATACACTGCGTCTTTTAATCATTAATTTAGTTTGTCAGTCTTCTTCTTTTCCTTTCGGCTGTTCCCATTTTAGGGTTCGCCACAGCGAATCATCCTTTTCCACCTAACTCTGTCCTCAGTATCCTCTACTCTTGCACCAACTAACTTCATGTCCTCTTTCAGCACATCCATATATCTCATCTTTGGTCTTCCTCTTGACCTCTTGCCTGGCATCTCCATCTCCAACATCCTTCTTCCAATATAACCAGTATCCCTCCTCTGCACATGTCCAAACCATCTCAATCTGGCCTCTCTGACTTTGTCCCCAAAACAACCAACCTGAGCTGTCCCTCTGATGTGCTCATTCCTAATGTTGTCCATCCTCGTCACTCCTAAACTGAACCTCAACATCCTCATCTCTGCTACTTCCATCTCTGCCTCTTGTCTCTTCCTCACTGCCACAGTCTCCAACCCATACATCATCGCTGGTCTCACTACAGTTCTGTACACCTTTCCTTTGATTTTTGCTGACACTCTTCTGTTACACAACACCCCTGACACTTTTCTCCACCCACTCCAACCTGCCTGCACTCGTCTCTTCACCTCTTTTCCACACTCCCCGTCACACTGGACTGTTGACCCCAAATACCTAAACTCCTGCACCTTCTTGACCTCAACCCCCTGTAACCTCACTGTTCTATTTCCCTCCCTCTCGTTCAAACACATGTATTCTGTCTAATTTAGTTTGTCAGTACTAGTAGTAAAAATTATAACCATGTGAAGTGAAGATGCAGTCAGTAAGCTTTGTGATTGGTCACTGAGCAATTTTTGAATACAAACATCTGTATGACTGATGTTTTTTAGTCATGTACAAAAGCTGTTAGATGGAGGTTCATTTATCAAATCAACAACAGAAAACAAATCGATTAAAAAAGATCCCTCGGTCTCATTAGTGTTTTTAGAAATAGGTATAGCATGTAGGCTATGCACATATTTCACCTATTTAGCATGGCCTTTGTTGGGATCCCAGGCCACATCCTTTGTGTTGGAAACATGCCTCACGGGGCAGAAATGAAAGGTAAACAGTAAAATCTAGAGTGTGTTCAAAATGAAACGTGATTGCAATAAAGTGAGTGAAATAATACGTCCAATGTGAATATATTTGATAAGTAGTAGCTAGAAATACTAGTAATAGTAGAAATACTTTGATGAAATCTTTCGTGAAGCAACTTACCTAAAGTGTGGATACAATCTACCATTCTCAGTCCCATGAATCAACACGGGAGAGATTCTGAATGCCAAAAGATACAAACAATATGACAATGTATTACATCCAAACTCATTTCATAGTACTATTACAATCAAACGACACTGTAATTGGTACCTTTGGGTAGAGTGCCCTACCTTAATAGTATGCAAGGCTAGTTTAATTTCTCACCTAAATCCTGTTAAATATACATTTTATTTTTGTAATGATACTTTTTAAAGTTATTTGTAGTTGTGTTAACAAATGGAGTAACCTATTTTGTTCTTCGGAGACAAATATCGAAGATGTTTGCAATTTAAGTTTTGAGTTTGAAGTGAATTTTATTTAGCATTTGGTGCCTGATAGTATGTAAACTATATGTTTAACAGTACATTCTTTGTTGTTATTGTAATTATTATCCATGTAAATCGCGTTGTATTAATATAAATCTGACTAAAAGCATGTGCCAGGCCCTAGGAATGAATGTGAAAGCGAATGTAAATGTTGGCCACGCCCCCTCGAAGGCGTCTCAACACTAATTCGAGTTGGCGACGTGCCGAGCGCTGCAGATCAACAGAACACAAGCACGCACGCGGGAAAGGATGAATATCACGAGCCCAGGCGTCCATTTGTCTTTATTCCACGCGAGAATGTGTATCGACACGAAAGTTTAACAGGATAGACCGGATTTAAAGGGCCAGCGTCATGGAGCGACGCGCAGCGGCTTTGGATCCGGATAGCGATACACAGGTTTGCGAGCTGTGTGGAAAGATGGAGAACCTGCTGAAATGTGGACGATGTCAGATTTCATTTTACTGCAGCAAAGAGCATCAGAAGCAGCACTGGAAAAAACACAAACCCGCGTGTAGAGAGGCTGAAAAAAGCAAAATTGTGCCACAGAACCCTTCTGCAAGAACTGCACTGATCACCAGAAAACAAAACTCAGAAAGTGCCCCAAAGTCCAAACCACACAGACACAAACTGGCCATCGATTATGTCATCCCATGCATGAACAAACACGGCATCTGTGTGCTGGATAACTTTCTCGGGGAAGATACAGGATTGTCCATACTGGAGGATGTGAAGGCTCTCCATCAGACTGGTAAATTCACGGATGGGCAGCTCGTGAGTCAGAAAAGTGACTCTTCTAAGGATATAAGAGGAGACCAGATCACTTGGATCGAGGGGAGAGAAGCTGGCTGTGAGAAAATCCACATCTTGATGAGTCAAATGGATGATTTGATCAGGAATTGCAATGGGAGACTGCTGGGAAACTACATTATTAATGGAAGAACCAAAGTAAGTGTGCAGTGGATACATGCTTCTAAAAGACATCAAAATCGAATTTAAAGTTAAAAGTAAATACGTTGAGAAAATTTTAAAAATGAGAACTTTAGACAGCAATTTATACTTTTTTTTAGTTCAGAGGCAAAAGTTTTTGTTTTTAATACTTTCTCTAAAATGCTTTTCCACCTCAGAGAAACTTAAATAACAAGCCAACACTGAAATGTTATGTTCAGTAAGATTTTATTTGTTACCTATACATTTTAAATAGGTTAGAATGTTGTCTCTCTGAATTAGTTCGAATTAGTACAGTCAACATTAATAATTCAACATGTGGAGTGGATTGAATATAATCTTTAATTTTCTATATTACGATGCATTACTTACTATTATAGTGCATGACCAAAAATGTCAAGGTTTGTTTATTGCTCCAATGGATAATATCATTTTAATAAGATAGACTAGTTTATAATAAGAAGGTTATAAACTATTCATTTGTTTTTAAACGTCGCAAATGATTTCAATTCCTATTTGTACAGTTTTGTGCAGGAAAAGTGTTATTTTTATTCTTCATAGGGGGACTTTTAAAAGAAAACAGCTCCAAAATCTATGTTGCAGACCAGTCGATCAAAGCAATGGAAGTTACTTCATTAAACTGTTCATTTTCTTTACCTGCCAAATCAGTCATGGGCATAGGGCACACATGGAGCAAAAAGTGGCTAGTTTGCCAGTCCATCGCAGGACAACACTTACACATTAACCAAAGGGGAATTATGAAAAACTCCACCCAAGAGTGGAGCAACCTACTTATAGAGAGCCAGCAGTGCCTTCTGCCTGGAAATTATCCAAATCTTCAAAAGATCTTACTTTTTAATTCAATAGAAGGAATTATACTATTTGAAAGGATGTATGAAAAAGACACTAATAGATATGTTTATATATATATATATATATATATATATATATATATATATATATATATATATATATATTAGGTGCAATGTCCCTTTAAGGGTGCATCTGTGTTCCTTTTCACCTTGTTAATGTTTTGTGAGCATTGAAGACACAAGTTTAGCCTCACGTATAACCTCCAATCTGTCACCCAGCCTTGGCTCTCATCGTCCCTGTAGATAAAGGACAGAGCAAGGGGGAGGAGATTTAAGGAAAAGACAATAATGTAACAATCAATGCATGAATGGCTGAGTCTCTTGCATGTATCGTAATGGGGTGATTGCGTTACAGAGAAAGTGAACATCCATTTACACTTCAAGCAATGCCTCCAAATCCTTATCAGAGTCTTTCTTTCAATAGAAATCTCCTCTTGAAGGAAATAAGTTTGACATGAAGTGTAAGCCCTCATTTCTAGAGTATAGCTCCTGCATCTCTCCATATCTTTTTATATTTTTATCTTGATGGAAAAACTTAAAAGAGAGAAAAAAGATGAAACAGCCAGATGAAAGTTTTTTACATATACTAATCAATATCAAACACTTCTGGAGTGCAGCTTTGGCATATTCACCAAAATGGGTTCAGTCACAATAAGAGATCAAAATGTGTTTATATATATATATCATATCCTCTATAATGGTGTATGGAAGTGCTAGATTGCTCACTAAGAAAGTATCGGTAAAGTCTACTCTTGAGTGAAAGTGGCTTCAGTTGCCAGAAGACTCTTCTTTTAAAATACACTGCAAATATCTCCCGCCCACCTACAAAATAGTTTGGTTTGCTCATCTACCCGCATGCAGGGGCAGCAGTGTTGGTGGGTTGCGGTGGTGCAGAATATTTATGTCATTACGCATTTTTCCCTTCAGCCACAAAAGACTTTTTAATACAAAGGATGCATTTTAACACAAGGGGCAGTCCATTTAGCATCTTATTAAATTAGCCACAGAGACTGCTTTACTTTAATTTAAAAGATGAGCAAGGCTATAGGTGACAGTGGCTGGTGAATAAAACCCACAACAAATGATTGAGATGAATCAGGCTGAGAATTTATAACCATAACATAATCAGCACAACAACAAAAAAGCAACAAGAACATGATTTAGTCTTGGTTTTAAAACACAATCAGTGCCTGGATCAGAAATGACTGGTTTCTCCTTGATATTGTGTGGTAGGTTCAATGTATGAGAGCTTCTCCAAACAGTTGGGCTTGGAGTTTAGACTGGGATTAAGATAAAGCTTTGAGAGCTTTAATTAGACTGCTATTGGACTGTTCCAAAGAATTGTAAACCTAGCTAAAAAAGATAAGTAGGAGCATCACTTAATAGAACAGGTGTGAACACTTAGGTAGTGGAACTAAAACAAGAAGTTCCTTACTGAATTTCAGCAGTTCCAATCACAGTGCTGGATGTTTTAACATCAGCGAGAACACCAGACTTGAGCTCCAGCTGTGATTTCTCCTCCTCACTTTATCTCCAGTGTCTCTTGCTCTCGTGTGTAGGATGTGTTTATCAGTCCGCAGGCACGTAGCAGGATCATTAAAGCGCTGCTTCCTCTGGCTGGAGGCCAAACATCCGGGTTCAGATCAGTTCATCTCGGCTTCTCACACACACATATCGCCAGGGGGATGTTTCATCAGGGTTAAAGGGACAATTCATCTAAATGAACGATTTTGTCTGGGTTTTCTCTCCCTTCACTCTCTGCAGCATTTGAGATACATCCTATAGCTTTTGTTTAGTCACTGAAAGCGATATAAAATACACTAATTCTATTTATAAATCAAGAAACAGATACAGATGTTGACACAAGCTAATTGTGCATTTATCTAATAGTTTAGTATTTTCTTTTTTGTTTCAAACCTGCATTTTTAATATGTTTTAAATTGAATGATGTGATTAACTGCATTTTAGGTGTGGGTCTATTCCTTTAGATCCAACTACTGAAAGAAAGAGGGAGAAAAGGAAATCTAAAAAAGTAATATGTGTGATTTAAAAAGGTAACAAGTCAAACAAGTTATTTTTGCAAAATGGTGCATAAATCAAAGATCAAGTTTTACACACACCCAGTGGCACGAAAACATTTGTTTTTTTTTTTGGAATTTAATTGTTTTCTAAAAAATATATCATGGGTATTGTGTCTAAAAATAATTTCTCTTGTCTTTATTGAGACACTCCAAACAATCTCAGAGTGCTTGTGGAAGTAAGTGAACCCTTGAGTTAATGATCTTAAAAAAGCATGCCTGGAGTGCTCCAAAACAGCTTTTAGAAGATCTTCTAGTATGTATGGTTGGTTTACATGAAGTTGCAAACTTACCAGCTCTTCTGTGGCTCAGTTTGGCAGCATTGTGCTAGTAGCAATGCAAAGGTTGTGGTTTCAAATCCCAGGAAAAGCAAGAACTGACAAAAATATGTGATAATTCATCCAAAATGTAAGTCGTTTTGGATATAAGCATCTGGCAAATGCATAAATGTAAATGTAAAGGGCTGCATGCAATTTTGTACTATTATTTTTTGTGGCTTTATTTTGAACAGACAGAACAGTAATGTGACACGAAGAAAGGGGCAGTGAGAGGGGGAAAGATGAGAAATGCTATGCAACTGCATGTAAATGTCAGGCGCACCATCCACTAAAACATAGCGCTGGACTTTACAAGGTTATTTTTAAGATTTTAGCAACTCACCAGTCCACAGTTAGGCAAAAAAGCGTACAAATGCATAGACTCTGGAGTTACTATTGTTATAAATTTATTAGTTATACTAGTTACTATTGTAATAAAAATATTTTGAATCCTATTGTTCTGAGATGGAACAGGAAGTTACATCACAGCTACGCTCTAAGTCCCCCTCTTTCTTTCATTGTTCTCTGTTAGCTATTTAGCATTCAAAGTAAATAAAGCTGTATTTTCAACTGTGCCCACTTTAATCTTGCTTCTAGCGTCTTCATAATAAGGGATTAGCACAGTATTTCACTAACACTATTCTGTGCGCCGAGAGTGCAATAAAAACTCATTAATGAGGTAAAGAAGGAACACTGAATGACAGACAAAAAGTTAAAGGCAACCCTGGAACTTGCTTAAATGTTTTATGGACTAATGAAGCTAATTACGAAAAGACAGCCCTACTTATAGAAAGAACATATCATCAAAAAGTAGTATACAATATTATCCATACTGTAAAGCATGGTGGAGGAAACATCATGATTTTGACCTTTTGTCTGTGAATACATAAAAGATTTTGTTTCTTGACTTCTGATGGGAAGTTTTTTCATATACATCTCTCCAATTCTATAAACACGTGCAGTGGGAATAAACGAAACTGAGAAAAGGAGGTTGTAGCACAGGAGCGTGACTGGCCTGCAGTAAAGTGTTATCTCATGTTTGTATTAATGCTGCTATGGTTTCCCTCTCTTGAATGTGGAAGAACTCGTCTCTTCTGATGATAGATATCCAGTATTTGGGCTGAAATCCTCTTTCTCTGCATGCCCCTTTGACAAAAACAACTCAACAAGTTGGACTGGAACATGTTTTGTTTTTATGAGAAAGTGATTACGAAAAAGAATAAAAACTTTACAATTTATAGATATTTTTTAAGATTTGTTGTGTCTATTTAACCATTTTATAAAACCATTCAAGCAGCCATAATTGACTCACTTCTTTAATTATTCATTTATGTTTATTTGTCCATTTGTTTAAAATTGTTCCGTTCATTTTTGTTCATATTTAGGGCTCAAGCACAGAAGGTGCGTAAAACCCTATTGTAATCCCACAGAGCATTGTTGTTTTGCAGCTTTCGGTGCATTTCTAATTGCCTCTTTGTCCATTCTTCATTATTTATTTGACCATTTATCTGTATAGATTTTTTCTAATCCAATTTCAAAACTGTATTTAAAATTATAATCAAGCTGAACTGAAGAAGATTAGCATCGTGATTTAAACCCTGATGCTTACAGACACGTGCGCACACACACTAGTCAAGTGGCTATAACTATATAATAATCATTTTTTACAACAAGTAATTCATATAATTCACTAGTGGCCAAATCATATGTTAATTGATAAATAGCTTGTGTTTGTTAGCTCAGTAAACATTAGCTCAGTAAACATTATGCATAAAGTAAGTATAATTAGATAATTACACATGAAATACTTCACCTGTGCTCTTCCCAAGTGAAAATATTAGTTGAACTTGGTTCAAACATGAGTTAGGGTGTGCAGGAATCTGATGGTTTCTCTGTGTTCTGTTCTTAGGCGATGGTGGCTTGTTATCCAGGGAAAGGCACTGGATACGTGCGCCATGTGGACAACCCAAATGGAGATGGGAGATGCGTCACATGCATTTATTACCTGAATAAAAACTGGAATGCCAAGGTATATAAAACATCTAGAGGCTAAACAGTAAGGGACCAGAAAGAGAATGTCAGGGCGCTTATAACGTTATAAAGCAAGCTTTGTGCTTGAGGCTGGGCCAGATTTTACAAGCTCTGCTGTTATTTTATGTTATTTTACTCGTAGGAGGATCAGAACATTTATTACTAAACATTTATGCAACTATTTTTATTTTGAATATTGCATGCAAACACCAAGACAGCATGAGGAAATATAAAAATACTCTGTTGCAGAATAGTTTCATTCTAGCTCTTAAAGACAGAAGACATAAAGGTTATTTTCACACAAAAAAAGACTTTCAATTTGAAAGAACCTTGTGTTTGTGTTTAGTGTGCGTGTGAGGAGCACCACCCTCTTATCGTACGTGTGAAAGGTTAACGCTCACCTCCTCAGCAAAGTGTGTATATCCCTCTCTCTTGAACATGCTCTCTTTCCTCCCTCACTCTCCAGGAAGTGTTTCCCATCCTGACCTGGCCTCGCATTGTTTTTGTCCAACTGTTATTTCTACTGGCCGAGTTCATCTTCATTACTAAGAAAGCTCCAGTCACGCACTGCTGACTGCTGATTCTCTGAGAAGGCAGGAGAGATGCAAAGCTGCAGTTGCTCTCATGAAGCCAATACAAAAAAACTGATAATCCCATAAACCATTTCGAATAATTAAGTGTTTGATCACTTGATTGACAGCTATAGATCAGCTCTGCAAGTGCAAGACAATCTTAGCCCCGCCCAGATACAGGAGTGACACACTGCTAAGAAGTCAATGGCGGGCAATGCTCACTTAACCTTTGATCGCTTTATCTCTATTGACAAGGTAAAGGTCCGTTCACAAGGGTTAGAAGAGAGTGGAAAATGAATAAAAAATGTTGACCTTCGTAGCTGAGGTGGTCGAAGCTGTAGCAAAGGTTATGTCCAATTAATAATAACCTGGTGGGTTCCAAATAGGTGACTCCAAAGAATAGGTGGAAATACATTTTCTTTTGTTCTTTCATATTTTTTTACAACGCTGCCTGTCTAATTTTAATTCACAACTCAAGCTGTAAGCAGCAATCATAGGGCTCTCACACCGCAAGTGTTTTAGCATTTCAGTCAAGAAGTCCTCGCAGTAGCTGACATCGCGATTACATAACAAACGTTCAACGCATGCGCGGTAATGCCATTGAGTACGTAACAAATGATCAAATGCATGCGCAGTAATGGATGTTGAAACAAAATATTATAACGCTTTATTTGATAAAGAAAATTTGTTTGCTAAACGGTTGACGTTCTGTTTCATAATTAAACGTATTTGTAATCTTTACTTATCCGTTTGTTGTTTAACAATCTATGTGATGCACGTTAGTATCAAAAGCGGTGGACGTAACCATGGAATTTGTGAAAGAGAAAATGCCAGATTTGTGAATAGGTGATATTTCTATTCTATTCTATTAATACCATATTAATTATGTTAATACGTTGTATTGTACAAAAATTTTATAAAAGTAAACAATTACATTTTGCTGAAAATAAATACATGAGTTTATGCCTGTATATATGTGTATTATAATATACAAAAAAATAAGTACACACACACGCACGCACAGTTGAATTGTAACTATAAATACATAGGGAAGAAAAAAACACGAACTCCCCCGTGTATATATATATATATGTACTGGTCATCAACAATATTGAAACCCATACCATTGCTAATCATAACATAGAAAAAAAGTAATCAGTGATATAAAATAAAATGTATATCAATTAAACAGATAAATAGCACTAGAACAACAACAACAACAATAAAATGAATATTAATTCATTCATTCATTTTTTAACCCATTTATTCCCTTTTTGGGGGTCACGGGGGTCTGCCGGTGCCAGCGCAGGTACACCCTGGACAGGTTGCCAGTCCATCGCAGATAATATGAATAAATAATATCTACAGTCCTTTTGTGGGAGATATATTAAACTGCAAAATAGTTAGGAAAAAATGGGAAAATTATGAAATATGAATGCGAATGAATAAATAAAATGGACAATATTTTTATCACAAATGTCAAAATTTGTGAAAGAAGCAACATATCAATGTTAAATGCTATATTTCCTTTGGCTCAAAAATGTGCAGAAAGCCTTGAAACAATAATAGAATTACAATTCTACATACATTTTGGTGCTCAAGCCCGAAAACGTTCTTTCTAAATAAACAATTTTCTAAAAATATTAGCTGCTAATGAATCTGAAAATGTAAGCATTTTCCGATGGCAAATTATTTTATAATGTTTATTTTGTTCTCGTGTGTTTAGGAGGATGGAGGCATGCTCCGGATCTTTCCCGAAGGCAAAGCTCAGTTCGCTGACATCGAACCCAAATTCGACCGTTTGCTTTTATTCTGGTCAGACAGAAGAAACCCGCACGAGGTGCAGCCGGCACATTCTACAAGGTATCGCATCACACACAGATCGTCCCAGTAATGCAGCTCATATCTTTGATAAATTGTGTTTGTCTGTAGATATGCCATCACCGTCTGGTATTTCGATGCTGTTGAGCGAGCGAGAGCTAAAGAAAAATACCTGACAGGTAACGTCTTTATCAGCGCTATGTATACAACACGGTTGTTACACAGTTTATAGTAAAAATATTGAACATATAATTTACAGTACTGTTCAAAAGCTGGTGTGAAAAAATACTTTAAACAAAGAATGGTTTCAGAAACATAAGAACCATTTTTAATACATTTATAAAATGCAAATTGAGTGAACTAAAGAAAAATTTAACTCAAATCAATTTTTTTGTGCGTCTACCTTTTCTCAAACCAGCATTAATTCTTATAGTTATACTTACACAAAGTATGGGATTTTATAGGAGTAGAGTCAGGTGTACGATCAACCAAACGAGTGCTAATGATCATCAATGTAGCACAGTCAATCCAGTCATGAACTGAAACATCAAAGATACATTGATCTAATTATACTTTGGAACTGGAGGATGTTTGGTAGTGTCATCAGCTCAGAACTGGCAGAAACCAGTGAAACCCAGAAACACTCATCCAGAGAAATCTGGCCAAAGGGGGTCTTCATGAAAGAGTTCCAGCAAAAAAAGCCATGCCACTGATGTGGGAACTTTGTAAAATGGTTTGCAGAAAATGGCAGCAGGTGTTGTGGACTGATGAGTCAAAAATAAATATTTGGCTGTAGAGGAAAGCAGTTTGGTCTTCAAATTTTAACTCTGAGGCATGGTGGAGGTTCCCTGAAGATTTTGGGGCTGCATTAATGGACATGGAAAGAGATGCAATATCACCAGGGAAGCAAATGATTGACCATGGTGCAAATATAAAGCGAAAGTCATCAAAAAAATTACAAAAAGTGCCCTGGGTATCAACATCTTTGGGTGTTTCTGGGATTACATGAAGAGATAGAAGGATGTGAGAAAGCTACATCCACAGAAGATCTGAGCTTAGTTCTCCAAAGGGGCTTTTATGTGCTCAAAGGGGTCTGCGCTGTACACAATGTTTTGGAGCGTGTTTATGGCAAGTTTGACCATTTTTGTGGTCCAATTCAAATACACTCAATGTTTGTTGGGAGTAAATGATGAATGTTGTATTTTTGTAGTTATCAAACTGAGGGTGGTTGGATGACTTTTGGACATGTCTATCTTGAAATAAAGATTTGTGATGATTGACAGAAATGCCATGGATGGATTTTGGTGGAAAAGTGAATTTTCATCTGAGGTCCTCTTTCATTTTAAAATGGTTTTATAATTAGTCAGAAACTTGTGAGTACACAACTACTATTTATTATCAAACAGTACAAGAGGTACTCTCTGAGAGGTAAATCTAGTGTTATTATCAACTAGTGTGTTCATGTTTTGTGCTTCTTTTTGTGAAGGTCCTGGTGAAAAAGGAGTGAAGGTGGAACTAAATGAGCCGTCTGACCCGAGCTGATCGAAAACACATTTGTTCATTCTTTGAACACAACTTACTGTAAATAAACTTTGTCCTATGATAAATGAAAACTGCTTTGTGTATTTCCTCAGATAACGTTCTCATGTAAAAGTAACTTATACTTTTCAAAGCAACATAGTGTGTGGATAAAAACTATGGCATATGGGAGAGGCCGATTATAAGTTAGTTAATGCTTAAAATTCTTCAAAAGACAAAGGAAGAAAAAATAAATGAGCTCATGCGGTGCAAGAAAATATTTCATTTGATTCTGTATAAAGAGCAGCAAAAACTGCCCCACTTTGTGGTCAAGAATGCGCTGACAATAAGTTTGTGGAGAATGTTAGAATGCAACCAGCTTCATAAAACTCAATTCAAACTAATTTGTTATGTTTTTCTACTTTGTATCAAGAACCAAACCTCAATTTCGGGCCAACTCCATTCTGCCAGCGTGAAAGTTTTCGATCATTCTCCTGCTTTCCCTTCTTGATGAGTTATGGGAAGGAAGAGACTGAACTTCAGTTCCTGGATCGGCCGCTTGAGGTTGGCTTCCAGTAGTGAGCAGGATCTCAGTCACTCCATTTTTAAATTGCCCAACTTTGATCGCCCCCACATGGGCTGGCTGCAGAATGACTTCCGCATAAAACAAGTCTATGGAAATAAACACAGTGAATTCTTCGTTAATACTTTTATTTACACATTATTTCATAATTCTTGAAAGTTATACAGGGAATAAAGTAAAAAAATGCATGCGGTTAATTTCCATGTGGCCCACGATGGCTCAGTTGGGAGGGGGGGCGGCGAGGGCGGTGTTGAGCTGCAATATTGAGCTGTTTTTCAAATCTTTGAGCCGTTAAAACTCAAAATAAAGTAGCATGCTTGGGTCATAACCCTGGATGACATTCAATGGAAATCTCAAAAGTTCTTCAAAGCTTGTATCTGGTGAGTTTAGCAAGGGCGAGTATGTGTGTGCGTTTTTAGCATTTATCTTGTTGATTCAGGTTGACCAAAGTAAACGGAAGCTCCACTCGTTTAGACTGTTTAAAGCCACCCTTATTGCACATTGAGAGGACCTTTGTACAGTGACAACTGATTCTGAGTGCATCTGGACACTGGAGGGCAGTGTTGAGCTGAGTTTAAAATAAAACCATCAGCTCTGGATGACAAATAAGGATGCATTTTACCATCGGCTAGACAATAATAGTGATAGTCCTGGCTAATGATTACATCAGATGTCTTCAATAATCGACAACATATTAAAATTTTCTCTTTATTCAACATTTATTTATTTCATATAAGCCATTTCAGGTTAAAGTTGTAATTACCACAAGGAATTCCTTCTTTATGAATTTAATATTGCTCATTTATTTCATTTAACACAAGTCTATTTTGAGTATATTGCAGAATAAAAGTTAACCAAAAATTTTGTAATTTTCCCTTAAAGTGCTAAATTCACCAAAACATTTGCCTTTCAATGTGAATGTGAAAGTTCTTTGAGTTATTGGCTTTTACAAAGTCAACCCTTTCCTCCAAAATATCATAATGACTAAAAAAACTCTCAGTGCAGTCTCAGCTCACATTGAAGGCAGGTACAGACCCAGTACATACCAGCCATTCACACACAAATTAATTTTAGAGTAACAAATTTTAAAAATCGTTTGTGTTTTCCACCAAATGGATGACACATACTGTAAAAGGCTATTCGGTTTTCCCATGCTTTATAAACAGGAGGTCTGTGTTCAACAAACTTGACTGCTGGAGAAAAGGAGGAATGAGGGAAGTTTAATAACCCTGTCTTTCCAATCTGAGGTAATGAAATCTGTCAGGAGGTCTGAAAAGCTCAAACTGAATCTTTGATACCCAGAGGACACCAAGAAATGATACTATTTCATCGTACAGCAATAGATTGTGTAAGAAAACTGGAAATAACAGAGAGAGGAATGACATGTGATCTTGATATTTGAGATCGAGGGGCAAAATAACCTCCAGAACTGTCCTTCACAAACAGAGTTTCTACCATGGAAATGGCTAAAAATCACTGGTGTGACTCTACTGTACAGTTATTGAAAGTGCATTTTTTAGGAGGATAATGATTTATTGAAGAATAAAAACGGAAAAAATTTAATTAATTTAAAATCAGTGGTATGTTTTGAAAAGAAGCGCATGCTTTAAAAATCTTGAAATTAATGTTTAAAATAGAGAAGCTTCTGATTCTTCTAGGTATTTATTATACATTTGTCATTGTAAAAATCACATGTGTTGTATCTTTTTACAGCTCCATTTTGGATTCCGAGCTACTGTTTGCCCCCCACCCCCCTCCAGTCCTCAGTGAGTTTATGGCAGTAAATGACAACTGATGTTTCACAGTTTTCTCTTTTTAACAGAAAATAGACAGATCTTGGAGGAAATACTGGACTTAAAATCAGAGATAATGAATCAGTGGAAGTTGAAAATCTCATGCTTGTAGGGGTGTATTGTGATGTATTGTGGTACAATATATCGCAATACAAATTTGTATCATGGAGCTACTGGGAGATATCGTCTAGGAGTGTATTTCCTTCTTGGAGTGATTGTGTGTCTAGTCACTTCTGAAACTTCTTTTATCTTGTTTTCTTGTTTTAAGTAATATTTACAAGGAGACAATTATCCTTTACTCACATGTTAAACGATTACCGTATTTTTTGCCGTATAAGACTAACCGGCATATAAGACGCACCCAATTTTAAATATGGAAGATCTAGAAAAAAAAAGATTCTGAACCAAATACTGTAGTAAAATATTTTCTGTCAACTGTGTAAAAGTTAACAGCAGTTAAAGAACAATTATATGCCAAACATGTAACATGAATAGTCAGTAAAGTCAGTAAACAGTAAAAGTAACAAAAAAAGGCTGTAATGTTTTTATTCGAACCCCAATAATTCCTCTTCGTCACTGCTATCAGAAATGAGGAAGGACAGATCCACGCAGTCATTGTCATCACTTTCTTCCTCACTGGTGTCAAATAAGATGTTGTCTTCTATTCCATCCAAGGCATTACTAATGCCACACTTCTTAAATGATTTTATTACAATGTCCTCCTTCACGGAGTCCTACGCGCTATGGTAGGATCAATGAGCAAAGATGGTCGATGAGGTCAGCACGCAACGCCGGGTGTACAAATATGGCCGACGGCTCCGGAGCTAGGCCGAAAGCCGCGGCCTCTCTTACGCCTCTCCTACGGCCGTGACTGCCCTTCTGCTCCGCGGCGCTCTGCATTCGCCGTATAAGACGGACCAACTTTTCCCCCTCAGTTTTGGGGAAGAAAAAGTGCGTCTTATACGGCAAAAAATACGGTAATTATTTTATAAAAAAAATAGCTCTCTCTCAATCACTTACAGTAACAAAGATGACTTAATGTAAACATAAACACTGTCACCTAGTGGATGGATGGTATAAAATGCTCTCATCCAAACCAAACTAGAACCTAGCCTTCTTAGCTTTGTGGTCTCAAAACTTTTTAAATTCCATTTTTTTTTTTATTCCATTTTTTATATAAACAGTTTCTATACTGGTTAAAAATAATGTTGTAAAATATTGTGATGCATATCTTATCATGGATATAATATCGTATCGTGAGCAGAGTGTATCATTACACCCCTACTAAGAACAGTTTGTCTTTAAAGAATATTATAGATTTTTGGTGATTAACAAAAATGTACATCCTTAATATATTGCATACACAACATGAAGCCATATAGATGACCAATCACAAAAGCAAAAAAAAATGTAACAAACAAAAAGAAAATATTGTCAAAATATTTTTGTGTATGTTGTAAATATATTTAGGTAGACGCCAGCTACAAAAATATCCAGACCTTGTCCGGGAGGAGATGAAACAACAATTGAGAATAAAAACAGATGGAAAACAGACAGAAGAAGAGGCCAGAGAGTGCACTTATGTAACTGCATGCTTTTAGTCCTCAGCTCAACATCTGTTTGTTCAGTAAAAATATCTCTGATTGAAAACAAGAAATTCTCCAATCACAACCAGACAGTCTAGAGCAGACGAAAACCATTTTCTCTCGATTCCCAGCACAAAACATGGAAACGCTCTTAAATCAAAAGGCAGGGACTTGAAAAGGAAACATAAATCTGCCAGATGTTTTACTCGTTTGAAGCATAAACCTATTTATTTATGACTTAAAGGGATCTTTTCAACAATGGCTCAAAGCTCAGCCCACATGCAGCAACTTGAGAAAACAGAGAAAAAAAGAGAAACAGAAACACAGACAATAAAAAAACATTTATGCCATCGTTTTTTCCATACACAAGCAATGCAACAAAACCAGAAACATTATGTTTTAATGTCACAATTAATCTAAAAAATGAATCCATATAAAGTTTATACAGTTCTTAAGTTGGTTGCAAAACTATTTATGTTGAAACCCTGTGATGAACTAATACAGAAACAGCTGTGTAAGATGCTTAAACACTCTCCTACCAAGATGAGAAAGACAGTTTCTTGTCAAGGCAAGATTGAGCACAGCAACAAGACACAAGTAGTTCTACTGCATCAACATAGTCTCTCCAAGAAAAAGATTTCAAAACAACCTGTGGTTTCACGACGAGCTGTTCAAATCTCTTGGTCAGCCAAGTAAACCTGTGCAGCAGATGCAAGATACATCAAAAATGGAAGATGACCCCCAGTACACGATCTACTGTCTGGATAAAATTAGCCAAAAATGGTCTTCATGGGAAAGCTGCAAACAATAAGCCACACTTCTGACGTGTCAACAAGGCCAAGCGCCTCAAGTGTGCATGAAAACATAGGCACTGGGCTTCAGAAAAATGGCAGCAGGTGCTCTAGACTGATGAGTCAAAGTTTGAAATAGGGTGATTAATGAGGCTGATCTAATCTCTATAGAGCAAATCGAGTCCAAGATGGTGATAAGAAAGAGCGGGGCATGTGCCTGTGTCCTACATGCTCTTATATTTTCCCTGAAGTCTTATTGTAAAATAAGACACATAGAGTTTAGGGGAAAATTGTAATTATTGTATATAAATCATGCTTGAGAGCAACTACGCAGCAACCTTCCGCTCTTCTTCTTTAATTTAAGTTATATTAGGATTTCTAATTGTGCACAATTAAGGCAGCAGCCACATGAGTGACAGCCATAGACCAGCACTGAGCAGATGTCATCTCCACGGTATCCTTTAGTGATGTACTGCCAAGAAAGAAACATTTGACATCGCCCACTTTTAGCTTACAAATCTCCCTGCAAAAACCTTTGAACGACAACGAAGCCAAAGTGTTAATACAGTCTACAGTGTCTGCACTCTGTTTTGCCTCACACGGATGTTTACATGTTCTTGATGTGCTGCTTTCCATCTTGAACACAATCTAAACGTGTCAATCAGGGTGTATGTGTAATCAGCATGTGTTTGTGTGAGCCCTTTCTTTGTGACTCTTAATCAGCCGTGGTTCGGAGCGGAGGGTGTTTCATCACTTATCAAATGCTGCAGTTGTAAACAAACTGAAGCAGAGGGAAGGCAAGGGGACAGAGGTCTGAATCATTTTGACTGAAAAACACCTCTCCAGTTAACAGCATCAACTAACAATCTCAATAATCATTTTATTTGACACAAAATTACAATACAATCTCATTTAGAGACACTCATTTAGTGTTTTGAGACAAGACCATTACCAAACTATTTAAAAGCCACTTTAAATAGATGTTGCAGCAAAAATGGGTATACAACCACTCTATAAAGATCAATATCCATGCCCTCTATAATGAGGCATTCTCAGATCACTCTCTGTGATGTCACAAACCTTAAAAGATAGCTTGACCCTGCATTTGCAGTCATCTAAAGAAATTTTGTATTTTTGGGGGTGGGGGGAATAGAGACGAAGATAATAGTCAAGCTTTACTACAAACAGTCTGCAGTGACAAAAAGTTAAATTTTAACACAAAGAATCAAATCAAACAATGTGCTCTTAAAGTATTTTAAAATGTAAGAAAAAAAATACAGTTACATTGTAGTTCCAACTACTGCATAGACATTTCTTTCTGCTCCTTTGAAAAAAACGTTTCTTTAAAGGGGTTATTCACTTATAAGAGATTACAGCACTTAACCTTTAGAAGTCCCTGCAAGCACCCTGTGCCAATCACACCGCATCTTTTCAATTAAGTACAATTAACTTGATTTAATGACACAACCCAACAATTGTTTACTTTTGATTTCAAAAATAATGTGTGGGTTTTAAAAAGTTTTTGATATTTTTGGCTTTCAAAGAACATTACAAGTCACATCATTTGCAAAGTAATTCAAATTAATATGTGAGAAAATTGCCCTCAGTGTCATTTAGTGATGAAAAGAATGGATGATCAAGTACAAGACCTGTGCTTGGGCTTGTGATTTTCAAAGTTCGGGGACCAAAAAAGTGCTTGGAATGCCTATATATAAAAACTGTTGGTTCTCAATTCTTTTGCAATTTGTTTTAATTCTGATTTCAAATTTTCAAAGTTGTCAAAAAAGAGAATTATTTTGTTGTGGAATTAATGTGTAATGTAATGAAAAAATATGTATTAAACAATAAGAAGCTGGGCTTGTTCATTCATTCATTTTCCATAACCAGGTTATTCCCTTTCGGGGTCACGGTGGTCTGCTGGTGCTCCAGCACACATTGGGCGAGAGGCAGGGAGGTCGCCAGTCCATCGAAGGGCAACATTCACATCTAAAAGAAATTTAGATTATTCAATTAACCTAACCGCATGTTTTTTTTTGGGACTGTGGGGTAAACCGGAATACCCGCAAGAAACCAACGCAAGCACTGAGAGAACATTCAAGTCCTTCCAGGAAGGTCACCAGCGAGCCTCGAACCAACAACCTTCTAACTGGAAGTCCACAGTGCTAAAGAAAAATAAAAATCATGCATCGCCACAAAAACGACAGTTTAAAGATATTTCATAAGAACAAATTGTAAAGTAGTAAAAAAATACTTTAAAGGCCCTGTTTGTTGTTAAAGGTTAACAACAAATCCCTCAAACATTTGTTATTGGGTTTTTTTTGTGTGTATTTTCATAACTATTTTCTATGGTAGAAGTTAAAACAGTTTGTAATGGGTTTTTGTAATTGGTCTAAATACCCGGTTAGTGTTGTATTGCAGTTAAGTACTACTATACATTAGAATATTTTAGAAGATGTTTAACTATGTTGTTATATGACTGTATATAAATAGCTCACCTTCACTCGAGTCTCTGTTTCGAGAGTCCTTCCAGTGTTGGATCTCAAGGCTCTCGGCTGTCCTCTGACGATCGTTGCTATGGCGACAATGAGTAAAGGGCCTTTGAAGTTCGGCGTTGACACACGCAACAGCATGAAACTGGATGACATTTGTGTGTGAGAGAGAGAGAGGGGGGGATAGGGGGGGTGTGTGTGGCTGGTATTAATACATAATTACTTTTTGTAAATACCATATATTTTCTACCTTTAACAGTTGTGTATTTGCCTGTGCCTGTCTCACACAGATGGAGAATGTTTTGCTGGACAGTGAAACAGAAACACTGGCCAGCACAGTGTTGTACTGTAGGCTGTAAGGCCTGATTGCAATATGCAAACCCCTCTCATAAAACCTGGGATTCGAAGCAGGTACTTTCTTAATGACTTATGTAAGATTGTATCTTAATGGGGAACCTTTAAATGTGGCTATTACTCTGTTTACACAATGACCTTTAATGATCAAATTCCACCCAGGGGTTAATTGCGAATAATCATAAATCTTTAATATTCTCTAAAAGCAAGACGGACTGTGACATTACAAACCTTATAGAAAACAGTATTTTGTTTGCATGCAGAGCTTGTAACTTGCTGGAAGTGCATTAGACAAATTCTGCCTGCCCAACGTTGATGTTACATGATTGTCTTGGTGATCTAGAGGATCACCAGATGGCACGAGTGCTTGACTGCTCTCCCTACAATAGTGGCACTTACTGTTAATCTCTGGATGTCATCTTCCATCTTGCTTCCAGTGCTTGATGGATGAGCCAATGTAAGATTGTGGCATCTCTGATTCTGTAATCATCAATGTTACATAAATACCAAATACTTTTCACTTGGTAGAAAACGGCAACTGATTTAATTTTAGTACAATCATTTATATAATTGACTATAATTACACAGTTATTAAGTTTGGTTTTCTTGAACTACACCATTGGTAGCTTAAGTATTGTTCACTAGTTTTTCCATCCAGCGTTATGAACAAATGGAAACAAGTTTACATTTAAAAAATGTCATGGAGCAGAGCTTAATAAATCTCCACCCTTGAGGGCTGGAGATGCATGAGGTTTTAGTTTGATTTCGGGAGGTCAGAGGAGGGTTCAGGACATGCGTCAGTGTCAGGCATCTCCTGCTCCAGGCCTTTGATCAGGCTCTCTCTCTCAAGAAGATGCCAAGACCTAGAGTGACGAGAGAGGAAGAGCCGAGGGCAACAGAAGAAGCTGTTTCCTCAGGCTGTGAAACCCCTCTGCACCCCTGAAGACCTTTAATGACCCCTTCAAACCGTCAAGTGATGGGGCAGCCCAGTCACGACAGCCTGCCACTCAAACACAGTTTAAGTTTACAAATCCATTTAGACATGATGGATTTTTAGCTTTGAGCTTCAGTCAAAGCAACACTACTGCCGGCTTACTTAAATCCTATTTACATCTTCTTCTGAAGTTTATCGTGTGTATCCTTTGGCAAACCTTTCATGGAACCATCATGGGTGCAGTAAACCAAAGAAAGTGTAAACTGCAGGAAAAGGAGAAAACTATACACCGAGTAAATCTTGCACACCACATAAACAGCCCAACTAAGATGATCAACAACTCCAGTTTCCACCTCCCATTACCACCCCAGGAAACTTCACACAAGATTTTTAATTCACCTTTCATGAGATTTTCTAATTTACAGTGAAATATTTTGGGTTCTCTTTAGTCCCAAACCAATCAGAGATGTTTGCAAGCTTTCTGTTTGGCTTCCCTAAAGTAACTTCAGATCATATAAGGCAATCGGGAAGAGAGCCTGAGAGAAAACGAAGCCAGTGTTTGTCAGCCCATGTAAGGACAGATCCATCAGTGTGAGGCGTATCTAATGAAGCCTCCCAAAGTAAATAGTATTTTGTGGCTACGTACTGAAGAGTTCGAAGTTATGGAGAAAAAAAAAAAATGTATTCTGTGCCAAACTTTCATAAAGCACCTCAAATCCACATTGTAATATTAAAGGATTAATTTCAAAATAAGTATTTTTTTCCCAAAATACTTTAACTCCATGGCCTTTTTTTCACAAAGGTATAAATCCAAGGCATTAATATAAATGTTTTTTTTTACCTTGTCTTCTTGTTTTATGTAACATAATCTAGGAGACATTTATCCTTTGTTCACATGTTAAATGAGAAAGATTTCTCTTTTAAAGAATTTGCTCTTTCCATCACTTATACGAAAAAAGATGACAACATTAACACTGCCCCCCAGTGGATGGATTGTATCAAATGCTTAAACAAGGCGCTCGCCTTTTTAGCTTTGTGATCTCAAAATGGTTTGCTAGTTTCAGTAGTTGGTTAAATATTGCGATGCATATCATATCGTAGACATAATATTGAGATATATATCATTTCGTCAGCAGAGTGTATTGTTACACCCCTAGATACGACCGAACATCTGTGGGACAAACTGCAGAACAGACAATGAGATCTGAGGGCCTGACAGAAAGGCTTTGAAACCATAATTTATGAAGCAACTCAAACCATCCTGTATTATATCAATTTCATGTGGTTTATTTGAATAAAGTTAAAATAGAGGATGTGTCAAAACAAGGTCAAAGTCATTTACTCACTTAGTCAATTTGTAAGGGTATAAAACGGCAATTCCTTGACTTGCCACTTGAGGTAGATTCCAAGAGTCAGTCCTATACAATTGTTTTGTTGTATATAAACTTGGGGTTCACAAGGGAATATGTATGTACCAATCAAAAAGCAGGGTAAAGGTCTCTACACACCGATCTGAATTGAGATTCGCACTGAGATTCGCCACATGGGGAAACAGAAAAGAAGAAAAGAAATCAAAGAACACATAGAAAACATGGATGTTGAGTGGTTTATACTGTCGGTGGCTGATCACAGGGTGCTATTTCTTTCCTGTTTCCTGTATGAAGTCGCTATGAAACTGTGGAATGAGCGCCACCAAGCAGCGCTTTTACATTCTACTCACGTCATCAAAAAAGCCAGCTTTCATTGGGCATTCTACTTGTAAAAAATGGATCAAATATCGCAGTGAGAAGCTCTTTTTCGTAGGCACCACTCGGTCAGAAGTGTGAACTCCCGTTAGCACCCATGGTTTTTGATAGAGGTGCGTTGTCGCACAAAACGTCTGACCGAAAATTCAGATCAAAGTTTAGAGGCCTTTTTTTCACTCTTTGGTTGTGGGGGGAAAGTGGCTAAAGGAACATACACAAACACAGCGAGAACATGCAAATTCCACTCAGCAATGGGTGCAGACAACCTAGTTGCAGAATATGTTTTGTAAAATATATTTATGGTGTGGGTCCTTCAGTGAAAGAGGTGCGAGGTATTATTTGAACTGTAGCGCGGCAGTTTCAGGTCTCGACAACAACAACAACAAAAAACATATCAGTTCTGCTCAAGCCGCAATTGTTTTCACAGTTACTGTGTTGTTAAGATGGTGACGACTGGATGCACCATATTTTAGATTTCATACTACTCCCGGGAAACCAATGGAGAAATTAGTCAATCTATGGCCACGAGTGTTATGAGCCTTATTCAAAAGTGGTGACTTTTATACTATATAGTGCTCAGAAAGCAGCATGTATGCTCAGGAGAGCAACAGAAAACACTGCTTTTACAGGAAATTAAAAACCTGTTTCAGAGGCTTGATAGAATGAAGTCACCTGGAAAGGAGTCAGATTACCACATCCGGTTATTTTGATGGAGGATTACCAGGACACATTTGTCTTTCCTCTGAATGGAGTGCAGGATCAGAGCAGAAATCATTGTGATGAAGGAAACTGGGTCAACTGCACTCATCTGCGTGTTTGTGTTGTTTTTCTGGGACCCGTGGCTCATCCCAGTATAGGGTTAAGCCAGGTTTAGAGCTTTCGTTTCATTTCCTCTCAGTTTCCATCTGAACAAACAAGCCGATAACCTGAGCACACAGTCAGAGAGAAAGAGGGATAGCAGAGGACACCCATGTGATCATCTGCAGTGTTCAGACAGGGAGGTAGGGGGTAGACAATCACAGAGAGAGAGAGAGAACGAAAGAAAGAAATAAAAAAGAAGAGAACACAAAATATCTCTAATTGTTTTCCATATGTGTTTATTCCATTTAATTTCTTATGTTTATGTTCTGATTTTAAAAGCATTTTGCATTTTTATGATTTCCGTTCTCCACATGCACCACCAAACATGTTTTGACCTAGAGACCAGAGATATTCTGGCAGCACAAATATTGGTCATAGAGCAAACAGCCGCAGCACAGACACATCACTGCTTTCAAACACTGTTTATGAATTCATTTATTTTTATAGATTAAACGTAAAAAAAAGTTTTTTTGTTACAGTCTCTTAAATGAACCCACATATTATTATGTAAATAACTGACTAAACTTTTGATTGCACACCACCGTAAGTTGAGCAGATGATAAAGAGAGATAGGGGAGGAGAACCGAATTCATCTTTTATATATTTTATCACTTTGTTTTTGCTGTATTGTTTTTGTTTTTAGACACTGCTCATATTTTACAGCTATTGTGCTGACTCCTCTGATGCTGATCAAGCACAAACACAAAGTATATTTACAGAGGGAGAGATGGAAGGAGACTGCTGATGCAGCTTTATCTCAGTATCAGTTCCAGGAAAGTGTGTTCAGGCGTAGAGTGTTTTATTACGCAGTGTTTTCCTTCAGCACCACGTGCTCCTCTCACTCCATCTGCTGACAACACTTTTAAAGGAACAGTTCATCCAAATTCTCTGAAATGGATTCCGAGTTGTAGTAAGACAACATCTTTCTCTCTGCTTTTATTAAAACTGTCATAATTTGTTTCAGAAACTTCTACATATTTAATATCACATCCTTCAGTTAACATTCAACCTGCATGTGTGTGTGCTTTTTTCTGAGGGCACAATCATCCGAGTTGCTTGAGGCATGTCAATCCAGAAGACCAGAAATATACTCGGCCCCTCATTAAAATATGATGCTGTTGCTTCTTTCTGAGTCATTTTCTGTCTGTCTGACAAGAAGAATATTTTAAGGCATACACTGTACAGTCAAGGTGCATTAATAGACCTGGGGACATCAGAGAGAGCAAAGGAAATGTATGATTATGACTACTATAGGGAAAAGTTAACATCAATATGTATTTATTTTAATGCCAAATCAGCATTCAGGTCACCTCATAGCAGATTACAAGGATTCCTCAGTTATTACCCCAATACAGAAGCAAGCAGTACTTCTATAGAAAACTCAATTACATTGACTTTACTTATTATTTTAACACATTACAAGGGTTTGTCAAATATCCTTAATATTATGTCCAGATTGTTTTTCTCACTGCATTTTAAATTAGGGGTGCAACAATACACTCTGCTCGCGATATGATACCTATCTCGATAGTGTGTCTAAGATACGATATGCATCACAATATTTTACAACTATTGAAACTGATTATGTAATGAAACATTGGTTTATTGAAACATCTTTAGACAAAATTATGTTTTGTGACCACAAAGCTAAGAAGACTAGGGTTTGATTTGTATTAGAGCATTTGATACTATCCATCCAGTTGGGGCCAGTGTTATCTTTTTCTAAATGATTGAGGGAGAGGAAATTTCTGAATCATTCTCGCTTAAAATGTGAGCAAAGGATAATTGTTTCCAAGTAAATATTACATAAAACAAGAAAACAAGGTAAAGAAGTTTCAGAAGTGACTATAATCACAATCACTCAAAGGAGCACTTCAGCTCCTAGACCACAGGTGTCAAACTCAATTCCTGGAGGGCCGGAGCCCTGCACAGTTTACTTCCAACCCTGCTCAGAGAGATCCACACCTGAAGATTACAAACATCCTGAAGGACCTAACGAGCTGCATCAGGTGTGTTTAGTTGAGGTTGGAGCTAAACTGTTCAGGGCTGTGGCCCTCCAAGAACGGAGTTTGACACCCCTGTCCTAGACAATACCTCCCAGTAGTGACAGTTTTGTATTGCGCACAATATATTGTAACACCCCTATTATAAATAGGTAAAAACAATAAAATATATTTCAGGCTTGAATTATCTTTTACCCACTACAGGATTAATTTCATATGATTTACTGATTATTTATTTAAACTCTCCTCATTTCTTTGGATGGATCTGTCACCAATGGCACAAGTTGGAGGGTGTTTCATATGATGCACTTTCATTTCACATAATACCCAGTGCTTATTAATGGGGGTGTTACAATATATCGGGGCACAATACAGCGCCATGCAGACATGTCACAATGCAGAGGATCTTCCGAAGCATGGAGCCAGATCCCCAGTTTGCGGTGTTTATTTTTTGTTTTAAGATTCGTATGAACTATAAACACATCTGTTTCTATTGTAAAGTTGGGTATTTTAACGTGGGGTATATGTGAGGGATTGGCACCTTCAAGTTGCCAGTTACATTATTTACCAAACTGAGAGGATGCTGCTCAAATATGTAAATAATTTTCCATTTAAAATGATATTTTTAAAATCATTAAGATGCTGATTGTTCCACTGATGTACATAACAGTAATCCAAAGATGACACACAGAATAGAAGTGAATATATGTACATAATATGCACCACAAAGGATGCAGTGAATAACAAAAGTACGCTGAATGAGTGTCCACACCTGTGTGGTTTCATTTCATCAGCTTTGTGTATGTGTGTCTGAGGCCCCAGGGGCTGATGGGAGCTGTAGGCACCTGTTTAACATGCTCCCATTCATTGGGTTCTATAATCAGAAAGGCAACCTGTGTCTTCATCCCTGGTCTTTTATCTCCCGCTCATCTCCATACACCCTTTATTTCTTTATCTCTTTCTTCTCTGTGGTGTGCCTGCATCTCGAGGGCTTGTTTAGACATCGCCCGGGTCTCAAACCAAGGTGGAGCCAGTGCATTGATTGTGTGAGGACAAAACCCTGAGCTTGAGGACTATTTTGTTGGACGTTGAAAACCTGAACAGGTGCATCATGAGAAAAAAAGGAAAAGACACTGAATGGAAGAGACGCAGCTCATTAAGAAATGCTCAGACGCTCTTCATCACACTCATCCTCATCCTGCTGGTAATCATATGTGTGTATTTCCACTTGCTTTTCACTACGCCATGGACTGATTTTGCATCATTCCCAATGTTGTAGCTTACTGAGGATTTCAGGGATTTGGACTGCGCCATGAAAAGTGCAATGAGTGATGATTATTTAATTATTCGATTTCTTGCTTACGCTCAGAACAGAAGTTTACTATGAATTTGATTGTCCTTAAATTCATTGTTCTGTACTGTACAGTATATGTTCCATGGAAATAAACTGCCTAAAGTCTCAGACCTGATATTTGCATTCACGGATGGGAAGGGGGGAGGGGGGGTATAAAAACAAGGCACTACATGGAAATTTGCATCACTTTAACACAAGTTTTTCCAGAGCTGGTTCCAATAAAGCTGTTGTTTTAAATAAATGAAGTAAATCAATTTAGATTCTGAAACTTTCCGGCATTGTTTGTTCCACCAGCACGTACATGGGTAAAGAGTCTTTCTCAGTTCACAACCACTTAAAAAAGTAAATTGTGTGTCATTTATTTATAAAGGGTTCCACTGAATTTGAAAGAGGAAGCTTGGATTTGATCTAATCTGAATGTTTTATTGCTGCAGATGTTGCATGAAGATGTTCCTCCAATAATTTTTTTTTTAATCCTCCTGTGTTTTGTCTGCTTCGCTCTGTTTGGGGCGTTGCTGTGGTTTTGTGTGTCCTCTGAAATGTCCCTAAGCTCCAATCGTTGCTACAACATGGCAAACTGATGTGGAGAAGCAGAATGTTTATGTTCTCATTCATGGGAAACATTATTTATGCTATAAACTCAAAAAATCAAGGCTAGTAGGAGAATAATCACACAACCTACAATTCAGGCATAAAACTTGCCAAAGTTTATACTACCCAATAAATTAGTAAAAAAATTAGTTTCAACATTAGGTTTTAATGATGATTAGGGGTCAACTAGACCCAAATATGGGTCAAACCATGCAATGCTTTATGGTGCAGCAAACAAACAAATGGTCTTTTGTAAAAAAAACAAAACAAAAAAAAACAGTTAATTTAAGTTGGAAAACATGGAGCACTGTCAGAAACAGCCCACACGAATGTTGAGATTCTCAAATGGTTTCCATGTGTTCATGGTAGATTTTGGCTTTGTTTGAGGGCATTTGTCAGCAATGCATGAATTCCTGAACCCAGAGGAACATGGCATCTACCCAGCAACATATCCCAGACTCCCAGAAGAATGACTAAGTTCAGACTGAGGGTTTTCGAGCTCAGGAAATGAGTCAGAGGATATTCACCCGGCCATGCACCTCTCTTTCATACAAACCGCTGAGAGTTTAACACATTTCATCTGTCGACTTGATTGTTAACTTAAGCAAAGCTTTCTGACTGCTCTGTTCCGGGGGTGGGAAATGAAGCAGATGCATCTGAGGTCATTAGGAATGTTTTTTTAGACAGTTTAAAAACAATCAACTCTTAGATAATGTTTAAGATTTATAATGGTTCTTAGCTTCTATGTTCTGCTTTATGGTCGTTCTTAGCTCCTATGTTCTGGTTTATGATGATTCTGGGCTTCTATGTTCTGATTTATGATGGTTCTGTGCTTATATGTTCTGGTTTATGATGGGTTTCAGCTACTATGTTCTGGTTTATGATCATTCTTAGCCTCTATGTTCTGGTTTATGATGGTTCTGAGCTTCTACGTCCTGGTTTATGATGGTTCTCAGCTTCTATGTTCTGGTTTATGATGGTTCTTTGCTTATATGTTCTGGTTTATGATAATTTTCAGCTTCTATGTCCTGGTTTATGATATTTCTCAGCTTCTATGTCCTGGTTTATGATTGTTCTGGGCTTCTATGTTCTTAGCCTCTATGATTGGGTTTAATATGTTACTTAATTGTTTATGATGTTACTTTGCTGGGTTTTTATGATTCTTAGATTCTATAGGCTGGTTTCTATATCTTGTTTAGAACTGTTTTAAGCTTCAATATTTTTTAATGGGTTTTAGCTTCGAAAGTTGGTTTATGGTGGGACGTAGCTTCTATGAGCTAGTTTATGATGGGAATTAGCTTTTATGTGATGGCACATAGCTTCTATGAGCTGGTGACCATTCTCAGCATCTAAATGCTAGTTCTCACGTTACCTATGCTGGTCCTTGCCTTCTAGGATCTGGTTTGAGCTGGTTTATAATGGTTCTTACTTAGGATCTAAGAGTTGGTTTATCGTGGTTCTTACCTTCTATGAGTAGGTTTATGATGGGAATAAGATTCTTTGTGATGGCCTGTGATGGTACATAGCGTCTATGAGCTGGTTTGTGATCGTTCAGAAGCTTCTAAAAGTTGGTTTATGATGGTTCTTAGTTTCTAAGAGTAGTTTTATGGTGGTACATGGCTTCTATGTGATGGTCTGTGATGGTACATAGCGTCTATGAGCTGGTTTTGATCGTTCACAGCTTCTAAAAGTTGGTTCTTAGCTCATCTAAGATGGTCTTTAGGTTATTTGAATTGATTTATGATGACCTTAACATTGATTGGATGTTTCATAATATTTTCTGGTTCAAATTTCTTCCTCTCTTGAGCTGTTTTTAAAAAGTCCTTATGCTTGTTCAAGCTGATCTTCAGCTGTACTTAGTCACTAAGACACACACTCTTCAAACACATAGCAATAGCATGCCATTCTGTCAAATAAAGAGCATTAGCAAGGGAACGGAGGCTATTCTGAGCCTGCAGAGTGACCCAGGTTCACACTGACACACTTTTACAAATAAAACTGTGTCTCCCTTGCTTTCTTTCTACTCTCCAGAGTCATTGTTCAGAGCAGAAGCACTGAGAACACACTGTTTTACACACCAGTTAAAGTAGGTTAAGGGCGCAAACACACCACTCACTAAATCAGACCCTCTTCATCAAGTCCATGTCATTTCTGTCCTCTTTTCATGTTATTACCCTGAAACACATTGTTATTTTTGTTTTTCCCTAGTGCACTGCAAGGATCTATAATTAGTTTAAAGGTGATCGTTATTCCAGGATTAAAATCCATTAAATACATATAACATCTTTTTCGTTTCCACTCCTATTTAAAAAAAAATTACCGTCTACGTTCTTCTCCAGACCTGAACGTATTTACAGTTAATCTTAAAAAAAAGGACTATTCTGTTTGGTTTTCATCTCAAATTGTTGTATTCAATTGGCTTTTTCCGCTTGCTTTACAGTATTGTATGTCATTATTGCTTCTTTAATGGTGTCCTTGAGTGGCATGGAATCTCATCCAGTACCTGCAATGTGTACCTAACAAAGTGGCCGGTGAGAGTGTAATTCATGAAAACATAAGTACAGAGGAATACAAATGTGATGTACCGGTAATTGTGGGAAAGTCTGTAAATAGCAGGTTAACTGTGTTCCAAGAAAAATATGTGTAAAACAAGAAATTATTTGCTCTGCTTTCTCATGCTATGCTGTAAACACGACAGATCTTTATACAACAGCTACATGCTTAAGTCATTCACAATCTCTCGCCCTTTCACACTTGTCATCCAAAGAATGCTTCTCTTTCTTTCACACGCTCCCAGCTCTGATTCCTGGAAGCAGCTGCTGTCCTGATGATCTCGTTCTATCAGGCCGCTGAATCAATCACACATTGCTCTGTTTTGACTCTCTCTCTCTCAAACAGGAGACAGCTGGTGGATTATTACAGGCCTGTAGGCATCACATCAGACATGTCTGGACTGAACACACACAGACACACAGCAGAGATTTAAAGAGCAGAGGAGACTGAACCTCTGATGGTTTGTGATGGTGATCTCACTATAGTTCTGGGGAATAGACGATTGGATTCACACATGTGCTCTCTTTTGAGTGGTTTCTGAGTTTATTTCATAAATTTGATGCTTGAGCACCAAAGGTGTGTGGAATATTGTACTTTAACTCATACTAATGCTTTGCTCCTTTCAATAGATTTTTGAGGGATTAAACATGCTCCAAATGTCACAGAATTTCGCAACACGTCAGAACTGGAATAAATTTACATCTGATTGGGGTTCAAAAAGTAGGTGTGGCAAAAAAGCTCTATAGCACCACTTATAATGCGCTAACAGTTTGTCATAGGGGGATGAAATTCAGCACACATGTGTAGAGTACCAAGACTTAAAAATAAGTAATGTAGATTGTGTTTCCAAAATCGACAGAATGTCGGCTATTTGACTGCTTTTGCTTGTGTCAAACTCTAACAATCTCCTCCTAGTCCTACAACATACTCACTCGGCTATAGAGCCACCAAGTGACCAGTGGAAAAACAATATTTAACATTGATAAGATACTTCTTTTTTACCAATTTGTGTAACAAGAATATTAGCCAATACAATAATAGAAAAAATTATTCTCATTCGCAGTGTTCTGAAAATCTATTGCAAAGCATCCTGAAATCTGAATCCAGTCTAATGCATAACCTTTTTTTACTCATTTCATTTACCGTAATTAAATGATCTAAGTGGTCCAATTGCCTACAGTCTTCTGGAGACAGTCCTGAATGGCAGTGGCCATGGGCTTGCTGGAAAACTCATCTATTTGCAATGCCCTGACTGATTGGAGGAGGTTGTGACCTAATACTGTTTAAAATCAATATCTCCACCCTGTGTTCGAAGAGATGGTGTTATGTGGGCAGCGTTTTCCTATAATATTCCATCAAACAACAGATGGCTGACCAAAATGTTTAAAGAATCAGAAATATTACCTTCACGATTGCTCTCATATTTTTAAAAATGTCTTTTTCATTTCTAAATAAAGTGTCCAACTGCCTTCACACAGTTAAAATGATTCTGTTTGAAAGCCTCATTTCACTGTCTTTTACTTAAAAGTATCGTTTTTGTTTTAATCCTGCAGGCCTCTGCATACCAAAGCATGTGAAAACCCCCAACGTTAGATTCAGGTCTGAAAGGGTTAATGGAAGCATGAGCCCATGCAGACGGGGATTAGCTATGAAACTCAGAGGAAATGGGTCGACCCAGTGAAACGCTGGAAATCCTGCTGTGTGTGGCGTGTAAAAGCTTTGAGCGCAGGAATGTGACCTACATTCCCTCGCTCACATTGTCTTTCCACGCGGTAAACACTCAAGACACACACATCTACACGCTTGGAGACTTTTAACACTTCTACTTTACACAATAGACGAGAGGAAATGTTTTGCAGTTCAGCCCCTCGAAGAAACAGATACATACAGTGATTGTTTCCACCAAAAAGGAACGTGAACTTTCTTTCACTTGATGCAGTTAGATGGAAAAACACAGAATCTGTGTGTTCGTAAAGACATACATTGAGACACTCTTGTTGGTTGACTTGCCCGGACTACTGTAACGCTCTTTTTAATGGTCATAGATTTCAAGTTAATGTATGACTACTAGCCACTTCTGGATATTAGGCCATTTGAAGCTAACTTAATAGGCAAAAACAGGCTGTACTTGGCAAGTAAGTAGCAATGGCAAGAGTGAACCTGGAAAAAGACTACCCTGAAAGGTTACCTACTTCACTGCACTTTTTTTCTGGCTACCAGCTTTTACCAAACTTGACTCAAAAAGGAACTATTGCACTTGTCGACTGTAATGAACCAAGCAGAAACCTCCCACTTTCCCTCTCAATTCGCATATTTCATACAGCCAACATTTTAACAATGAAAGCGAGGCTCCGATGGGAAGAAAATGCTGAAAAATTTGCCGAAAATAGATTTCCACAAGCTTGTTTTATTGAAGGCTGCATCACAAATAGAGAGGGAAATATTAAATACATAGCATTATTGGACAGACCATAATGACTTTGACTACATAGTGTAACACATTCTATCTATTTCTAATTTGTTATTAACAGCAAGACTGCTCATGTGCTAGCAATCTAGATTATGTACTTTGAATATTTTCTCAATGTTTTCAGTCAAAAACTGTGAGGCAGGCCGTGTATTGGATGGAAACGGCAAGAAGCGCTTAAGAGTAGGATAAACTATTTATCCAATAAGAAAAAATGTGAACGTGAACCAAGTATGCGCATCAAAATAAATAATGTCATGTGATGGTAAATCAACAGTGCAACGGCAATGCACTTTACTCTCAGAACTGTGGCGCTATTTGATGGGGGGGTTGTTCATTAATGGACTAACCAACGGAACGATTTTACCTTTCAGAACCTTCTTGACCAGCAGTCTCTCTCCTCCAAAAGTAAGATAACATGACTGCTCATATTGCATTTCGTCTATGTGTTCTAAGACGCAGCTAAGTTATTATATATGAAAACTGCCTTTTTATTATATATGGGACAGTGTCATTAAGTGATTCCTTTTTTATTCCAATATGAGTTCAAATTACATTTTAATGGACTAAGTGATACAGCTAAGTTTAGAATAACACATTGTATGTATGTAGAGGTACTTTCACTCTCAGCAGCGATAAGCTGAGCGTAGAGCGAGGAAAGGGTTAATGTATGTCTGTTCCCTCAGGATGGAGATGAAATGGAGTCTGTAATGCTGACTCATCCCCCTCCCTCACTCTCTTCTCTCTCTCCAATAATGAAGATGGTTGAGCGAGCATGTGGCAGCCTGCCTGCACTTACGGGAAGAATTTTTAAGGCATTGCTTTATATTTCGTATGGTCTGTGTTGCCAGATTGGAGAGTATAATTTGAGAAGAGCTAAAACAATACATGTAGCAGACATCGCCTCATGATTTTTAGGCAAAAATTATAAATACAATTACATCAAAACAAACAAAGGCTTTAAAAGATTTATGAAACAAATCATGTGTGCCAACCCCAATGTTAAAAATCTGGGCTTTGTTCTTGCTCTCGCTCCCTCTCTTGTCTACTTCCTGCCATATTTTGCTCTTTCCCCTCTTCCTGTTTATGGCTTCAATGTTTTGTTAGTTTTTCTATGTTTTACATGTTTAGAATAAAGCTCCTTTACCAATCAGTTTCCTCCCTGATTATAACTAAACTGTTTGGAAGGTTCTGCCATGCTGTTGCGTGGTCATGTCATGGTGATGTTTCCACAGCTAATATAGTTACATCATTCATAGAACGTCCCTGAATGCTCACAACCGATGCTGACCTTTGAGAAGTTTTTCAGAGCAGATTTGAGCATCAGATAAAGTAATTAACTGACACATATACCGCATTGCGCAACTCATTTAAGTGTTTTCAGTCACACTATTTCTCAATAAAACATTCCTCAAGGCTTTTCAGAAGCACTGATCATATCTGAAAGGTCAAGAAGACATTAACAATAAACTCGGCATGCTCCTCAAACTTTTAATGAACTACTAGTGAGCACTGATGTGCAGAGGCTTCTTCACTAATGGTTATCTAAAGCTGGTTGCCATTAATATTGTTAATTCTGCTTGATATCTTTTGATTACGACCAGGGTGCTTTCGTGAAAGAGATTTCTAATGTCTAACGTTTTTAAAGGTAAAATAAAAGAACAAAAAATTAACAAATCTTTCCAATAAATTGATAAAAATATCTCGCCTACCAAAGAAAAGTGGCGTCACCTTTAACTTTTAAAAGTTTTGCTGCAACAGAAACTTTCCACAAGCAAAACACAGATCACAAATGCACAGAATGAAAGAGAGAGAGAGAGAGAGAGAGAGTCACAGTTACACTAACAGGAAGTTGCACAAGGTTCAAGACAAGGCTTCTGTTAAAGCCACAAACCGCTCTGAGCTGTGTCTGAGAGATTAGAAAAGTGTTACACATATAGACAATGTTTAAATATAATAATAAGACAAACACAGATTGCTTTCTTTGCAGTCACAAAAATCAGGATCCCAAAGACAATGAGATTCCAACTAGCATGTGTATGATTTCCCATGTAGAGATAGTGACATTTCTGGTGATGCACTTAGATGGGATGAAGAGGAATCAGAAGATGAGATCAGAACTTCAAAAGCAGTCAAAATTTAATGGAATCAATGGAACAGATGGTCTAGAACAGAGAACTATAGTCAAAGTGAACTAAAATAGAGGCCTTACTAACTAAATACTAACTTTATATCGCCCAAATACCACTCCAAAACTTTCTGCACCTTGACCTAAACATAAAAATGTAAGTATAAAAAATCTTTAAAAAAAAAAACAAGTATTTTTATTTGCTTTCTACATAAAGTTATATTCATGTTTAGGTCAAGGTGCAGCGAGTTTTGGGGCAGCACCCTAGTACCCTCTAAGCCACTCATGTAATTCAAATAGTGTTTTTTCTTTTAAAATTGTAAATATTTACACACTCATGACACAGCTAACTGCCATTTAATAGCACCATATACATATTAATACTTTACCAATAAAAACATGTAAAAGTGTAGCTTCTAAGAGGTTAATTTGGAGGGGTATTTTCAAGTGCTCCACAAAAGTGGGTTGAGCCAGAGGCATGTGTGAGAGAGTATGTGGCGTGACTTGTGTAATGCTATGACACCTACCCTTGGTTTTTCACAGAAGTGCATTTCTGAATCAGCGATGATCAACGGTCAAAAAAAACGAGCTTGTCCACATTTGTTGCCTCAGCTCTGATAAACATTCAAACTCTCTCTCTCTCTCTCTCTCCTGTGGGCAAAACAAAAACCACCTGATGCTCACGTAACAAATAGCTGAAAGCTGAAGTCACTGCTGTTGTGTAACTTGAAGATGCTCCACGTCATGGCAGCTCAAGAGTCTCAAGCAGCCCTCCGTTAAAGAGATAGTTTAGACTAAAATGAAATTACACTCATCATTTAGTCTCCCTTTAAAGCTCCCTTTATTTCTTAAAAAGTGATTCCAAGATGTTGCAACAGAGTTATGACAATGCTGCAACACAATATGACTTCACTCTTAGAATGAACAATCTGTATCAAAGAGGAAAGGACTTGTGGAGAAGTCTTTTTGGCTGTAGTTTTTTGTTAAAAACTAACTGACACATTGCAATCACATATCAATAGTATTTCTGGGTCTTGCAACACTGTAATAGGCTTTTGTGTTAATAGAACTTTGCATAATTTATACATAGTTCTCACATGATGTCACAGCATTTCCTCAATCTTTATCACCTCAGTTGGCAGCTGTTTTAATCTGATATTCTTGTGATTAAAGTACTCACGAGTTTTTCTTTTTCATCTATATGTACTAAAATATATTAAAACATGAAAACATTGTTTTAAAGAAATGTCTAATATTATTTACAATTTAATCTTCAAAATGATTGGTAAATGACCTGATAAGAAACAAAAGGGCAAAGAGGATACAAGATAGATCTGTGAATTGGAAGAAATAAAATTTCGGCAGAAGTGAGTCTAATCAAATGTCAGACAGTAACCATTAAAAGCCAACAGCAAAAAAAGTAAGCACCTGCCAGAAACGTTGACACAAAGCTGAAAAACATTCTTGGTTTCACTTTACAATTGCTAACAGACAGGGGTTACCTTATAACCTCTGCACTTAATGATTCTGTACTGCTGTTTTAGTTCCTTGCTATTTACCTTTTTACAATTTGATTTTGCAGAACTAAGAATATACGTAATGTTCAGACATTACATTTGTGTCTGGAACTATGTATTCAACAATTCATGACACTGAAACATTTATTTACGCAGTGTTATGTTTTTATCAGAATATCTTGTAGACATTGTGATGAAATGATTAAACTGACAGTGGATTTTCCCTAAAGGTTTGTTTGGTTTCACAACAGTCAACCTTTTATTTAACCCTTAGACGTCCAGGGCTTTTTTGAGAGTTTTTTACTACTTTACAATTTTCTCTAATAAATGACCGTTAAAAAAGTTGTTTTGTACCAATGCTTGATATCATTTTTTTAGTACACCCCAAGATTTTTTTAGAAATATTTTTTTCATTACATTACACAACAATTCTGAAATTGTACAAAAATAAAATTGATTAAATTGTCACCACAAACATCAAAACAATTGAGCAAAAATCAAAAGGGTTTATATTAAATAATAACTCATAAATACCCCAAATAGCAAAGACAAGATCAAAACAATGTGAAAATTGTATAAAAAACAGGTGAACCTCTCCAAAACCTTATACACTGTTCCAGCTAGAAGGCACTGATTTGGGGTGGCAAAATAAACTGAAATACATTCTCTCACATTTTAATTTGAATTATCTTGCAAATGTGCCCAAACTCTTGTAATGTTCGTTTAAACCTACCGATTATATTTAAAGTGTGTGGCATCATTTCTACTTAAAGCAAAACAGCCGCTGTGATTGGCACATGCACCGGTGCGTGCAGAGACCTCTAAAGGTTAAAACGAGATTTGTTAAATGAATATATTTGGGAGCATTTGTGTGACTGGAGATAACTGCTGTAGTTTAAGTAGTTTTAATATCTCATATAAAGAAGCCTATAAAGAAAATTGCAATTGAAATATTAAACTTAAACAGTTGCATGAAATAGAAAACCATAGCTCTTGAAGTTTTTAACGATTAATAAAAATACATTTTATACATGTAGAATAACTGGCTTTCCACTGCTAACATGTTAAATCCGTTGACAGAAGGTGCTTTGTTTGATAGGCCTCAACACAGATCAGTGTTGTATTTAGTTTCAGTCAGATCAAGCTCTCAAATATAGCAAGAATCCCAACAAAATAACCCAAAACCACAATTTAGGTCCGTTTAGCCCCATTTCCTCATTCAGGTTTGACTCGTTGCCAAAGCGCTTGTTTGGTTTCACAACCGTTTCTTTGTTTAAAGCTAAATAATGTCAGGGTGAGTTCCTGGTATTAGCCAGAGTTTACAAAGGTGTGAGGGCTAAGACGGTTGAAGGAGAGCACGATGAGAACAAGCGTGTCACAGCATTCACACACTCACACGTCATCTTCCTAGGATGCTTCTGTCGGCAGTCACACCCGTGTATCTGCAGAAATGGTGCATTCGTACTTGCGGAATCATACAGGAATCCATCTGACTCTTGGTAAACTTTAACTAGTAACAGCCTTGCTGAAACTCAGCAGTTTAGACTTTTACTGACTTCAGGGAATTTTCAAGTTGAATGAGCACTTTTAATAAAACTCAACACAAGATAAAACTAAAAAGCAGGAAAAATAAATTGATTTAGTGAAATGTTTTTATATGATTTGTTTTACTTTTAAATGATCCATCAGCTCAAATTTAAAGATGAGGTTAAACATCATCCGAAAGTGTTGATTATCTTCAACATTCAACTCTATAGAGATCCATCAATGTGTGGAACTATCATTGAAGCAGATTCACGATTCACCCAAAGAGAAGGAGGCTTTAGAGCTCTGAGCCTCCACTTCCCTTCATCTCACATGACTGTGGTGTTGGCAAAGCATTCGTCACCCTGTGGTTTCTAACAGACTTGTTTATTTTGAGTACTTCTTTATGAATGCTTTATGAACTGATGCATGCATTTGAAAAAAAAAAAACAACAACATTCTTTTTCACATTATGTCAATTTAAAGAAAGCATTTTTGAGATGCAGTAAAAACAGCACGTTTATCTACATTTTTGCAAACAAATGTGAATTCACATAAGCAACTGATTCTGTACAAAGTCACTGATACCAAAATAGTACTTTTTATACAAATCTCATTTGTACATAATTCTGTAAAAGCCAACCCTTTTAAAATCTCGATTCTTACCCATTAAAAAGGAAAAAATCCTAAGGCCAATCAGGTTGCTATACACGAAGGAGTCAGGGAAGAGAATTGGTGACCATCAATAGTTACTAATACATCTCAAAAGGTGGGCAGGAAGAGCAATATGAGTACCTGACAAAACCTGTAGTGTGTAGTGGGCCTCTACACATCGATCCAAAAAAGATTTGCATGAAGATTCTCAGCAGGGTGCTCTTAGTAATATTGATGCAATGACGCTCCCTGCCTGAAGATGGCGTTTGCGGTACAACAGATGCTCTCCGTGCCACACAGGGAAACAGGAAAGAAGAAGACGGCGACAGAGAAGAAAGAAAGGAACACGTCAAGTGGTCTATACTTTTGGTGGATGGTTACAAGGAACTATTTGACCCAAATGTGGAGAAAGAATTTTCTTGTACGGAGTCGCTATGAAAATGTAGTTTGAGTATCGCCGGCTTTTTTAAATCCTACTCACGTTGTCAAAAGTGCCTGGCTTTCCTTGTGAAAAACAGTCAATATGGAAGTGAGAAAATCTTTATTGTTGACACCCCTCCTTCGGTAAGATGTGTGATGTCCAGTTGGCACCCATGGTTTTTGAAGGGACGTTGTTGCACGAAATTTCTTTTGATGAACCCTGCAACCTTGTCATCATAAGACTAAATGGCATTTATACAATGAAGTTTGAGAGGAGCTTAGCAGAATTAGCCAATTAATTGTCACCTATCATATAATCTCAGACAATTTTTGTTCAATCTATCCCCACCCAATCATCTCTCGATTATGTGGGAGGGGGGGTCCACTTGCTCTATTAGACTAATTCGTGAACTCTTGCATTACGATTAATGTTTAATTTTTTTTTTAAATCTTGACCCATTGAATTCAGACTGCTGATGAAGTGGTATTCAAATCTGATTGGTTGTTGGCTGCCTCAATGTTGTCGTGGCCACATAATTAGGTTTGTATGCCATTCCAAAACAAGAAAAAGTGAGCTTGCACATAAGTAACAAAAGAATATGTTTTTTTATGTTTGAAAAGCTCATGTTTTGTTTATGCTGCACATTTGATGACAATTTGGTTTAATTGTATTTGAGGAGAGCTTGATTATGCTGGTCATGCCATGACAGTCGAGAGTGAACAGGAAGTTGCATTTGATAAAATGTCACCTTGCCATCTCATGTGTCTGTGTTTGTGAGAGTGCCGTGACCTTGTCTGAAGGGAACATGGGCGGCTGTCTGTCTCTCCCTCTACTCCTCCCAGTGACATTGAATTCATCATGAGCCATAGCTGCTCCAGATGAACACTTATGTAAGTCTCTGCATCCGTCTCCATGGCGACCAGCTGCTCGGAAAGGCACCGCATCCCAAAAGGGAGCAGTTTCCATGGCAACTGGAGGAACGGGGGCAGCTTCCTTTTGATGATGCTCTTCAGAGATGGCTCCCTTCACACTGCTTTTATCTGTCAGGGAAAAAAGAAAAGGGAAAGAAAGATAAAAGGATTGAGCGAAAGTAGGTTAGGAAAGAGAAATCTACAGCTGCAGGCAAGTCTCGGAGATAGACTCACAAGCAGGGATTGTTTTTTATTCCAGTGTGAATACAGCTGTTTATAAATCTAAACATGATCTGTTCAAGCCCACACAAAAATTGTATTTAATTCAATTTATGATGGTAAATTACTTAGGTGGGCAGCATGATGGTGCAGTGGGTAGCACTGTGGTCTTCCAGTTAGAAGGTTGTCGGTTAGAGGCTCGCCTGTGACCTTCCTGGAAAGAGTTTCCATGTTCTCAAACTGAATGTTTTTGGAAAACTACCATTTTTAAATTAAATCCCTCATCTGCGCTAACCACAGGTAAAAATATTTGGGTAAAATGTGTAAGTAACAAAGAGATGCATGGCTCAAGTTCCCATAAACCCATGCATAAAACCTTTCATAAGCATCTATCACACTCTCCATCACTCATTGGTTTCTGTACAAGCTTCAGTAGCTGCGTGAAAAAACTTCACTAGCTTCATCCACTCATATTTATGTGCATTTTGGAATATTGGAAAAAAAACCCCTAAATGGAAACGTCAAGATGCGCATAGATTTTGAAAATGCAAATAAGAAAATTATGCACACAACTGAGTAGGATAAAAATGTACATAAAATTAGATGGAAACACATTTACAGAATAAATCCCAGCATGCGCATTGAAGCAGCATTAATGGACTAACCCACAAACCAATTTCATTGCACAACATCTGAAATATTGTTTTGGTCACTCCTTAATGATAGTATTCCCAAAAAGCCTCCAAAAGCAAGATGATGTGACGCATATTGTGTTTTCGCCTTGATGTCTTATATTTGCAGCCAGTTTATCAGAAAGTAACCATTTTACCATGGAAATGGTGCTTTATTCTCAAATATTTTATGCAATAATCCAGTTTTGTGCATAAATTTCATTGTTTGTCAATCCTAAGGTGAATGTGACAAGCAGCAATAAAGTTGCTTTACTCTCCTCTACTCACTCTCAACCCAACAGCAAAGCTTTACTACCACTTGCTCAATTTGAAGTTGTTTCCCATGTACGTCAGATCCACTCTGCTGAAGCCTCCTCTCTAGACACTTCATTTTTTTAGGGTCTATGATTTTAACCAGCTACCATTCACTCTAGCCTGAATCGCAGTTTGGAATTATTTACTGCCTCTTACCCTGTTATACCACTGTGGTTATGGCTTGGCTTATGCCCCTTTGACTGTGTGTGCGCCAAATGTCACAATTGATAAAGGTTGCTTTTGGATACCCACTACTTGATCTCAGATATGCTAGTGAAATACATATTTTTAATGTTAAACTAAAATGTTCAATTCCTCTAATTTTAATTCAGCATCCACAATCTGTACTTTCGTCTCGGGTTCGGATGAATATTTGATGTTTAAATCACCAAAATTGAGGACATGGGGAGGACGAACCCCCTGTTGACAGAGAAAGTTCTGAAGCACATTAAAGCACATCTAGAAAGAGCCCTCGGCTTCTGATTTAGCTTTTAAGTCAGGCCTAAAATGTCTTGATGCATAATTCAGTGGCTTTGACATACAGTCGTTTTCATGCCTTCTTATTTTAGACCAATGTGTATAAATCCTGCTTTAAACTAACTTTGGTGCCAGTCATTTTCACTGCAGTTTATCAATTGGGTTCAAAGCTCACTGCTGGGTGAAAACAGGACCAAATGAGAGATGGATGTGAGTAAAAACATAGTCATGAAAGCAAATCAACAAACAAATTTCATCAATTTCATTAATCAGGAATTTTAACACCACAGATCTATATCATCACATTTAACCACTGACTGTATATAACATGGATGAAGCGTCAATGATGTCACCCATTGGATTCTTAATTAAGTTAAAAGTAGGGTTGCCTTCGTTAAAGTGTCACTTCCACAGAGGCGAGACGTGGGCATAGAAACCACACACTTGACGGTCTAAAACCACACACACACACACAAAAAAAACAACCGACAGTTAAATCTAAAAACAAAAAAAACACAAGGAGTAGCAAAGAGGAAATTAGCTGGAATGACGACTCCAGAGGACGAAGCGTGACGAGACGGGTTGAAAGAACCGTCAATCATCTGCCAGTCAAGGAACCACACCCTTAAAGTATGCACAAGTTTAAGGCTTAATAAATCTTATGTTGGAGTTTTTTAGCTCCAAAGTTGCCAATTTAGAGCCTGTCTCTGGTGGCAAGTAGAGGAATTGCAGTTCAAGTCACTTCCTAATAGGCTTCGAGAGGAAAAGTCAGAGGTCGCCCCTCAGTTTTAACATCTGGCATAAGGCATGGGGTCAAAACATGTTACGAGTTTGGAAGGTTTTTAATGCTGCACACAAGAAAAAGGCCAGCACATGTAGACATCATATGCAGTTGTTGTGGGTTATTCAACTGTGACCCTGGTGAGTTATAGCCCCTGTGTGGCTTTTCTCTGAGATCCAGACTTTTCCTGGTATTTCCTATATGTACCATACTTCATTGTGGTACTTGGGTCATAAATGTAAAATAAGTATTTAAGAAGTATTCACCCTTATTTTTAAACAACTTAGTAATGTGTCGTTTTCTGAATTGTTCGTATGAATCTCCTCCTTTACATGACGCAACCTGTGATGATTGGTAGTTTGAACTGTCTGCTTTCATTGGATACTGCGTGTCACATGCATCTCCCAAACGGAACATCAAACAGCAAATATTACACTACTGTTATTACTAATATCTTCCCACAATGCTGCCTTATCAGTATGAACCTGCCACAATGTGGGGATGTGAGAACTCAAACACGGGAGGTGGGGATGAAGTGCTGAGTTTGGAAGCACAAAGGACACCAGGCCACTGTAACAGGCATGGAATCCAGGAAGAGCTCCGCATAAAGCCCAGCGCGCATTAATATATAAACAAAACCCTGAGAAGAAGTGTAATGGAACCTGTGTCTAAGGAGAAAGAGGGCTCAGGTGCTGAAGAAACTCTGAATCAAAAGCAATTGGAGCAGGATTCCTCTCCATGGTAAATATCCAGTTACATGAATGATTTGCCAAAACAAATGATGATATGGGCACTTTTAAGGTTAAAACTAATAGTTTTTGTTCTCTCTGCACTAAAGTGAGTTAAACTACCCTGATATAGTAGACTGTTTGAGAATATACCCTTTTCAACACCCTGCACTCATTGTACTTTCACTGTTTTTTAAGAGTCGTATGTGGATTTGGATGCACAGAGATCCACAAAGGGAGTGCTTCTATGTTACGTCTGATCCTTGCACAGTAACACATGAGAGAATAAAAGTCACCAAGCAACCAGTGCTTTACACACAACAGATCACGGTTACTAAAACAAACTGATCTACTGGGTGACTAACACACTTGATCTGTGCTGTTTCTATTTCTGTTTCTGGCAGGCAACGACTCCACTTAAAATTAACATTAAAGTTTGGCGTTTCCTTAGAAGCCACAGCCAGTGTTAAACCACATCCTACATGCTTCTTCAAGCCTCTAACTGATGCAGTCCAAAAATACCCTACAATCAGAAACATTATATCATTACCTGGGTGGCACTGTGTTAAGCAGGTTTGCTTTCCTATGTTGGATTATTTCCTCTTTATTTTCCAGTTCATTTTAAATTACTCTTAGCTCATGCTTGGGCTTGTGTTTAAGTATGGCTTCCTTTTTGCACCAATAGAGCTCTAGTTGGCATCTGCAGATGACACAGTGGATTGTGTTAACGACAGCAGTTTCTAGAAGGTTTCCTGGAACATGTCAGTGACAGAATCACGTCGATGAGTGACACGGTGTCACCTGGGGGACAAAGAAGCATGAGCATTCAACAAAGCTCATCGGCCTTCTTTCCTTGTGCTCAGGTTCTTCTATTGTTTCTTTCACCCTTATATCAGTCTATACTATGGAGATAACAGATTCCGTTCATTTGACCAAGGAATGTTGTTTTACAGCTTTTTACACGCACTTTCCCGGATTCGAAACCTTTGGACTCTTTTATTGGATAAATGGTTTCAGCAGTCTTTCTATTGTGTCTCGGAATTATTCTTTCATTAACCTAAAAAAAACATATTGTGCCAAAAAATTTGGGTCATATCAAGCCATTCTAGAATCTGTCTTGGCTTGCATGTCAACCCATCCCTGCCATGGGTTCAGCTTTCACAGAACACACACTTGTGCAGCTCGCACACTTCTACGTGGAAACTATTTCCAGCTCTCGGAGAACGCAACACATACTCACACTCACCCGTCGGATTTATCAGCAGCTGCTTATGGAAAACAGCATAGTATTTCCAAGAGCAGATAAAGATAAACTCAAAGTAAAAATATAAACAGATTAAGCTTCTCCAGTTTCACTCTCAGAAGAACAGGAAGTGACATCATGCAGCAGACCACTAGATACAAGCACCATAGGCCCGTTTCAGAGTAACTGAGCATTTCTCAAACTGGACTTTGATTTGGTGTTTTCCATTGTTGTAATTTACTTGTTTTTAAACATAAATAAGAGGTGGGACCAAGTCACTAGTTTTCGAGTCTAGTCAAGGCAGGGCAAGTCAAAATTCTAATTTAATGTCAAGTCACTTCAATTAATTTACTAAAAACCACAAAAAACAAAGCAGTAACAGAAAGCTTTCCTCTAAATGTTGATGTAAATGAAACATCTGCTGTTTAAGTCTGTTAAACCAACTCAAGCAGAACAAATATCTAAAATGCAGAAACTACCCGGTATCATTAAATGCGGATTTTCCAAAAGGAAAAAAGTTCACTCAAATAGAGTGACAGAGGGGACAGCCAATCACATGTCTGCAATACTGCCTTCAACCAATAGATGAACTTCGATCTTAAAGAAGCTTCAGATTTATTGGCTTATTGCGTATGGTCTCTCCCTTGGACACAGAACCATTGCACCGAGCGAAATGTGAATTGATTATTATTCAAGTTGTTCTGAGTCAAAGGGGTTATGATTGAGTCATTGGGGTTCCAGTTGAGCCACAAGTTTTTTGCCATATTGTCAAGTTGAGTCTCACGGCCCCCAATTAATAACTCGAGTCTGACCTGAGTCCAAGTCATATGACTCGAGTCTACAACCATGAACCCGAAAACAATGTTTGAGGTGTGTTTTTGTGTTTACACGTGAACTGGTGTATTTTCAAATCTATGCTTGTGACCACACCTTTTTTAAATGTAAGCAAAAATGGTCTCATGTAACAAGCTGTGAGCTAGATATACCCAAGATATACCCAATCATGCACTTTTACTGAGCATCTGAAGTGTTTAAAACACCCACACATCACACTCCAATGATATTGTTCAGCAAAGGAAAAATTAAACTTGTGCTGATTGATCAGGTGATCACTGATATAGTATGACAAAACTCAAATCGAGATTCCCATTTTCACCAAAGCCAGCAGCAGATGCATGGATGTAAGTGATTGGTTAAGTGTGCTGACAACACACTTCCAGAGACTAGGGAAGTTTACTTTCCCCTCATAAACCACAACACCATACGAAAAGTGGAACAATTCAATCTAAATGCTTGAAAACATAATTTACATTTATTGATTATTTCCAATATTTAGTGCCAAAAAACACTATTGTTCAGATACACTTCCAGTTCTAAATTACCCAAGCAATTTTACGACTTTTTCATCTACATTGACCTTTATACGAGTCTTTTATGTTTACAGTGGATCATGGCACTTTGGCCATGTATCGTATCATAATCTCAGTACCATTGCAACTCTAGACAGTAATTTAGAGCATGTACTGTATGTTCCCCTATCCCCCAGTGTGTGTTAGGGAGTGATGGTGTCAATGGCAGCAGGACGACTGAGGTCGGAGTCATGAATTATGGAACAGAATTTTCCAGAAGCAGCTGCAGACACTCACGCTCAGGGAATCTCTGGCTCCCTGTCTACTCTTCCACTGCACTGCTGGCTCAGAGCCCAGAGCTTACTATAGTAACACTCTGGTCAAGAGCCACTGACTCTGCCCATCAGCAAAGCACTGGCATCTGACCAAACACACATCTAAACTTAAACTGAGGCAGCAAGAAACTCCTTCATCAGGTCCTGGCTACGAATCTTCTCTCCATGCAAAAATGTGTTTTTTTTTTTTTACAAATCTAGTTATCTTTGCAAAGTCCAACCACTGCTTTTGCCCCATTTTGTAACAAGACGAGATCATTAACAATTCCATTTTTAATGAATATAGAACAGTGTGGGAATTTTTTTTTGTGCCAGCTCTGAGATATATAAATGTTCTATTTACCCTTTAATAATCACAATCACATGCTGAGTCATGATGGTTTGTTGGTTGGACGATATGTAGTAAATGTGTGTATGCCATACATAATCTCATGTTTATTTCTCAACTAGTACATCTGATCGTGAGTGTGAAAGCCACTGTAATGCACTCATCAAATGGATTGTTAAACTCAACATAAACAGAACACTCTGAGAAATATTGAATGCTATCCAGCTTAGATCTCTGGCTGCTAACTTTCACTTTGTCTTGCCATTGGTTTAGCCTTGCTTTAATTTATTGGATCTTAAATATCGTTGATTCAAGTCAGTACAATGTTTGTCATTAGTAGCCACCAGGTCTTAACTTGTTCTTTCATTGAGAGTTTCATTTTGTGCCTGCCTGACCCCTGCTAGTTACGCAAATTTGTTCCAACCAATAAATATTTGTATCTCCATGTTTAGACCCACTGCATGTCAACAGTTACAAACATTGGATACTTGTTTTAACATAATTAAACAAATCAAATCTTCAACTATTTATAGTAGTGAATTGATGGAACACCATATCACGTCCCCCTAGTTGAGAACACGCAGCCATGGATAGTGGATGTCTAGAGAAATGGATACAAGTAGCCTAAAGAAATGAAACTCAATCTTCCATTTGTGTTCTGAATTTGTTCTGACCTTTTCTCCAACTCTGGCTGGACTGTAAATGTGACTTGTGGAGATACCCAACAGGAATAACTGGTCTCCAATCGACAGTTCCTTCACACCACTGCTGTTCGACATCAACAAGAGCTCAGCAGCACACGTCCCACAGCTATTTTCAGACTCTCAGTGAGCGGCCTCTCTTTAACCCAGTCCTAAACTGAGTAGACAGAGTTAGCGACATCAATCTTCTGACATCAGAGAACAAGAGTCCGAAACTGGAAACACTTAATGAGTCAAGAAGCAGGTCAAACTTTGATCAAAGATTATATAATTGCATGTGGAAGGACTTAATAGAAAAAAAATGATCATGAATGTTGGAAACCAGAAGCAATCAACTTCATAATATTGTTTTTGGGAAAGTGTCCCATTTTAGATTTCCCCATGGCTCCAGTGACAGTGATGTGAAACTGAGCTCCACCGTCTATTTTTAAAGGCTCTGGTTGTACAAGGACTGGCACTGAATGACAGAGAGGTCAGAACGGTACAGCTATTATTAAATCACGATAAGTGCAGCACTTCACATTTATCTTTAATATCTATTTGCACTCTTTCACTGCTGGGTTGCACTCGAAACTCAGTTTCTTTAGTTTATATTATATTTCTCTCAGACCAATCACTGCTCCAGAGTTTTGCAGCAAAGTTAAAAAGAAATGGCTAACCGAACCCTTACGTTAGCCCAGAGCATTAATATGGAATAGTCAAAATTGATCAAATTCAGCAAGTTGTAGTTTTTCAAGATCATCCCTGGTTTTGCAAAAATGCTTTCTAGTTTAAGATCAATCCTTCCATATCAACACTTAGACCACCGACTTCTCAGGTTTATTGGGGTGAGAGGAAGTTTTGAGACATTTAAGCATGAAACAGATCAAATAAACAGATTATTAAAGTCGGCACAGCGGAAGAGTGATAATAACAGAATGAGATTCTTTCCTGTGTGCTCTTCTTTCATGTTTGGCTAAACGATTCATTTGGGGCTTAAGTTGAAACCCCTGGAAGAACCAAACCCAGCTAAAAATTCCCAATGAGTCTACAATCAGAGAAGAGTTTGATGCATGTACCGGATCTCAGGCCACACAGAGAGAGTTAAAGATTAGCTTCATCAAAAATACACACAAAAAAACCCCTCAAAAACATAAAAATGTTTCTTTCATTATTCTTTCATATTATGTAAAATGATACATAATTTAAGTGCAGTGATTAAAGCATGCCGTGTGGAGATCAGACCCCTGTTCTATTTACAAAATGCTATTTTTATTCTAAACAAAATACCTATTGTATAATTAAATGCAGACAGTGTGGATTGATTTTTGACATACTTTATAAGCCAATCAGATACGATCATGTGCCCTACCTGCATCCTTTATGTCTCATTCAATCCATTGAAAATGTATTCCACATCTCATCAAGGGCACGAGGCGTGTGAATGGTATATATTTGGCACTCAAATATAACACAATACTTTTTGCTTATTTTTGACAGCTTTCATAGTTTTCCTGTTGATTTGTATACCAGTATGCAGTTTCTAACAAGGCTCATAACTTAGTCCTTACACCCAGTACTTAAATTCTTCAGGTACTTGTTATTCCTCTCTCATGCTGCTTCTATTATTAATTAATACAATAAAAAGTAAAACCCCACTTGTTCTTTTGCATTGGAAAAAAATAGCCCTGTTACTGTCATCAATAAGTCAAAGCAACGTATGTTACTATAGTACACACAGGTATAACTTTGAAAAAGCTCTTTCTGGGAGGCAACATGCTTTAAAATAACAAACATTACCCATCAAATTTGTAAGTGAAATGTTCCTTTAAATCTAAAAAAGAATAAAATAGGGGGAGGGCAGTCTTTTTCAGAGCCGAAATGGGGAAGTGGGGCTGAAATCTAAAGGGAGACACTGATGGATGAAAACCAACTCAGTTGAAGGTGTCCTGGTTTCCCAGTTTAAAATTCGGCCTGGTTTTTCCTGGCAGTCCCGATTTACACCCAGCACACTCTACACTGGGATTCACTAGATGTGGAGCAGGTCTTATTTTGAGCAAGCTCCTTGGTCAAATATGGATGTGTGATACAGATGTACCGTGCTAGATTTACACTCCCTCACATTTCTGTCTGTCAGCTAGCAATCAGTGGGTGAAAAATTCAGTGATTGCAATTACATTTATAAAAAAAGAACAATGTAATGACCCAGATATCACTGAGTAGCTGGAGAAGAAATAGTAATGGATGGAAATAGAAGTGTCTGTGAAAGTAGGTGAATAATGAAAACATGGAAAGGGCTGTGTCCCACTGGTAACCCAAAAGTCACTTTTGATGGGGAGTCAGTGAGTGACTAGGCCGGTGGTAATATAATTAAAATCTCAGAACACAGTCCCAACACTATAGACGTTCATTGACCCAACTCAAAATCGACAAAAATGAGCATAAGTGACAAGCCTTTGTAAGTGACAAACATTACATTTACATTTTCATACAATGCCTCAAACCACAGGGACACTGACACAGTAAGTACAGCAGTATAGCCATCAGTGTTGATGCGAGATGAAGACAAGAGCCCTGAGAAATCCTTGATAAAATAGTCTCTTTCCCAACCAACATAAACACACCCTCTCCTCTGAGGGCCTCGTTCAAGGTGCACCGCTGCTCCAGATAAGAAATAATGTTCCTTCTCTTAGGAAACAGCACACATTTGAAGCCATAAAATGTTTATAGCTGTGATGGTGTTGCATTGTGATCAAAGCGTTACCATTTCACCTCACTCATACAATTACGAGTGTTTTCTCATCTGTGGTTGTGTTCATTTGGTCCAGACCTGGGGCATAACTGATGTCTTGTGGCGTTTATCGGTGGTATGGATCATTTCCATATCACTTTGTTCACTCTGCTTGGAACAAAACAAAATTCTATCATGTGACAACATCTACACTACTCATTGCTCAGATGCAATGTAACAGAAAATTCAAATAATCACAGTAAACTTTGAAGGGACAAAAAGCAAATAACGTGATGCTTTCAGAATGGAGATATAAGAACACTGGTTGATTGTATCCCTTGCCATATTTTATGGTGGTTGGAGTGAATCATTAAACACAAGCAAGAATTTAAATAACATTGAATAGTCAGAAGGCTGGTTTGATTTGACATCTGCTGGTCAAGAATGTGTCAGTGTACCCTGAATTTAATCAGAGATGTAGGTCAGCAAATCTGATGTCCAAAGGACAAACAAACACACTTTTGTATGTGAAAAATAAATTCATTTTACTATTTGACACAACAAGGCCAGCAGTCCAAGAAAAGCACATTTTGCATAAAGTTCATTTATCTATGCTGAGGTTATGGACAGAAAACCAAAGTTATTCACCAGATGCCATTTTTAAGCTCTTGTGAAACTAAACCTGCATTAAGTGAACCATAGCCTTTCTTTATCTGCTCACAGATTGCAGCAATCAGATAACGAGTCACTGATCGACAGTAGTTAACCAGCTTTTCAAAGGTCATTTTCAGTTAACCTTTAGAGTTTGTCCTTAATATCAACGTTTTACAGCGTCTGGGCGCATTTGGAGCAGATCAGAACCCAGTATCCGGGTTCAAAGACTATGTTTTGTTTATACTGAGAGAAACAGATATAATATCAGAAACATTAACCACTGTTATCTGCTGAATAAAAGACCTTCAAGAAGCTGCTAATAAACACTGTTTATTTAGCTTCGACACTAAAAGTGTCAATAACAGACGGAAAAGAGCTCGGACAAGTTTTTGGTCACACTGCTCCTGTATCTGATCATAAGGATTTTCATTACCAGTAGTTTGCATCAAGATTGTTGGAAATATATTGGTTTACAATTATAATTATCCCTCAGAGACTTTTTTGTCAATGGCCTCAAATCTTTTAACTATTTGTCATGATGTCCTTCCAACCCTTGAGGACGGGGTGATTTTGGCCACAGTTAAAATGTAAAAATGGCTTATTCGCTGAACGATCACACATATTTAATGCTTAATAATCAATAGTAAAGTCTGCAGCTCCAAAACTCAAACATCACTGTATAATACCAGCTGTATGACTCACTCCTTCTTTTAGGAAAGCGGGACAGATAGTCACCCACCACGTTTAGTTTTCCTGGAAAATTTTGTACAATGGATTCTTTCAACCCCTGAAGTTCCAGAAGATAACTCTCCTCTATTTACTCAAGGTCGGACTCAAGGATCACTCTCATTATGGGCACCATCGCTTCGGTTGAGACAGTGGGTGTTTGTGGATAGCTTGTCATCATCATCATAATCACTCTCATCCAAATACATCTCTCTTGGCTGTGTAACGTTGTTCTCAATGAGTTTTAAGACCTCTTTATTCCAGTTCCCACTTCTGACATGCTGTTCTCAAGGTTGATATTTACATGTGATGTATTTGTGACATCACACGCCTGTGCACAACACTTGACGAAGACTTCTAGGTGGTATGACAGTCTATGACTTCTGCAAAGCGGTGATGGTGTGCTGTTGTTGGGTGTAAGGATGAACATAACAGTCATTTATTCAAACTAAATCCCCGTTAAAAGAATACTATCATATTGACTACTCATTATATCAGGTGACATCCAAAATGATTGCAAAATGTGCAGTGTTTCTTTAAGATTGTGTTATTTTTGCTTCTTGTTTACAAACAGAACCACACTAGCTTTTGAGACACATTGAAGCTTAACTGAACTCAGATTTCATCAGCTAAATCCACTATTTGCACAGATATAATTTAACAACAATGGGATTTAAAATCTAATTTAAACGCAACAATGCCATTTTTATTCATAACACACTGTGAAATTCATGCTATCCATAACTTATGGCCTCTTTGCTGTGCTTTAAACTTAAACAGCTCTTTGCTTTAAGTGCTAAACAAACGAAACTATGTTAAACGTTTGATTCTCGAGTCCACACAAAGCCCTGCAGTATCATCATGGACTTGTTTAAGCATGATTTCTGCTGTATGGAGACACATAATCTCTTCCTAGAACTAAAACGGCCCCAGAGCACCATGCAACCACGCGTTTACTATATGACTGTGTAACCTGGCAACAAGACAAGCTCCCTTGTTACAGTAACCAGGGATGCATGCAGCATTCATAAATAGGTTCACAAAGGACATTGCAAAAAAAAAAAAAAACACACTAACTGGAAAGACTCAGATAGAAACCATTGTTCACAAGGTTAACATTTTTTTTCTTTTAAACTCACTTTACAGAACGTTGGAAAATTGGCAATATTCCAATCCTTTTTTTTACTGTTAAATGTCTAAATATTTTAGGGATAAAATCGTTTCTGTTTGGAACCAAACATTTCCAGCCAGGTCTTCCCTTTCCAGTTCAGGCCGACTATATTCATTCGGTGGTGGAGAGTACGGGGCTCCCAACAATGAATAATGCCCTAAATATTGAGTGGTGTGCAATTTCCGGTAAGAGGCACTCTAGAAAGCACTAATGGAGCTGAAGCATCTCTGAATGAAGCTTTCAGATGGATCAAGGGACGTTACGGCTGAAAGCCTGGAGTCGTAATGCACTTTCCAGTAACACTTCCTCGATGGCCAATTGAACCTTTTGACTTTACGGTTGTAAAGGCACCAGTTCATTCCAGATGTTAATGAGAAGCAAATTATTTAATTAAATAGAGTTTTCCCTCTTTTTTTTCCCTCTAGAAATGATGCGAAATAATAGTCAGTAGTAGTAGTAGTAATTGCCAGTACACTCAAAATTACAATAGTATTTTAAAAAAAATAATTTGTCCACAATGGATTACATTCCATAAGTAAATATTACCAGAAAAAAAAAACCCAATACCAAATATTCTCCCAAAAGAAAAAGGGGTTGACAAAGTTTGTGCAGGGTTTTTAAACCAGTCTGTGAATTTACCGGTTCACAGGTTTCAAGAGATTTTGAAGGCAAAAGTTGGAGTGGCTAGTTTTTAGCATCTTAACATGAAGATAATGGTTCATGGGTCTCAGGCCAGGTTCATAAAATCTCAACCAGGAAGGTTGTTTCCTTATAGGGTCCAGCATTGTTTTTGTTCCAGTCCTGCTTCAGTACACATTCTAGTCTTTTTTTCTAACATATTAGGAGGGGGTTAGTTATTGTGTTCAAGGGTGTCTCGAAGGTTTGGAGCTAAACTTTGCAGGGCTATTTGCAGGGCTATGGCCATCCACGTTTGACACACATGACCTTCTAAATCCACATACAGCCCTAATCTTAGGCTGTTGCTTAAAAGGCCACACCTTTAATTATGCAATTTAAAGCTTAACTTAAAGAAAGAAAATTTAAAAGTTTGGGTTAAAAAAACAGTCACATGACCTTAGTCAGAAGTCTTCTGCTTCAGGCAAAACTGTCATCACTGAATATTGTTATGCTTTCAAGTCACAAAAGGAGTTTCTGTCTTAACTTGACTGGTAGTTTTACATATAAATATATTAATAACCAATTGGCAACCACCCCTTTCTCTCAGGTGATTGGAAAGCAATCGCCTGGACACACCCATGTTAAAATACTAATCTTAATAAAATAATCCTTTTTCGTTGTTCTTTTTTTAATTATTATTATTATTCACCTCACTAATTTGGAATTTCTTTTACTGAAGTTGAACCTTAACCCTTAACTTTGAGGCACTTCCACATCGTGCTTTAATGCCCACTTGTCCAATTACAATTACCTGGGAAAGATTATTATTTAATTCAGTTATCAGATGTGCAGAAATCGAAGATAACACTTAATCATTTTTCTTTATTATCATCTTATTGAATATAGTGAAAGTCAAACAGAAATGCAAAATAAAAACACCACTATCTTCTGGTTCATTTTCTAAAAAGTCACGACAGAAAAGCCAGTCCATTAAACACATCTTAAAAACGGCTACTACTGATTTAACATTTGAAAAAAATTACGTTTTTCCATTCCATTAATAGTTTTCACATGTGAAGTAATGTAAAATCTCCCTTTCTGTGAGCTGTCTCTTTAACCCTCACCAGTTTATCCAGACAGAATCAGGTTTAAGGATTACAAACATAAGCGAAAAGTCAAACATTCCACAAGTAACTGTGGTGACGTGGACAGATGGAGGATTTTTCAGCATTACTCAACACATGAGTGGCTCTGCACTCCACCCGCGTCTGTCGAGGCAGTTTCCTGCAACACATGCACACACCCCCTCCAAACAAATGTACCCAAACACGACCCAGATAACCGCCCAAGGCAATCATTTACTCTGCAGAGCTTTAGACTCCAAACGACTCCTGATAACAGAGATTACAGATTAACATTCGGACGGCTCTGACTATTTTTGTAGCTAGGCTTTTTCATATAGAGCATTACAAATTATGTTTGAATATTCCATACAACCTCACTGGTCTTAACACACATATTGTAAACCGACAAATGGCTGATTTACAAAAAAAATCGTAGTGTTGTGCAATGTGAAAGTGAACGGATATTTCCATTTATAGCCACTTTTGACACAGACAAAATGAATGCCAATAAATTTTAAATTGGACCTAAAAATGAATGTCAACATAATTTATTTGGCGACAGTTTTCACATAAAAGCACCATGACGACAATGAATACAATAGTGTTGTGAGCTGGTTAAATGCATCCTTTGGGCTTTTGGAACAATGGTTCAGCTTGAGACACACATGTAGACAGTGCAGTTAAAATAATGATCAGAAGTAAGTTTTTGTTTGGGTAAAAACAACTGAAAGTGTGTTTGGTTTTAAATTATAGTTTTTTTATCTGTCGAGACACTTTAGTGTCTTTTCCCTGTCAAAAATTGATGCCTTTTTGAAAATACAAGTCATGTTTTTGGCTCATTTGTAAAGCAAAAATCAGCTTGTAAAACAATGACACATGTTTTTGGTATAGTTAGTATCAAATCTAGGAAAATGTAATAAGTATTTTTTCAAAAAGAAATGAGCATTTGGTCACAATCAATTTGTAGACAATACCAAATCTTACCAGTAACTTAGTGGGTCAATCATAACTTCAAACATTTTGTTGTATTGAGATTTTAGATTTTTATTAAAAAAAAAAAAAAAACAAACAAACAAAAAACCCCACACGCAGTAAATCATTTGAACACTGTTAAAACTTAAATGGTGGGATGGAAATATTTGGATTAAAAACTGTGACCTAAGTGAGGATTTCATGACTGAAAACTCGTTCACTTTTTTAATGGGAAGTCTAATTGAGAAACAACAAGGTTTTCATCCTTCTCCAAAATGCATGGAAGAAATAAGCAGAGACTGTTAATACAAGATCAGAAAATGTATTTGGCAATTTGAAACAAGTGCATACAAGTACAGCTAGAAGCGTTTCCAATGTTTGCCAAGTGCTCGTAGAGTTGCATTAGTCACATTCTACGCTTAACAGGAACTGCCACCATACCTAAAAGTACATCGAGAAATCGTTAAACATCGACCGTTATGATGAGTACATAGCTTTTGTCTTCAAAAAATATAGAAACACAATGTATTCAAAAAAAATGTACAGCAAATTTTACCACATATGTGAGTCCCTTATGTCTGTAATATACAAGTCCATTAGGTTTCTGTCTGTATGCTATGCATGTGATATTCTTATTTATATCTTTATTTCAACATTTTTTGAGTAGTATTTCCAAAAAAACGTTAAAAAGCCAAATCAAGGGTCCCGCTCCTTTTTTACTTTCACATCTCCTGCAAGAATGGTGGCTATCTCGCCTTGCATGAATGCCCAGGGTACGTTGGAGCCAACCAAAGGGCACTTCTCACCGCTGGGACAGTAAACTTCACCGGTTGCCCCCTGCTGTTTGATGCTTTCCCTCGAGCAAGGGAAGCAGAACTTGTGCGACGGCACCGAAGGGCACTGGACAAAGTGCGTGTCCTCCAGCCTCTCGTGGCAGAGTGTACAGCAAAGAGGGACGCTGTTGGGCACCGAAGAGTCTGGTATGCTTTGGGGGTGCACAGAATCCATGCCAGGGCCGTGGGGTGTCCCTGCTCCCTGTGTTAACCGCCGTTGGTTTGGAGAGAGCGGGCTGCTGCTGTTTCGGCGTGTAGTGGAGTGGACCTGGTTTGCATCTTTCGGTGAACTGTTTCCTCCAGCGTTATCTGCAGCCAAAATGAGAGCCGCAATTGGAGAGTGTCCATTTTGTGTGGCAGCGTTGGTACCAGTTTCTGGTGGTGTGGTGCGAGGGTGAGGGGAAATGGTGGAGGGTGTGGAGCTGAAGCTGGGAGGTGGCACAGGGGGCATTTTTAATCCGTCCCCTGAGCCAGAGGGGAGCCACGTTTGTTGCGGTCCATCTCCATTAATCTTTCCTGGTGTACCCTCGCCATCCGGCTCCGGTGAGGCTTTACGCTTCAGATTCTTGGGATGTTTGCCACGCTCTGCAAAAATGAAAAAAAAAAGGCATGTGCATGAAGTAGCAGAACAATCTGCATCAGTGATATGTTCAACTGCCAGACACAACAATGTGGAAAACACATGATCTAAATATTAATCACGTTAAACACAAAATAATCTGTTTGAGAGCTTGTTCGTCTAACTACCTGTTTTTTTTTTTATTTGTTATTAAGTGCCTGTTTTATGTCCTTTTGTAATGGTCTTTTTTTGTGCTTTGTTTGGTAAATTGGCCATGTTAGGACTAGTAAATTGCTTGTTTGTGATACTTTTGCTGGTAAATTGACAGTTCAGGCAATTAGCCAAAGGTCCCTAAACATGGTTATTTTGGCTAGTAAATTGTGTTTTTGTCTCTGTCTGTTGGTTAATTCTGAATTTTCATGAAATGGCTGGTGTTTTCTCTAACTTTATAAGTTTAATACATAATACTACAGCTGGGTCGATCTAAATGGTTGTATTTTCTGGCAGAGGAGAGCTCTATAAACTTTAATTTGCTGTGTATATGGATTTCAGAGGATTACTCCCACAATTGCACAGTCCATGAACACAGTCTGGTGATCAGGTTCAGGACCAACCTCTCTGTAACTCTACATCATATCCTAGTTATCATTTACTCTTGTAATCATGTAAACATGTGGAAATGGAAAAGGAAACAAGAACTGAAAACATTCAGAGGTTGGTACATCCAGTGTTGTACTGAAATCAAACCACTGCACTTCTACACATAACTTGTGCTCAGAAATACCAAACGCGTTGCACAACTAATCGAATGAAACAGTAGGTGACGAATGCCTGGTTGACCTACTACTTTCATCTACCGTAAATAGTTTTAATGAACACATTTGAGTTTCTGAATGCAAAGAAATCAACACAATTAATGCAAATTGCTCAAGTGACAATGAGGCATGACGGATCCATATCATCTAGTTCTTTTTAATACAGTTGGGTAAAATTAATAATAAAACGCACTATGTACTACAACACTTCACGGTTCAGATGAGCAAAAAAAACTAGAGACAAAAGAATCTTTCTGAAGACAAAAGCAATGTATGGGCTCAGCTCCTCGTATCTTTCTAGCCATAGTAGGTGCTGAAGGAATTGCAAAATGAAATATTCACGGTTGGATCAAAACCCTGCAATTGCTGTGATAAGTTATAGCAGTAAAACATTTACTGTTACATACGCTTATTTTCATATTCACATCTAGTTCACACAGACTTCTTTTCTGTCTGACATCATTGTGTACTGCGTGCATTTTGCATCATCTTCTGTCTTGCACGCCGAACCCAGTGCATGGTGCATTTAGTCATACTGTTACTACGTGCAATAACAGTGAGGCTGGATTGAATCTACTCTGTAACCAAGCACATGTGCATCCAGCTTTGATCAGCGGAAAGTTTCCTGTGGCAGCTGACTCATGCACACTCACACAGAGCTGCCATTCACTCCAGATCTACTGCAGCGCAGCAATGAGGGGATAAACTACCACACTGTTCTATTTCTGTTGCCATCTGCTCATGGATCGAATTCAGGCTTGAAACAAACTAGGCATTTCCATCCCATGTTGTTTCACAGTTCACTTCTGTCAGTTTCTCCACATGCATTTGATTTTTGTTTACATGAACATACAGTTTCTTTTAATGCAGTCCTGTGTTTATACCAATCTCAAATAACACGCTAAACCCGAGTTAAATTACAACCACTCCTAACTTTTTTTTATACCAATGAATGCCTAATAATAAACAAACAAAGGGCCCTTTTGGTTCCTTCCATCCATTTGTTCTTCCTCACTAACATGTCAGATCATCATCATAGCTATTGATGCACTATATTTTACAGCATAAATCTATCCAAAAGACACAAACAACTTCCTCTAAACTTGTCTGCAGTATTTGTTTTCAACATGATATGGGAGAAGCTTTATTTTGTCTGCTCTTAAATATAACCAATACCAATATTAATACTCTATGCCTGTTTTCTGCAAGACATAAAAAGATAAACAAATGAAAAGATCTAATCTATTATATAGTATTGTCATATTGATATTGGTCCCTGTGGTATTCAAACTAAGTAAAATGACTGGACCAAGATGCTGCAAACGTATGCTATAAACATACATTGCTTTATCTGTGCAAACTATTTTATTACCTAAAAAATCAGGATCTATTCAAATAAAATAACATATATTGAACAAAATCCAGGAGAATTTAGAAATGCATGTTAAATAATTAATAAATCAATGCATTATTGATTAACGAATGAATAATAAACGAATCAACAGAGTACAAACAAAACGAGGAAGGGCAAAAAAGAATATATATAAAACAGAGTTAATATGAACGAAAAGGGTGAATACTTCATGTTTGATGTTAATGAACATCACCTGCTTTGCTCGGCGGCGCGCTCTCGTACATGAGCCTCTGCTGCATGTGCTCCTTCTTGAACCGACCGTCGTACGGGTTCAGCGTCATCAGCTCCCGGACCGTTTTGTTCTTGTTGATCCAGTCGTCCGTGCGCGCCTTGTGCGCGTCGCTGATCTCCGGAGTCATGCTGTCCGGTCTGTGCTTGTCTTTGTCGTGCTCGGTGCTGGACACCGAGGCTGGTCGCTTGTTCATTTCCGCCGACACGAGCCCAGACATCTGTCCCGCTCTCCCGTTAATCGCGTGCGCCATGCTGCCGTTAACCAAAGGCACCAGATTTGGCGGAACACCGCTAGTCCTGCGGAGGTTTGGACTCTGTCGGTTCAGCTCCGGTGGGTCGTCCGGTTTGGAGAATCCGTTCGGCAATGGAATGCCGTTGGCTTGCCTTGCAGACTGATATTCGGGTCCCAATCTTGACGGACGCTCCGTGGACAGCGCATACCGATCCAGCGGCTGCGGGGGTCGCGCGCTCGGGTCTCCAGACGCATGGATCTCCTTCCCCGGTAAGGGTTTCCCGGGTCCCGCCGGTCTGCCGTCCTGAAATCCGTGGGCTCTTTTGAGCTGCCTCGCAGTTTCAATCACAAACTCGATCCGGTCGGCTCCCTCGTAGTTGACACATCCTCTGCAAACGGGCTCGGTAAAATCCCAGATCATTGCCCACGGCATGCGCGGCAAATCGCACAAATAACACGACTGCCTCCTCGAAGCAGCGACCGCCGCGGACGACATCGTTCTTCTTCTCTCTCAGATGCAGAAACACTCCCAAACAACACAATCCTCCTCGAAAATATGCTGGGGGTACACAGTAGGTTCCTCCCGCGGTGGCGCAATAATAATTAAGTTACAAACTCAACTTCATAGTAGTGTGCGCGTTACTACGGGGAGCGCGCGATTGCTATGTCTCCTTCCCTCTCTCTCTCTCTCACGCACGCTCTACCAGCGCGGTCAGACTGAGTCAATGTGGAGCAGTGACGTCACTCTGACCCTCCAAGTCTATTTACTCGATTCTTCGACAGAACTGCCCCCCGGGCGCATGCGCACTGACGCCCACCCCGCCTTTATTCAACTGTAGGTTTGAATGGAGGCCAGGGCTGTGAATGCAGGAAACAGACGAAATAGCTTTCGATATCATCAGGTTAGAATGATGATCTTCCTTTGAGCTGACGATGCATGCTCTTGTCAAAAAAAGGCAGCCTGTGATACTAATTATACACAAAAACAAGAACACGTTCTGTTTAAATCAATATGGTTGCCATATTTTACACTAGTCAATGGGTGACAACAAAAGAAGTTTTCCTAGCACAAATGGTCACATAAATGTTTTACACATTCCATGAAATACAACCAGTGTTACTTTTTCATACATACTGTTTATCACTGATTGGTCAGTTGTTGAACTAACAGGCTGGCCAGAAAATGTTGTCATTACGTTACAATACCATTTTGACAGCTTTTAAATAAAAAATGCAAAAACAAAACGAAGCTTGACCGTGTTATGAGAAATATAAAAGTTTTCCAAGAAATGACATTTTGTTCTCATTCACTGTAGCTGCGTTTCCATCCACCTAGTTTTCTAAAATATTGCATAAAAAACAAACAGGGATAGAAATGCAAAGATGCACCTAAATTTTGAGAATACGCATAAACTATGATGGAAATGCATTTAGCAAATAAATTTACAGCAGACTGCTATTAGAGTAACAGTGGTTATAACAATGGTTTAAATGATCCAATTAATTTGAATCCTTGAAAATCTTTTTTACAATATATCATAGGTTACAAAACTTAGAAAATGGGCCACCACATGGATGAGTATGGAAACATGTATGAAAACCTGTTTGGCAAACAGTATGAGTGCGTTGCTCAAACCCTAGATAAAACAAAGATTACCTTGTGGAACAGAAAACCTTTTGATGTGCATAAATAGTAAATGCAATGCTCTTGATGATGAATGTTATTTCATGAGCTCAGATGCTTGAGTTAATGAGCCATTGCTCAAGAAGAGCTGAGTCATGATCACCCAGAGCCGTGTTTCTCAACCGCGCTGGTTTCAGGAAGAGGAATTTGATTTCAACATAACGTGGTGGTGACACAATAGAGCAACCCAACCTTAATTCAAACAAAGTTCTACCAACTGGTGAGACGAACACTGGTTGTATTCAAGCAGTTTCACTACAATACTTGTGAAGCGCTCTGCAATTTTAATTCCTAGAATTTGATATTTACTCATTTGCAAGGTACTTCTATATCAAGAGACTTTCCTTTTTGTTTTTTTAAGAACATTTATTGAGCATCAGGAAAATTAATAAGGAACAAAAATATTCAACTTCTTTAAGTAAATGTATATCTTAAAAAATACATTTGCATTTCAAAGGCTTCAGAGCTTTTCAGACATTGCAGGCAAGTTTGTGGTTTAACTTAAAAGGGAGGTATTTTACTACATGGAACATATTTTAGCAGATATTTCCTGTAGCTGGCACAAACATATAAGATTTTAAATGCAGTCTGAATATGTTTTGATTAATTCAACATGTCTCATTTCAATGCCAATACTCCAGTATTCCAGTTCATCCAATGTACGATTCGGATCCACAACTGGACAGCTCTGTGACCCAGTTTTCATTTGAGAGCCACTGAAATAGAAAACAAAGTCCAACATCGACCTTGAGTCTCTGTCAGGGTGTGGGTGTGTGTGTGTGCGTGTGTGTGTGTGTGTGTAATTCAATCGGCCTGCTCACAGCACAAGAGGAATTAGTTGTCAGGCCAGAAAGAAAAGGACGTATTTACAGTTTCTCTCGAGCACAAAACACGCCCTGCTGCTTTCAATCTTTTCAGAGGCGAGATCACACGCTCTGGCTCCAGGCCAACATTCTGATGTTCCCCAGGGTTGCCAGGTCTTCACAGCAAAAAGACTCCCAATGGAAGGGGTGTGATGATACAATATTGACATATACATTGATGCATTTGGAAGATCCAAAGTGACTTACATTTCAAGGAACAAACAAACTGGATGAGTTCTTCACAAAACCCACAATCTTTACGTCAGTGCCATGCTCTACTTACTAAGCCACAGGAAAGTGTCAACTTTTAACCCAAAAGCAAATCATTGAAATATCACTTGAGACTATAATGCTAAGAACGTTGAGGTCTTGTTGACATTTATTAAAAGGTGTTTTATCATGCGCCCCTTAGAGAACAGCACTGACATTTGGGAAGTCAGAGCATTTTACATTAAAAAGCAAGTTCTCATAGTTTTATAATGGTACACTTAGTTGTGTTTTTGCAAACACTAACTTCAGAGAAACAAGAGTTAGATAAAAATGTTAAAAAGCCACACAAAATTATTTTAAAAGATTTATATTTGGTTTTGGGAGTATCCAACAACAGGTTAATGCATACAAATCCAAAAAACACTTTAATTTTCTTACAATACATATTTTTATCAGATTTTAGAACTACCAAATGATTTGTTTTGTGACCCCATCTGTGTTTAGAATACAACACACATATTTTGCATGCTACAGAGCAAACAACAGCAACTATTATCATTGTACTTGCAGATTGATGGGGAGGAAGAGGTCCAAAAAAACTGGCAACTGATCAATCATTTAATAACAGCTGTTCTAGCAATGTACACTTTTAGAATAGCCAAGATATTTTCCGGATTTAAGAGTGCGGGTGTTGGGAGGGGAATAGCATGTTCATATGTCACAATCCACTGGCTAAAAGATTAATTCAAAGAGGACTTCTGTAATAAACACTTAGGTCACTTCAACACTGCCAGTCAAATGTGACCCAATTCAGATTTTTGCTCATTTATGACCAGTGGTGTAAAGAGTACTTAAATATCATACTCAAGTAAAAGTACCATTACTTGACAAAAAGAAGTAAAGAAAGTAGAGTAAAAAGTAGCTCTTCTAAAACTACAGTGAGTAGTGAGTATCACATCAGAGCCATTTTCTTAAAGGTGTTTAAAGAAATAGAGAAGAGGTAAAGAGAGAGAAAGAAAAAGAAAGAGCAAGAGAGTTAGAGTGATATAGAGAGTGGAAAACAGTAGAAAAACAGAAAAAAACACAATGAGAGAATAACTGCTTAAATAATTAAACATTCTTTCAAATATTTTCCTGGCGATTGAAATTCTAAAAGAAAAATAACAAGATGTTATTACAAAATAATTTCTAGCTCTACTTTGTATTGATGTGATGGTATTGTATTGGTTACTTTCACCAGGTCTCATTTTTGGGGGATCTTTCTTTATATTCAATTTGATTGGACATGATGGGTGTGGGAAAAAAAGTGGTTGAAGCAGGTTGAAGAAAAGTAGTGCAGTAAAAGTTCGTAAATGTAAATGTAAATCTACTTACTAAATTACAATTTCTGAGAAAAACTACTCAATTACTATAGTTTGAGTTCTGTATTTGTAAATTGTTATTTTACACCACAGTTTATGACTCAGATTGGACCTGATCTGTAATGGTGCAAACAGGAAAAAAACATGAATCCCATCTATCCAAATATTTTGATATTGGAATGAGCCAGATCTGCTCCAAATTGACTGTCATGTAAACAGGCAAATCAGATTTTCTGATGCATCACAAACTGAACTTTATTAAACAATTTAGCTTGCAGTGTTTTAATGCAGTCACCTGGGACGTGTGTGTGCAAGCATGACAGCCTTAAATCAAACAAACGTGAACCTTTCACTTTCTCAGCCTCAACATTAAGTGTGTTTTTAATTTTTGCTAACAGCGACGAGTTATCATTAAGCAAATTTCATGTGCATCCATTTTGCCCTACTTCAACATCCTGGTGAGCTCATGAATGTTAATGTGGCAATTGTAAACACATGAATCAGAAATGGGTTCTGTGCAAATGATTATATAAGACAAAATATTTAAGACAATATTTCTTGATCCTGTTCAGCAGGAAACCAGTGGATCTGGCAACCTTGGTGTTCGTTGAGTGTAGGGCGAGGCTTGGTCGAGCTGGGGCTACGTGACTAAATATCTCTCTTCCTCTTTTTAACGTCACGAGGGCTTGCACAAACACATCCTGCCTTGTGTCTGCAGATTTCAGACGCATTGCTTCACTCACACACTGAGCCCTGGGGCAGTACTCAACTGGAACGAGGCCAAGGAGCTCAAACAAAAAAAAACAAAACAGAATCTCACACTGCGCACATTGTGTACTCTGTGACCAGATCTGCCCATGTGACATCAGAAAAAATGTCGGGTTTGTGGGTTAAAGGGCTTTTCCTGATTTTGTTTAAAGGTTTCTGAGTAAAGCTAGACATATTTCAGCTTTAAAATAAAACTCATCTAGAATCATGGAGATATTATGTATAGCATCTATAACACTAGTCACTGGCTCACAAACACATTTATAGCTCCACCCTGTGGGTCATGTAAACAAAGGTTCTTGTTAGTCTTGGAAATGGTATTCAAAATCTCATGATGAATCAGAGCATTGGATTCACAAACTACGATCACCATTTTGAAAATGACACATTATGGTCATCTTCATATGGTGGTAATACTGTGGTTCTATAAATAAAAAGTGACAAAAGCAGGCCAGATGGACAGGCCAATCCCTTTTCCTGAAGAATAAACACTGTGATAAGCTGCCCCCTGCGATGCTGACCAATTTAGGAGTCACTTTTAGTCACATCACTTATCAGACATTTAAAGTTAAAGAAAAGCAAGAATCACACTTTTTTTTGAGAGGACTATTAAGGGTCTATGTGTTCATGGGGGAGGAAATTACAACAATGCAAAATGCATGTCAATTATTCCACAAGAGATTATTCTGAAAATTATGGTTACATTTATTTTGAAAACATTTAATTAGCAAATATAGAGTAGATGATGTGATCAAATAAGTGTGCTTTCCCCTTGTACCCAGGTTCATATACACATTTATAGAGAGACAGATCAGAAGCAACCTGTGTACCTGGATTTTTCACAAAAGTGAACCCACTGACACGTCGTCACTGTGTCCTGGACAGGCACTCTGTAAAGTCGCTTTCCCTCTCTCTGATTGGCTGTGGCATTTCACAGGAACTGGTAACCATGGCAACCCCTGCACTCACCAGGATAGCCCCACTGACAGGCAACATCCTGTTTACAGTGTTGCTATTTTTGCTCTCCGGCTCACCAATCCAAGAGAGAATGTTTTTGTTGTGCAACCTCATATAATCATCTACTGGAGGTTTTTTGCAGTAGTATAAACACTGAAAATTATTTTTTATTTCAAGAAAAAGCCTGAATTACAAACTGTAGGCTTACTTTGACATTTTCTTTTACATTTAGCTATTTACAAATATGCTTGTTTTAAAAATATGAACGATGTCATCTTTACGTGAAACTAAGTCACACACTAAACATATGAATCATGTCTTAAAACGCATAAATCTTTACCATTTAAATTAGTTTCCTTTACATGAAGATGTATCTAATTTAATGTCAAATGTGTGTAGCTGAGTTTTCAAAATCAATGTCTAAATTATAATTTTGTTTAATATAACCAAAACGCAGGTTATGCAATACAGTCCATACAAGACACTATACATGTCTAATAATGTACCCACTCAGTTAATCAAAAATAAAAGCTATCTCCTGAATTTCATGGCCACAGGTGAATAAATCAAGCATCCTGTATTCGGACTGTATTTGTAAAAGAATTAGTCTCTCCCAGGAGCTCAGTGAATTCCAGCATGGTACCATGATGGGATTCCATGCAACAAGATCAGATGTTATTTTTCCTTGCTACTAAATATTTCAGTCAGTGTTCAGGGGTGTTGTAATGAAGTGAAAGTGAGAGTGAATAACAGCAGCTCAGCCATGAAGTGATGGCCAGAGCATATACAGAGGACCATAGTGCGAAAGAACCACTATCTTTCTCAGTCCTCCAAACATATTGTGGACTTCAGTTTGGTTCAAGAACGACTGAAATGTAAAGTATGCTCCATACAGTAATCCAACGGATGTGTTTGGTTTATATGGTTGCCAGGAGAACAATACTTATCTGAGAATATTGTACAGCTGTGAATGGTGGAAGGGGGACTGTGACATGGAGTTGTTTTTAGCAGATGGGTTTGGTTCCCCAGTCCAAGAGATTTTCTAGAGGATACTAAGAGATTTCAGACAATTCCATTCTCCCAACTTGTTCCAGCATGACGACAAATTAGTGCACAAATCCAAATCTAATAAACATGACCAGTAACCAGGGTTCTGACTTCCACATGTTTCTAACCTTTGTAGGAAAATATTTAACCCAGATCTTCTTCAACTGTACTTCTGGACGAATGGACAAAAAAATTCAATTAACAGACTTATAAAAAGGCTTATAAAGAATAGTGAATGATTCATGCATCAAAATATCCCTTTGTAATGCAGCATCCAATCAAAGCATGCACAGATCTTCACTTCACCACTGAATTCCTCAGGTCAATGACTTCTGTCAAGCTATATGACACTAGAAGTGCTTATTCATACAACTAAAAACAAAACACACGTTGCACAATCTATAATACCACGTCTTTATCCAAAGTAGTACAAAAAAATAAGGTTGACTCCTTCCTTTCATGCAAAACGTTGAGGATTAAAATGGAGGAATTTAGTCAAAATGGAGGCCTGAGAGAAGAGAAGAGCTGAAAGACTGAGCTGGGCGTCTGGAATCTGCAGAGGTGATGTCATCGGAGCAAAGCCAGGGAGAAAAACAAGCCTCTCTCTCTATTCAGATCGTCTTTGCGCTCCCAGCAGGGAGCAAAAGAGGGGTGGAGGGAGAGCAAAGGCTGCTGGGAAATGCTTGCGGATGCCAACCCGGCTCCACAGCCAGCATTAGTGGCTCACATCTTTGTTCTCTGAAACCTGGTGTGCTGCCAAAAGCCTCATTTCAGCTTCCCCGCCATGATTACACTGGATCCAAGCCAGTTCCTGAGAGCTCCTTCTCTCTCTCTCGCGCTCCTTCTCTCTCTCTCTCGCTCCTTCTCTCTCTCTCTCTCTCTCGCTCATGCTTGCTTGCTTCAGAGGCTCACTACCAAACATGCAGCAGTTTCCACAGAGATGGCCAGCCGGACAGAAAAAAGTAATGATTCAGGCAGGGCGCCAGATGTGCCACATGTGCAGCAGTTAGAAAAAACCATGATGAAGTGGAAAAAGCCAGTCTAGACTGGTCACTGCTCCGAGAAAAGAGTTAAAAACACTATAGAACCAATGCAAATAACAGCACACGTTGTTAAGGTGTTGCTAGGGAGCTGCAAAGAATTAAAAAGAGAATACAGTCTCTTTTCCAAGGCCAACAACAGACAGTTGTTGACACAATTCACAGGACTTTAACAAAATATTTTCAGAGATTTACATGTGTTGAACATTATTTAGGACAAATGTATTGTCTGTTACATTAAATTGTGGATAAAACGGTTTTTCTGTATTTTCTTCACAATTTCTGACTTCCTGTTTGAAAAGAAATTTCTCAGGAAGAAATTTCTCATGTGTATTTTAATTATTCATGAGCCTGACCTCTATTATCCTATGAGAAGACATGAGCGGCATATTAATTATAAATGCCTCCTAACCCTTGACACGTCCGGTAAAGTTGCAAGACCATGCAGTAGTTTGGAGTTCAGGATGGTTAGCCAGTGTTGTTTCCGTGGTGCAAAGTTCATGTTTTAAATTCTGGTTTTGAGCGGTGGGTGAAAACCACCAACAACCAACACGTTGAAACTTTGAATTTGTAGCAAGCATTTTCCTTGAAAAAGTTACGAGAAATGGAGAATGGCGGACATGGACCTTGTAAATCAACACAGTTTGCGATTGCGGTTACAATCCCACCTCAGTGCAAGTATGTGTGTGTGTTTATCAGCCGTTATTAAGCCCTTAACACTGATATTTGTTATCGAAAGCCAATCCACACCCCAACCTATTCTACTCAGCCGTATTTTTGCATTGTTTGACAAAGATCTTGGGCGGATGATCAGGCAGCGCTCATGACCCTTTCAAAAGGTAACCTAGGATGCAAAATGGTGTGCATGCAAAACAAAAATGTAATTTTAATGTAAGTATAATTAACCTAAATTATACAAAACCTAAATATAACATCAGATTCAAATTCCTAACACATTGATCTTATTTTTTTGCGTATTTATAAAGAATCTGTAACATAATAAACTTAAATCTCCCAATGTTTTAAATATCATTTTACCTAGGGTAAAGCTATGTGAATGCTGGCTGAGTTTACCAGAAATATACAGTACAAAACATAATAACTATAGTAATACATAGGGGTGTAACGGTACGCTAAAATCGTATTCGGTTCGGTACAGTGTCTTGGAGAGTTCGGTTCGGTTCATTCGGTTCGGTACAAAACAATAAGAACTTACATAATCTTTATTTTGAAAAGCTGCCAATACACAGTAGAATTCTTGCATAAAATAAATAAAAGTGACACATTTGGGTGATATTTTAAATAAATTGCACTCTTTATTAAGAAAAACACATTTTTTTTAATAAAAAATGAAATACTGCAACTAGTTAGGATAGATTACCTATCCACATTTTCTGAAGAGAGCACAGATCTGGTTGCAGTGACTACCTCCAGCAGTAGAAAATGTTAGATGTGTTGCCTGCCCGATCTCCGTGGAACAATGTCGGCATACAACTTTAAATTTATCCACTCGTCTATCCCCGTTATGTATTTTAACAGAGAAGCCAAAGTGTTCTCAAACACGAGACCGTAGTGAGGTGAGAGGGTCTTCAAGCTCTGGCTTCCCTTTCGCTTTTGCCATGTAATTTTCCTACTCGCGCTCGTCACTCAATAGCGTCCGTGCGGAAACTATCTCCGTGGAACAATGTCGGCATACAACTTTAAATTTATCCACTCGTCTATCCCCGTTATGTCTTTTAACAGAGAAGCGAAAGTGTTCTCAAACACGAGACCGTAGTGAGGTGAGAGGGTCTTCAAGCTCTGGCTTCTCTTTCGCTTTTGATATGATTCCATTTTCCTACTCGCTCGTGCTCGTCAGTCAATAGCGTCCGTGCGGAAACTCGCCTAGGAACATTTTTCCGCTGCGCTTAATATCGCGCTAATAATACATTTATATCATTTAATAAAAATACCGAATACCGAAACGGTACGCAAGTGTCCCGAACCGAACAGGCCGTACCGAAACGGTTCAATACATACCGTGAACCGTTACACCCCTAGTAATACATAACATTTCTAAAAACAATAATGATAATATAGTTCACGTGAATGCTCCATGCACTCCCACCAGACCCAAATAGTACCAGATATACCCTTATTCTTTATTCATTTCTGCTGGTTGGCTCTACAAAATACAACCCTTTATGGCAAAAGATCTGTTTATGTGGAACAGCATTTACTTTATCCTTCAGGGTTAGTTTTGAATGGATCTAAGTGGTGGAGCACTTGATTAGTTAGTGCATGGGCTTGAAGGTTATGTTGGAGATTGGAGTTTCAGAGATTACTGAGCTTCTATAAAGGAAATATATGATTACACAAATATGCAAATATGAATGTTAATTCAACGTAACACAGTTAGATTCAGAAACAGCACTTTGTCAAGGTAGACATCTTATAAAAGTAGAAAAAAAATATTTTTTCCTGTTCCATATACCTCATACAAAGATTTATTTTAACAAAAGAGCAGATCATTAAAGCCCACACTACATCAAAATAATGAGTATTGTGTAAATGAATAAAACTATTATTAATACCATTCTTTATAGAAATAATGCATTCTGGAGATCTAGAACACCAAACTCTAACTAATATAAATGTTGTAATGGTCATCGTTGAGAATGGTGCAACAGTACCATAAAAATGTTAGTCAAAAGAGAAACTGTTTTACACTAAAGACTAATTGCATTGTTGAATTAATAAAACAAAGAGCTATAAAAAGGCATGCATCACAAAAAGAAGAAATTCATCCAGACACTAAATTGAATGCAGACGTTAATTGTGCTCTCATATTGCCTTTCACTGTCGACTGTAAAAAAAAAAAAGCATGCAGTCATTGAGAGACGAGGAGAGCTGTGGTTTCCTGTCAAAATCCCCAGTCATTTGCACATGCAGCATGACACAGACTTTGAAAAACTAATTTCAGGATTAGAGCTCAGCGCTGAGTGACTTGTACAGGATGCTCCAATCTGATTGAAATGGGAGCCAAACCCAAGTTTGAACTGTCTGCTCACTCAGGTCCAGACTTCACTGGTGTGCTGCTGAGCCAAACTAAACAAACCATTATAAAGTAATCCACTCACATTCAATTACGGTTCGCTCTGTTGTCTCACAAAGTGTGACCCAATTATGTAATCAGGGAAAAAACTAAAACCTTTAGATGTGGATCAGTATTGGGCCTCAATCAGATTAAACATTCAAACATTTCAGAAGCATCAAGAGCTGAGATATTTTTATATACATCATGGATTATACAGTGGTGTGAAAAACTATTTGCCCCCTTCCTGACTTTTTATTCTTTTGCATGTTTGTCACACAAAATGTTTCTGATCATCGAACACATTTTAATATCCGTCAAACATAACACAAGTGAACATGAATGTTCTTATTATTTAGGGAGAAAAAAAATCCAAACCCACATAGCCCTGTGTGAAAGAGTAATTGCCCCCCTTGTTAAAAAATAACTTAACTGTGGTTTATCACACCTAAGTTCAATTTCTGTAGCCACCCCCGGGCTGAGATTACTGCCACATCTGTTTCAATCAAGAAATCACTTAAACAGAAGCTACCTGACACAGAGAAACACAATGCTGAAAACTCACTTTAAAAATGACATGAATTGAAAATTGCTTTCAGGTTTTTTTTTTGAGCGTCCGTTTGGATTTTTAAATAATGTGAAATAAGCTCAATGTTAGCCATTAGATGTATGCAAATGTCCCCAATTAACATGATTTTGAGGCCATTTTTGCAGCCTGCACATAAGCATCATTCAAGCAGTGATTATTTACTTTTGAATGGTATAGTGCTCCATGTTAAAAATGCTTGCAGATAAAATAGGATAAAAATACGATAAAATACGATATCTTGCCACCATGCAAACATTCGAGTATGAAAGTTCCTCTCCCTGTACAAACATCTGCATCCCCTCCATCTACCGAGTCTTCATTATGGGAACTATCAGTAGAACCTAATTCCCCCACGATACTTATTTACCTTCACCTCCTTGTAATTTGATAAGACTTTGCTCACACTGAAGCCCCAGATGTCTGCAGTCCCACATGTTCCATTGTAGCTGAAAAAACAACTTGTTTCTGCAAGAGCTTTTTATTTGATTTTGAATCTTCTCCCCATAGGCCCTCCTTCAGGTTTCTACACTTCTTGTGATTTGATACTGCCATGCTTCCACGTGTAGTCATTAAACCACTGCAAAGTACAAAACTGCCTCAGTTTTATGATGCCAAGAATAATACACCTCAGACAATCAGATTTGACAGTTTAAATGACAAACACAGTTTATTTCCACGTATGAATGAGGCCTTAGTTTGATCACAAAATATTAGAATATGTGTAATGCATGAAGTATTAGAGGCAACACGCCATATTGGGTTCACCACAATCTACATCCCATAGAACACTCAAGCAAAAGTTCTGTCAGTGATGCAAGCAGCATGACTAGAGACTAAAATTGTATCAGAAGCATCACTAACACAGCGGATATAGCTGTTAGCAATGGACTGACATCAAAGTGTGTCCTTCCATATGGATTTCCCTCCAGAGTGAGTGACAGACTGAAAGGCACTCAAGACACTTGAAAGGAATGGTTGTGGTGGATCTAGATTATCTCTCTCTCTCTTTGCCGTGCTTTCATCTGGAGCCATCGGTGTCGTTAGCGATGCTAGTGCCGCTAACTATGCTTAACCCACTTCTGCTGAGAACAACTAGGTTAAAACAACCACTTTGATGAAAAGAGGCTCAAGCCATTTTTGTGGATTAGGACTGAAAAATAGGTCGCCCTAAAACAATATTTATTCACAGTTTATTCAAGACCTCATTCTTTGTGGAACTAAAGGATTGAATTCTACAGCCATTGCTTTTAAAGTTCTTGAATTGAAAAAAAAAATGCAGTTTGTGCTTGTGAGGAAAAAGTTTCAGGAAGGGATGTAGAGTAAATGAAACTATATTTGTTTGATCCACCCCTTTATAGAGACTAAATCATCTATACCAGACTCCAGACTTGCAAAGAAACCTCTGAAAGGTCAGAAATACAATATAATTTAATAAATGCCTTTTCCAGAAACTGGCTGCAATAAAAACGCTTGAAACCATTTTGAGTTCTGAAACACATTTGCAGCATGTTTTACTGTACCATGAGCTTATGTATGTCTAAGGATCAAGCCTAATTTAGTTTTATTTCGTGACCACTTTAAAAGAGAATGGCAGTTTTCTTAAAATTGCCTTTTGTTAAAGTTTTTGGAAGCGCACTACTGAAACAATAGGTCTGAATGTACTAAATCCATAAGCTAAAGGCTTATTTTTAACACGATTTGTTGTACAATATCAGACAAGCAAATGTTGGTTTGCGAGAGATAAGCAATGTTGCCATTTTGAGATCATTTTAGTATAACTATAGCATCACAATATTGCAATTACACTCTTTCGAATTTCAATAAACTTTATATAACCAATAAAATAAAAACAAACAAAATAATAGGTCAATTGAATTATGATATCAATGTAAACAAAATTGCTCTTCAAAATCAAATCGAACATTAGGCTCAATAGGGAGACACCATGACATATACGGCCTTTATAAACAAATGCAAGAGAAAGCAGTTGCCTCAACCTGTAAATCCATAGCTACTCGCTATCTCTCAGAGCTGGCTATATAATTCAAAATTCTATATAATATCATTGATAATACAATTATAAAACAGTCCCTATCTCACTGCCAGACCACCAGCTCTGATCTGCTGCTACGGAAGAAACATGTTGACACAGATCCTGGACTGTTTCATTTAACTTGCCTTTGTGGTCTGATATTCAGAATGTTTCTCTATTTTTATGGCCTTTCTCTGCAATACAAATTTTTGAGTGATTAAGGTATCAAACAATATGTTAGGCGTGGGCGCTATCCAAATTTTGATATCGTCAAACCTCCTCCCTATCGTACCCGGTATCACTGTGAACAATAAAAAAGCCCCAACGAGTTGTTCAGTCCTGCCAACGGATGGATTAATTAATTAATGACTGATAAATTATTAAATGAATTAATAAGCCTAAATAAAGTAATAAATACAATGAATTGTGACAATGAACATTGTGGGTCTTTCAAGAGAGGGGTCTAATTGCGGCAAGCAGTAAAAGAGCCCAGGCTGTCCATGGCTCTAAATCATTCTTCACTACAGTTGGTGGCTTCAATGTTACAACATCATAGGCATAAATAAATAAATGAATGAACGGATGAATGAATAAATATGTAGGCCTAAATAAACAAAATTCTCCACCTCTCTCTTTCTCTTCCATGCTATGAAACCACACAACCACATTTTAAGGCATTTTTATATTTAACCCTTGTCTCCTATATAAATACATTGTTTTTATGGCAGTATAAACCTATTGAAACTGATACAATTGCTATTTTTAGATCCCGCAGTATACCATATTACTGTATTACTATCCAAGCCTACAATCTATATTTTTAAACCTGTACTGGTTTCTAAATGGTACCTAAAACACAAATGCACTGACTAAGAGCAGTGGTGCTTACAAGCTTTCCAGTCTCATGTGTGGCGGTTTGGATTTGAACATTACTGGAGCCGAGTTCATCTCTTAAAGCTTGGTTCTGATTGAGCTCTAGTGACTGAAAGTGCTGAAATTTACATTTTTTTTCAGTCTGTTTACTTCTAATGATGTTTGCCCTGATTCCATAATCATGCGCTAGAGATATAAACATGCACGCAAATGGAAATAATCACAGCTAGAAATGAAACCTGCAGCTCCATAAGGCTGGTCAGAAGCAGAAAGCACTACCAGTATAGATGCATCAGTGGTTTTCACAGATGGTCGTCCTCATTTTATAGATAATGTACAAACAATAAAGGCATACACAACAATAAACAAGGGTTGATTATTATTTCAATAAAAACTGCTTGGTTTAAGACTGCATTGTTTCCCATGTATTGTTATATTTCGAAATGTGTGATTTCCAACCATAACTCCAACTTTGAAAATGTGTTTTTCATTTGATTGCCACCATCCCAGACAAATCGCATCTGCATGACTGGCACATCAAAAAACAAATTCACCCAACCGCTGCTGTAGATGTCATATCATTACACCACATGACCAAAGAAGCATTTTTTTTTTTTTTTTAAATAAAACCCATCTTGCATACCAAAATCAGATTACCAATAACTGTTCCAACTACATCACTGCAAAACGATTCAAAATCAGGCACAACAGCTAAACAGGAACTCCTCTGTGCGGCTCAGATCAGGCTAATCTGACCTCTTTACTCATGCTTTCAACGGCATCTGATCACACACATGCTGCAAAGCGAAGAAAGCAGCTCTTGTTTGGGTGTGTCAGCAGATCCTGAGGGCTGCGGGTGTGCAGTGGTGAAGGAACGGGGATATACAGGCTGTGCTGGTTTGCTCCATTTGACAAAGCGATACGAGTTCAGCAGGAGTTCAGGACACATTTCCATTATTCATGCGACCCACATGCACTTTTTGTTTGGTGTGGGATGGCGGCTTATCCTCATCTCCAGGGGAGAGGGAAATGATCGAGTGAATAGATTATGAACAAGAGTCAGTGTGTGTGTGGAGTAACAAACAATAGTGTTTGAGACATCATTATTCAAAAGACTGCATGCTTGCCACCATAACAGCTCTCGTGAGGAGGAAGTAGTTAAACTGTAGTGTGCATGGGTAAAATTTACAGGAAGAAGGGGAAGTGAAATAAATGAGATAAGAGCTTGTGCATTCACTTTACAAAAAAAAACAGTGGATTCTCTTGAACACCAAGTATTCAGTTGTTTCAGGTAACCTTGCACAGTATTTATAGACATTTCTCCTGTGTCAACTTTTACACAGGAGGTGGATAAACCTAGGGTTAAAGTAACTCAAATAAACTGTTTGTTTCTTTTTTTGATGCTCATCACATCTAAAAATCGATATCCATATCACATCCTGAGCAGAGTTTTAGCACTATTTTATTTTATACTCATTCAACATGAAAACATCAACTAGTTTGCAATTTGAAATAAAAAAAAAACAATTAGAAACAATCTGAAAGTAAATATAAACTTTTACTACTGACAAACTACAAAAAAATGCAGTTATATTTATTATATATTTATTACGTATAGTTCTGTCCTTTATAAGAGCTTTAAATGTGTTCAGCTGCACTTGTAAGCACTGAACTTAAAAAAAAACAACAAAAACCTGTGGCAAAACTAGACAGAAACTACTGCGGAGGTGTTAAGGCATCAACTGTTGAAAGCTTTCATTACTGTGACCAGGCCTGTCTTTGTTTATGTTCTGTTCCAACAGCCACTGAAAGCCGCAGGCAGTTTGTGTGGGGAGGGGAAGGAGGCCGTGCTTCGGGTAATGCAATGCTTCCATGAGCTCATAGGGTGCTGACAGGCCCTGTGCTGCTGTGGTTTGCTGCTCTTTGCTTTGACTGGGTGGGGATTTTTCTACTGGACTTCCCTTTCTCTGAAGTGCTTCTGTTGCTTATCCGGTTTTTCTGGCTCGCTCACTATTTCACTTTCACTATTACGGTTAAAGCTGCGGTTGAACTTTATTGGTGAAGAATAAAAACATTTTTTGTTCTTTAATTTTTCTGATTCACTTTTAAAAAAATCCACTCACAATCGTGTTGTTTTAAACCCTTCGAGGAAAAGTTTGTTCTGTTGAGAATATTTTAACAGGGGCATCAAGTGTTAATCTTTAACCAGTACTCAATGACAAACTCAATGTTTCTAGGTCAGTTGTGTTGGGAGTAAAAGGGCACCGCTCAACCAATCTCTGCATATTTCTATCCCTGCTCTTATCAGATTCTACTCTATTCCTACCTGACAAATCCCCGGTAGATTTCTTTTTCTCAGAAGGAGCCTGCTGGTTTGATGTGCCCAGGAGACTGTCAGTGACGCACTCAATAAGGGAACAACAAAAGTCACTGCTAATGAAGGCCTCTACACACCGATCCAAAATGAGATTCACACAAATCTTCAGATAGCTTCTCAGCAGGGTGCTCTACATCTGGGTCGAAGTAATATTGATGCAATGACACTCCCTGCCTGAAGATGGTGTTTGTAGAACAACAGATGCTGGCCATCTCAAATGGGGAAAAAGAAAATAAGAAGACAATGACCGAGAAGAAATAAAAAAATAAAAAAACCTCATGGATTTTGAGTGGTTTATCACAGAAAGCTGATTTGACAAGAATGTGTGTGAGAGGATGTGTAGCGTGCTATTCTTTTCCTGTGTGAATCCCTATGAAAATGTTGTATGAGCGCTTCTGAGAGACTCTTTTACATCCAAATGAGCCAACAAAAAACAGATCTGATATGAATTTACAAATAAAGGCTTGGAGAAAGTGCCAAGTTTGAAGTGAGTGATGTATTACATCTGCTGGGGTTGGTTCACTGGATTTTCTGAAGTCTACTGTCAACACAGGAATTGATTCTTTTGCCAATAAGCTTAATGAAATATCGATATTCTTTTCCAGAAGGAGGGTACAAACCACCTCAAATCTGTAATCGAACAAGACCTTTTAGAACATTTTCTGAAGGTTCTGAACAATGACCAACAGAATACTTGAGATTTTTGGAACCTCTGAGCACAGCAAATCATTCACAAGAGCTGAAAAAATAGGCCGTGATAAGAGGCAGTATGTAGAAACAACTTGCAAACCTCCACACATTATAAATGGTGCATCTTTGTGGGAAGAGAAAGTGCATACTTTTGAGGTCATAAAATAGAAAAAAGTAAAAAAAGAAGTTGCAGTGTTGTGGGATGTGGGACTGACGTTGCATGAAACACCAATTCTAGAAAACATTAAATTAGAGTGTACATTACAGACTTAGGCAAATTGCACTATTTATATTTCATGTACAACAATGTTACATGTTACACTCAACATGTTTGATTTTGCTTTTACTTTTTGACCATTTGAGACAATAAAGTTCAAAGAGTTTGTTTGTTTGCAATTAAAATTTAAGTGAATGTTTTTGTTCCGATCTTCTGACGCAAAATGATGTAACCCCTTGAGGTCAACCCTCACCAAAGGGTTAAAGGGAGAGAAAAAATGGACGTGTTTATGAAACCGCACTTCAATCGGAAAGACTGAGGTGTTTTCCACTGAACTCTACTTAAAAGGCTTGCTCACTGAGCATGCTCAGTACATCACTGGGTCTACAGCCTCCCATCTGCTGATGCAGAGATCTGCCCACTCACACACCCCTCTGGAAACATTTCCATTCAGTCTAGTGAGCAGGCCAATCGATTGCGAGGGCGGCTAGAGAAATCCCAGCATGCACCAGGGCACGCACACCTCCCTGCAGAATCACTTACACTTGTTTACTTTAGAGAGCGTATGCATGAGTCACACAGAGGGATGACTCAGAGTGCAAACACCTTCTCTCTCCTGACCTCATAATCCCACCACTGATGATGTCGCCTTAAAGGGAAAGCATCTATTTTCCTTCTGCAGGATGCAGATCTGGCTCCAGGTGAGACATGAGGTTAGGCCTGTGATCTGCTTTCTTTCTCTACAGAAGCTACTGAACTGCAGACTGAAGCAGCTTCCCCTACAGCTGCAATAACAGCTGTGCAGTGCGTTAGAACAAAACAAACCTGTTCCAGGAACCAGGAACACGTCACATTCATTCAGATTTAAAGCATTGCTAAGCAGGTGCCAGTGTGAGGAGAATAGAATAATAATTTAAATACAATTCCAAAACAAAACATGAATTTAATCTTGACAATTCTGTAAATTCCAAAAAAGAAATTTCACAAAAAATATCCCTTCCCAGGGCTCTAGACTAACTTTTTGCACTGGTTGCACTGGTGCGCCTAAATTTTTTTCTTAGGTGCACCAGCACAAAAGTTAGGTGCACCCAAATTTTCAACTGCATCACATTTAACACCGCATTTCCACAAGTTCACTTTTTTTAGTTATCTATTCATTTATTTTTTTAAAATCACTGTCCATATAGACAATATTGACTTGTAAATGATTAACTAACAACCTGGTCAAAATAAAGTTCTTTATTTGAAGCACAATTCTACAAGAAAGGTAACTAAAACTTACTGAAAAGGTGTTTAAAGTGCTTTACTGAGCTGAAATTTAAACTTTAAACTGATTTTGGTCCCTAAGAGCAGCAAATACAAATAAAAACGATAATACCATTTACTACCCAGATCAAGAGTTTATAATGCAGCCTATTTATTTACTTCTTTTCCAATATTGTAGGCAACGTTAAACTTAATTCTCATCTCGGCCTCGTCTGATCTGTTTGCTGCTGCCTGCCGCTGTAAAGGTACGTTCACATCGAACGCGGTTCGCGCGGTAAGCGCGGAGGGTTTCCATGTTAAGTCAATGCAAAGACGCGTTTGCGCGCGTCTGAGGCTTCAGCGGCGCGGTAAACGCGAATTGAGCGGCGCGGTTGCCGCGATAGGCGCGTATTGAGCCGCATGAATGGGTGATACGCGTGTTGTGAGCCGCGTGCAGGAGGCGGACCGGCCATAGACGGAGTTTCGTTTTTTTTTTACCACTCGAACGACGGGTCGCACCGGTGCAACCTTTGATTTTTTTTAGTCGCACCATTGAGAAATTAGGTCGCATATGCGACCAAATTGGTCGCACTCTAGAGCCCTGCTTCCTCTGAGAGAACAGATCAACTCCATGTTTGTGGCAACAATTACAGCCTTGCTTTCTTTAGATTGTAAAAAAACCTAAAGGCATTGTGACTATGTTTGTATAAACACGCATGCAGAACAATAATAAAAAATAAAGTTTCATAACTCAAAAAGGATAATCATAAAGGATTTTAGTCCCAGACCCCCGTTGACTATATTTGCCTGTGTAACCTTACTACAGACTATAACATGGACTGACCCGAGTCATATGCACAAAGGCTACAGATGCAGCTTCATGTTAACTCTCAAACAAGACAACTTGTAGCCTGGTTTTGACAGAGGCTGTTGTGTGGAGGAAACGACTTCTGAAAGTGACATAATACTTTCCTTACACATTTACATATGTTGTGTTGGTGGTGTATACATGTTTATGGTCTTATTCCACCACTTGTCAATGCATCACCTCAGAAGTTTAATCAGATCTACTGCAGGAAATTAAAAGACAAGCAATGAAGTCCACAAAGCTGAGCCAAGGAACCCCATCGATAGTAGAGTGTTGCAGAGAACGGAAGTATAAATGCTCATCGCAACGTCTTTTATGCCCTAGCCTCAATGCAGAACTATAAATCATGCTTTTAAAACATTATGGGAGAGGAAGAGGAAAGCAAAGATAGAGATCAGAACAGAGCCGTCACAGTTGAAGATGAAGGAAGAGGATAGATTGTGTTCCAGACCACAGCAGTCAGTCAGCTGATCCCTCCCTGCAGCTGTGCAAAGAGCATCAATCACGGCCTTGTTTTCTCTCTCTTTTCTCATCTGTCTGATTCTCTCCATCTCGTCTGTGTAAGTAGGTCATGCAGAGCTGATGGATTCTCGTGGAATCACTGACACTGTCCTCATCAGTCCTCCTCAGTCAACTGCGCTGATGTCACCACTGATTAAAAGCTATAATGCACAATCTTTAAAGAATAATAGTAGCTCTTGTTAATTTTGTACGATATGTTAAAAAAACATAGCAACAGTCTACTGGAGTGCAACAAGATGCAGTGGTACAGTTTGGTGTGATACAAAAGTGTCACAATACGCTTTGTGCAGCTTCTTGGAGATATCGCTTGTAATATATATAAAAAAAGTGTTAGAAATGGCAGTATGGGAACTTTTATGACAAACAAGAGGAATAAAGGTTTAAAGGGTGTATTAAACAGCCTTGTCAGAAGAAGCATCTGCCTTTTTAATGTTTCATTCTCTGAGTCTACAAACTATATTGCTGCCCCCTAGATGCTGGATGATTTTACACAATGCTCTACATTTGGTTTCATTTATCATTGATGGCTTTAACATAGAATACGTTATCATAATAATTATTGTAGACATAATATTGTGTAGCATATTGTGGCCAGTGAGTTTCGTTCCACCCATAGTGGCTAGACCTTCACATGCCATAAATGTTAAAAATCATGGAATACTTTCAAATGGCAGAAAAATGCTTCAATATTAATTGGAAGAGGAAAATGTATTAGTTTCTGCCAGTAGTCATGTCTCCATCCAAAGATGCGAATGAAATTTCTGCGCTATAAATTTGCGAGTCCAAGAAAACAGGTGACAAATAAATGAAAAATGGAAGTTGCTGCGTTAGAAGGCCTATACAATGACTTTCTTGAACACATAGACTAAAGGCAACATGCGCAGTCATGTCATTTTGCTTTTGGAGGAGGGAGAAAAAAAGCTGGCCAAGACAGTTCTGGGAGTCTGTCTACGATGATAAACTAAGAATTTTAGAATGATATTATTAAACATTTTATAATATTAAATATTTGTGCAATACAATTGGTTTGTTGGTTAGTCCATTAATGCCGGCCCATCATGCCCCAGTTCAAACAGAAAAACACATTGTAATTTATTCTGTAAATGCATTTGCATCAAAGTTGGTTAAAAAGTTTATCCTACTCAGATGTGTGCCTAATTGTTGTTGACATATTCTACATTTATGCAAATCTTGGGGTTTCCGTCCACTTTTTTAAAATACAATATTAAAAAATGCGCATAAAAAGGAGGTAGGAAATGCAGCTTTTGCTTTTCAGTTTATTGATGTTTGAAATGTTGATTTTCATTTCAACAGAAAAGCCCTTCCTAATACAGGTCTGCATCAGCAAAACATATGTCGGCTTGAAAACGAAAGCCTGGCCAAGAGACTGCGCTGCTCACATCATTTCCAGTGCAAAGTACCACTTCTTTCTCTCTGCAGTTTCTGTCATTCAGCAGCCTCACATTTGCCCTCTGACAGCAGGCATTCAAAACATGGACATTCCCCTGTTAGCTAAATCTCTTCAAAGCTGATCAACCGTCACAGCCAAATGAGTCAGCCGTGGATTTCTGGCCAGCTCACCCTTTCATTAGCTCAGACACACAAAGAGAGAGATTATGAAAGCATACATGCCCCATGTGCATTTCACCATCTGACTCGAGCCTTGCAGGTGTTTTCCCAAGCTACGTCTATTTTAGAGAGACAATGCAAAGTGAAATTCCCCTGGAAACATACCAGGTCAAAACATGCTTCAACTTTCACATCAAACTGAAAAAAAAACAACTGTCTCAAAGAGACAGTTCATTCATTCATTCAGTTTTTAAAAGCATTTAACAATTCTATATTTATTCCTGCATCCCAGTGTATATGAAAGCTGTCTTCAGAGGAAAAGAATACTATTAACCTTGAGAGCATTTGTTGAATGCCTCTTTATTAAAAAGTGCTGTTTTTACTTCATCAGGGTAATTTCCAAAACTCAAACTTGTCATGAGATTAAATAAAAGTGATTAAAAGACAATGTGAAACAAAATGTTTTGATATATGAGCAAACATGAGCATAAAGTTTTTGTTTTATTAAAAATAGTTTAGGTTGAAAAGCTCCAGAAATTACAGTGTAAAATCCGGTACTTATTGGCAAACAGGATTTTTTTTTTAAAGTCAGCTTTTTTTTTTTTTAGTAAGATTTATTTACTCGTAGTGTAACAAAATGGTAATTTGTCCTATTGAAGTAGTCAGACCACTTTTATGTAGTAGACAATGCAAGATAAGATGGTTTTACTCAAATCCATGATTATTTTGTTAATGGCTTGTCAAAACAACATATTGTTATTCGTCTTTTGCTTCGGACAAAACAAAATTGTCCACAACATTCTCCTTCTAAACCTTTCAAGCTAGAGTCACCAAACTCTGTCAAGATATCCAAACTGGTCTAGCTCGGGTTAGTATAACTAAATTAAATCTGAGAAATCACTGCGAATGCTGGCAAATTGCCCATTGACTTAACATGGGCTAAAACTGTAAGTCAAACTGACAATCTCATAGAAACTTCAGACCACACTTGTTGAGGTATGATCTGTAAGGTTTTTGATCCCCAGACTCCAGAAAGGGTTAAATATTTACAATTGACTTAAAATGGCCATTGAAAATAGGAGAAACAACTACGAAAATGTCTTCAATCATAGAGAAATGGGAAGTTGTTTATCCTTATCCTAGTAACTTAAAAAAAAAAGAAAGATAACATCACTCCGGGCTCCGTAGCAACCAAACGTTCTGAACCCTAGCTTAACGTGGCTAAATGATAAAGAAAATAAAGAAATAGGGTGCAGTTTATATATCTTATAGTTACAAAGGGAATATTATATTGTCACTAACCCCTCAATAGCAACCATTTTAGCATATCACTATCTCAGCTAAGGAAAATTAAAGTAGTTTAAAAGAATGTTTTCATACTTAAAATTCATTTAAAAAAAAAAGGCGTGTTTTATTTGCTTTTCTACATGGAAATTTTTACTTTACTTATTACTTATAGACATTTTTACTACAGATATTCTTATTTTGCCTCCAGCAAATTTCCAATTCAGTCTAATCCACAATGCCATTCTCCAGGAAAAAATCAACTTTAATTGGTGTCAGTTTTTAAAGATTTAGGCAAAAATATATTAAAAAAGCAATGGAAAAACAAATAAAAGCAATATTTAATAGAATGCAGTTAATATGTTTAATAATGTTATCATTAACTACATCTTTTTGGTTGAATGCAATAAATTCTTAATTTTGTTATGAAGTCATTGAACCATTATTATGAGCTATTTAACAAAAACAGCCACATTAGCCACAAACACTTCACACTCGTCATGGATCTGTGTCTGCTTCAATCCATTAACTCAGCTCTTCCTTGGCATGGGCCACATTTAGCTCTTGTTACCATGGCAACAGAATCCACAAACATTGGAAATCTGCTCATGCTCGCTGTGCATACACAGTGAAAACAGCAGTAAAGATACGACTATATAAGGCTCAATTCCATTTTACTTGTACAGGGAAATAACCAACCAAAAACACAACTGTATTAAAGCAGATTCACATGAATTAATTAAGATGACTTCAGACTAATTAATGGACTGAAAGCTACGGTCTGATTTTCATCTACTTCAATCCAATCAGACAATTTGTTTGCTTTCCAAAAATAAACACTTTGAAAAAGCAATATCCAACTATTGACTGGGATGCTTGTACAATTAAAAAATATTAAAAATATTAAGATACCGAATGTGAAACTGAAAAGTGACCCTATCATGAGCTGATTGACATGATTCTAACAAATCTCTTGCATTTAAGCAAATAAAACATAAGAATCAAAGAAGTGCTTTACATTGCTTAAAATTACTCTAAGGAGATGTTGGCATAATGATGATTTAATTTGCATATGTAAACAAACATAGATTCGGTTGAACAGATGACTCCACCATCATGATGTGGTGTTTTCAACATTAGGTGATTCATTACACCATTTCAGCCATTAGGAACTCTGGAATAACAGATTAGCTCATCTTTATCTCTAAGGAAATTACATCAGTGCTTCCACAAGCGTGATGTACCAACACAGAAATCAATATCAATCCAGTTTAACTCCCTGCAAACTCCAGAAGCTTCCTTCTCTAAATGGGAGCAGTCCTCTGGTCACTTTCCAGTCCTCCAATCACTGGAAAGATATGAAGGTTTTAAAAACAGGAAGTGCATGATGTAATGAGAGTATAATGACTTAATAAAAGTGTCAAGTCTAGACACATGTATCCTGTTACTGCACACGAGCCGATTCTCAAACTTCTACACACAAGCCATGAAATACATGAATCCAAATGAAAATTCCAAAACAATGGTAAGTATAGTAATGGAGGCTTTACTCTTCAGAAAGTGCAACAATGTTCAGTACAGAGCTGGAGGACAGATGGCTAAATTTGAACAATTAAACTCCAGTAAAAGAGCTTGTGAATTTTTAAATATTTAAAAGTCCTTAAAGCAAGCATTACTGAGGCCTTGGTAGCCCAAAAGAAAACAAAGTACTGAAGACTAACTGTTCAGTACCATCTCAGGGCTACAATCCTTTTCATATATAATCCTTATAAAAAAAAAAACAGTAAGAGTAATCCATGACAAATTACATTTTTGAACGAGCTACACATTAAATAACTGAAATAATGGGGGGTAATGCAAATATGTGTATACAACATATCAAAAACTTGCAAGTCGGTCAGGCCTGTATGTGTGTCATACCTCTAACTCATTCTGGAAAAGCTTCTGACCTCAGAATGAAATCAGTGACTGCATCAGATTTTATGAGCTTATTTCTGTGTCTTTTGGAACACTTAGAAAGCAAAGCTGTTTGGAGAGCTGCCTACTGTCTCTCTGCCTGAAGAGAAATGGTTTTCAAAGATTTGTTATGTATAAACGCCCACAGGATAAAATGTTTTCTCAGCTGTTTTTTGGCTTTCTGCAATACTACTGGGAAACGGATACTATAATGTGGTGCTTTGAGAAACTTCTAGACTTACTTTTATAACAAGCGACAGTGGAATACAAACACCAATAACATCAACAAACATTGGAATACAATTTGAACCAAACCACCACAGCCATTGGTACACAGCCATTCCATTGGTATGATGTCACGATTATAAATAATAACCAGCATGTCTACACTCATGTGTTTTATTTTAACCACATTTTCCCTAGGGTACTTATAATTTTCCATGGTGCTCAAAATCAATTCCTAATGAGTTCAAGTGGTACTACCAGTGAAAGCTAAATGAAGCTCAACCCCTCCACCTTCCAATTACTTACTCCTTAAGTTTTTCTGCACATGGCAGATGCTTTTATCCAAAGCAACTTACATTTCGGAAAAAGAATTTCATCAGTTCTTGTTTTCCCTGTGAATTTAACAGATTTAACAGACCTCGATTGAGTCACAGGAAAGGCTGCATAAAACTTCTTGGGTTACCAAAAGAGTAAACAGCTCTGATGTTTCCAGCAAATACAATCTTTAGATATCGTATAACAATCTTATAGTTAATGCCCTTTAGCAATATTCTACTAAAGCACATTCCATAATACACTGCACTCTTGGTGAAGGCTACAACAGTAGAGCAACACATCTAACTGTGCACATCTGTTGGGATCTGTAGACCATGATTTCTCTGAAAAACACTCATCTGTGTGCTACAAGTGAGTGGGTGGGGGTGAGCAGCTCTGTTCTTATGAGCTATGACCTTTCAGGGCGAAATCAAACACTTTAAATGCATCAAAGATGATTAAATACTCAGTAAATAAGTTGTCAGAAATGAAATGGGAACAATTTATTAGTCGTCATTGCAATTTCCAACCACCTGAGGTAAAAACTGTGATCTATTGAGCACAATCTTGTGGATTTCAATTACTAGAATACGCAAATGCTGTAGTGCTTTTGACACTAGTACAAGGTGATTTAGGGTCTCTACACAATGATTCGAGTTGAGAGTCGTGCGAAAAGCAAAGGGCTCTTAGTCTGGGTCGAGGAAATATTGATGCAATGACAGAATCTGCCTGAAAGTGGTGTTTTCGATACAACAGATGCACTTCCTGCCACACAGGAAACAGGAAAGAAGGAGATGACGACAGAGAACATATAAAAGAACACATAGAAAGAAAAGTCATGGATGTAGAGCAGTTTATACTGTTGGTGGCTGATCACAGAGAGCTGTTTGACAAAAATGTGGAGAAAAAAGATTAGTGGTGCACTATTTTTCTCCGGTTTTCTGTATGAAGTTACTATGAAAATATAGGTTGAGCGCCACCAAGCAGCTTTTTTTTCCCATCAAAAGTACCAGCTGTCATTGGTCATTCTTCTTGCGAAAAACAGATTCAATGTGTCAATACGAAACTCTTATTCGTGGCATGTGTGACCTCCAGTTGGCACCCATGTTGAGATGCCTTCATTACCTCAGCAGAGGCATAACAGGGAATAAGAAACCTTTCAAGAGGAACCTCTGATCTATTGAGAAAAATGTTACAAGCTAAGGTCAGCTAACTTTAGTAGTGTGGTGTAAAGTGAAAATCATGTTGCTGTAATAAATGACTTACGTTGTATATGATCCAAAATGCTGTATATTATTAGAGCAGGGCAATTGATACAAGAGATTAATACAATCAAAGCAATATAAAATTAAAGGTCAAATCAAATCCAGTGTTGTACTGGGAGCAAGTGGCAGGAGTAAAAGACAGAAGTGATGAGGTTGAGGGGCAAGCTGCAACATTCTGGGGGAAGTTGGATGCAGAACAGAAACTTTTGATTATATTTGAGCACAGAGTGCAGCCATAACAAAAACGTTAAAATTGATTGGTAACAAGACATTATCGGTTAAAAAAATTCCCTAACAATTAACAAACAAATGTTCTCATTTCAAATGTCAAAATGGTTTTGTTTATTTAAAAATGACTTTTATTGGAGCAAGTTTTGAACAAGTTAAAAAAAAAAAAGCATGAGCAAGCTCTAGAATTCAAAAAACCAGCTTCTGTAGACAGAGCCATGGCTTATCAGGAGATGCTCAGTGCCAGGGATTCGCAAGTGATCAACATTAGCACTGCCATCATCTTGAACAATTTATTTCCACCAAACAGAGAGGACTTGAAACAGGGCCCCTCATGTATAAGCAAATGGTAGCCAATCAGTGAGCACAGGTCAACACACCTTTATAGACTGATCATGCAGATAAAGGGACAAAACCATCCAGATACAATTGTATTTTCTCCAAAAAAAAAGTCTTTAGAACAGATCTATTAAATCGTGCTCAACAAAGTAAGCTTAAAAGTATTTGGGTACATTTTTTGTCAATTAGGTATTTTAAATATATATTATTATTATTACAAAAGCTAAAAAAAACAATTTCTCATCAACTCACTTCATGGGAATCAATGAACTTGAGAAAGGAGATTTTGCTAGTCCACTGCATACAGGGCCATAAGCTAAGAGCAACTTAGGATCACATCACCACACATCCATGAAAGTAAGGAGAAAGCATGTAAAACCACTTAGCAGGGTTTTCCAGCCAGAACAAAGACCAAGAACCTGGTTTCCAACCACTATCCCACTGTTCTTCCATTGAAGTATTTGATTTTCAAAGGCATTGGGTTAACGTCTACATATCCACAGCCTAACAATAGGCAGAAAAAAAGAGATGGATAGGCCACACCTCACACAGCACCGCATTCATGAGCAAACAGATCCTCCATTCATGCATTCAGCAGTGTAGTGTGTCTCACTGACGGCAATGGAGAACTGCAATACGAAACTACACCGCACCTATCACATGCTCTCATCCCTTCAGAGACCAGACTCAGGAAGAGAGGGATCATTGTTGAACCCTGCTTTATCCCACGAAGGCTTTGAGGAGAAGTAATTGCTTTAATCATGTTCCCAGAAACAAATCCTAACTTTGCAGACAGCAACTACATTCATTTAAGTAAAACTTATCTTAAAATACTGCTGTAAAGTGAGGTCAAATAACGATAATCTATTTCCAGTTGGCCAAAAATCACGTCATGCTCATCGCATGCTCCCTTCAGTTGCCCTGATGCATTATTTACATTTTCCGCTCGTCTGAGAGAATCAGGGCAGGAGGAAACAGGAGCTTAGTGCTTGTGTGGGATAAAAATACAGTGCGTGACAATGGGGAAACAAGGGGAGTCCCGCCCTGGCCATTAATCCCTGCTGACGCGTCTCCTGAGGCCGAGGGTTTGTTACGAGTCAATGCAGCCCAGACAACATGCAAAACAACATGACACTTCTCCAGAGTTCAGAGGGACATTGTGAGGGGGGTAAAAGGTATGCTCAAAAATATCAATACCATATTTAGCCGTACTCCACAAATAGATGTAAACGTCCTTCACAGTTGAAATGTTTAGGGAGGTTATCCAAAATAAGGCAATATAAAACTTTATTTGTAAAAATACACATTTACGTAATTGTGGAAGTAACACAATATATATTTTTCAGGATTCACATTTGTGTTTAAACTCCAAATGTGACCAAACTTAAAATGACATCTGAAAAGTATTTTGAAAAGAGTGTAAATCAGTACGGTGAAAAACGTAACAGTAAAGTGAAAAATAAAGCGCATATATTGGTCTAAAGTAGTAGAAGTATAGCAGCCACTCATTGACTGAAAGTAATAGGGTAAAATACTTTAGAACATTTGATTATGTACAAATGCAGCACTTTTTCAGTTTAATAAATTAAAGACAACTATATTAAACAATATGACAACTACACGAACAATAGGAAAGCTAATAACCTGAAATTTGCTTTAAAAATAAAAATTATATATTACAAGTCTGCTTTACTTTATTACAAAGAAAGTCAAGGAGCAAGTTTATTTAGCCACTTTCCACCAAAGGAAGAGAAAAGTCAGGTTTCTGAGAGAGTTCCTGATGATATGCTTCAGATAAACTTGATAAGCACAGATTGAGAACAGAGTGTGGGTTTTCAAAGTCATGCGTTTAAAGGCAAAGAACAGCAAAATAATAGTAATAAAATCTATTATTAAATCGGTTCCAATCAAGATAATTTCCATTTGAATCATTTCCATCAAGCAGTTCCATGTGAATTTTGGAGTGTAAAAGCCTCCTACACATCGATCATTATTTAATCGATGACCAATTATTGATTTTAAAAATATATTTATTTGAAATAGAGCTACAACTAATGATCATTAGCAAAATTGATTCATAGGTAAAATTGAGCCCAAAACTGGAAAGTTGAAATCACTGCCTCACAAACAAAAATGCAGCACAGAACAGAACCTTGCAGGACATTCTTTCTTCAGCAAAACTGGGGAATTCTTTGCATGTAAAAAAACAGTTGCTCATCTTGTTTTACTTTAAAGAGGGTATTCTCAGTTTGCTGTGTTTACATGATTTATCTTTTTTTATGAGTTTGTATATTAAAACATCCTTTTGGTACATTAACAGAATCGCTGATCCTTCACAGAACTCACATGAGCAAATGACAGTTTCCCTCTCTTTGATACATTAAAAGAGTTAAACAAATCTTTATATTCACATTTCTATCTATATAGTCAAGCCCTGGTTTCTATACAGAGAAGTTATTTAATCATCTAGACACGACAATGCCATAATCCGTCAGACTGATCACTCGGATGATTTTCAGGAGCCCCTGCGGTTCACTTAAAGTAGTCAATGGCATTCCTGTAGAGCAAATCCAGGCAGGACACGCACTGAATGCATGCTGGTGCTTACCACAGATACTGTTTCAGCCAATCAGCATCTTTGAAAGGTTCCTGAAATGCGACTCTGCATTTAGTCTGACCTTCAGAGCATGTGGCATGGAGCCGACCTGCACAGATCATGTAGCAAGTGTTAAACTCCAGCTCATACTGGTTACATAAAGTAGATCTGGGCTAAAATTATATGTGTAGACACTTGATAATATATACATACAACTAGGAAATAAAGATGTAATAAATACATGAGTGTAATTCAAAAGAATGACACCACTACAGAAATGAATTTATTTTACATTTTTAATCAAATTGGGAGCTCCTAGATATATTGATTTGTATTTCAGACTCAAGAAAATCTAAATCTAAATTTTAAAACCAAATGTGATTATTATAAATTAAAGGATTTATATATGTGTACTAATTGTGGATACACAGTTAAACAGATATCCATGTTTTAAAATCAAAAACGTTATTGTTTTGAAAAAAATACAAGTCACAATCTCATCAAGCCACAGAATTGACTATGGTGAATGATGTTTAGAAACTCCACTCTCAAAGTTCCAAAATGAAGCAATGGCTGGCAATAACTATAAAAACCCAAAGTTCAAAAGGACAGTCATGTTCCCTCTGATAAAGTCACCGGCAGCTCTTTGGCATCCTATAGAGCACTCTTTGATGATGGAAGATAGTTCGGTTCTAACGTCTCATCAATACAACTAATAAAACACTAACATCCAACATGGCATTGATGACTGGCAATAGGTAAAATAGGTAAAAACTGTCTCCACCTTTTATTTTAATTTCAGCATTTGATCACATTCAGCACTGAGCATCTCCGAATTCCACAGGGCCAGATTTCTGTTTAATCTACAATTTAAGAAACATTTTTAAATAAAAGAGAGACAAAAGTAATTTGCATTTTGAACTTCATCAGTAATATAGCTGCACTCAAAGTTGCTCAGCTGTTGGTTTGGAAATTTTTTTAAGGAAACATTCAGAGAGATCTGATCCCCAAAATTATTCAGATAACACAGCTGTTCACTATCCAAGCACGTACACCATGCTTTATTTTTAGCAAGTGCCAAGGATTGTCTCCCTCCTCCCATCCCTCCAGTCCCCTCTGTAATACATGACACAGGGTTTAAGCCTGCATTGGTAATTACACCCCTCCACCAGCAGCACCCAATGCCCCTGAAACATGCAGGCGTTATTATTAACTTGACGAAGTCTCAGTTTACATTTCCTCAGCATGACAGCACTCTGCTTTTCTCCTCACTTGCACCAGGATCCGTTTCAGCTAGAACACTCGCCCTCTTTCTCCCTCAAACACTTTGGCACGTACACATAGTTAACATTGAGAGCATGGAGCCAAGTCAACACACAGAAATGCACTGATATTCAATACAGTGCTCTGATTTAGGAATAGTAATTAACACAAATTTACAATGGACTCATTTCAACTCAGTAACATTGCTTTTTTAAACATATTAAAAAAAATAGCATTTAGCGTATGAGAACATTATGAAAACGTTTAAGAACAGGTTTGTTTTTCAAAATCAAAAAGCCCTAAAAAGGTGTACAGCAGCTTTAATGGTATAATGCACAAATCTGAGCTACTTGAGAAACAGGTCGAATGCTAATCATGTTAGCCAATGCTAACGCAAAATACCAAAGTCATGAGGCCTGAAAAAAGGGTGGAGCAACAGTGCCCCCTATTGAAAACAGCAAAGCACTACGAAAATATGAGAGGGCTAGACAATATACAGGTCCTTCTCAAAAAATTATCATATTGTGATAAAGTTCATTATTTTGTGTAATGTACTGATAAACATTAGACTTTCATATATTTTAGATTCATTACACACAACTGAAGCAGTTCAAGCTGTGTGTGTGCGCGTGTGTGCATATATATATATATATATATATATATATATATATATATATATATATATATATAT
>SRMA01025605.1:226211-291335 GCA_007224835.1 Danionella cerebrum
AGATGAGGATGTTGAGGTTCAGTTTAGGAGGGACTAGGATGGACAAGATTAGGAACGAGCACATCAGAGGAACAGCTCAGGTTGGTTGTTTGGAGACAAAGTCAGAGAGGCCAGATTGAGATGGTTTGGACATGTGCAGAGGAGGGATAGTGGTTATATTGGTAGAAGGATGTTGGAGATGGAGATGCCAGGCAAGAGGTCAAGAGGAAGACCAAAGACGAGATATATGGATGTACTGAAAGAGGACATGAAGGTAGTTGGTGCAAGAGTAGAGGATACTGAGGACAGAGTTAGATGGAAAAGGATGATTCGCTGTGGCGACCCCTAAACTGGGAACAGCCGAAAGTAAAAGAAGATAGGACAATAGCTAGACAGGAAGAAAGTTGGATGGAGAGAGGGGGAAGGATAGGAATGCACCCTGCACACCGACACGTATGTGTCCGGTGCACCTTCCGCTACACCACCGGGCTGGACATCTCAGGCTCACTTTGTCCAAAAAATTTTCACATCCTTAAAACTGTTTCAAACTGACTTAACAGGACCAAGAATCATGGAAAGACTTTGGACACATATAAAACGGAGTATCTAAGTATATTGCTAGAATGTTAAGAGGAAAGGAAACATGTCAGAAAAATTGCACACTGACAGAGTTGACCACAAACTTGGGAGGATTGTCAAGCAATGGCAGTTTCAGAAATCTGGGAGAGCTTCATGAGGAGTAGACTCCTTAGAACCAAGACAGCTCAGGTTGGTTGTTTTGGAGACAAAGTTAGAGAGGCCAGATTGAGATGGTTTGGACATGTGCAGAGGAGGGATAGTGGTTATATTGGTAGAATGATGTTGGAGATGGAGATGCCAGGCAAGAGGTCAAGATGTATGTGCTGAAAGAGGATGAAGTTAGTTGGTGCAAGAGTAGAGGATACAGAGGACAGAGTTAGGTGGAAACAGATGTTTTGCTGTGGCGACCCCTAAACTGGGAACAGCCGAAAGTAGATTTTATAATGATAAACAAGAATTGGTGAACAAATTCTTCGAATCTGATTGTTAGCTCGTTGCAGTGTAGCTATCAATGCAGAATGCAGCCAGCACCATGAGGGCGATCGCTGCGGTTTGGCTTCACACTGCCAGCCATGTGAGACACACCTGTTCAAAACCCTCATGTATTCAACATGGTTGAGTTTGCATTGTTGATAAACAAACGAGCAGGTCCTGAGCAAGTCAAATATAGCTATTGACGTGCATTAACACATTGATGTACAAGCACATTTTTCAACAAACACCAGGTAATAACTAAAGTGCCCGAAATGTTTAGCAATGTGAAGCAGAGCAACGATAAATCCTCTGAAAACAGCTCTAACCACCAAAAGACTAGAACAGGTTTGTCCAAAGGGTCCCACAGCTTAACTTGTACCTTCACGAGACACACCTGATCACACTAATTAAGGTCTTCATGACTAGTCTGAAGTTTGGCTTGAGTACACCTGAACATGCAAGTCTGCAGCCCTCAAAGTACGACTTTGGACATATTAAACGACCAGGCTTATTAAATCTATATACAGTATACACATATTTTTTAAACTAGCTTGGGGTGGGGAGGGTGGAGACTGATCTCACGTTTAATACATCGGATATAAACAGCTGTTTTAACTCCAATCTCTCTATTAAATAAGCCATTTTTAACAGGTTAAATATTTTGAGGCCAGCGTTCAAAATTACCAACGGGCAATTCTTAGTTCGAACTTAAAGATGAACGTAACAGCATTTAGACAATAAAAAAATTCGTTTCACTCACCAGTTGCTCTTCAGCTCACAAAAGATGACTATTTCGTTGGTTTCTGTTTACTAATAGGGACGCGTGCTGACTCATTGATTTACCTTTAGAGAGACGTGACAATTTCCGGTTAGAAAAATGACCAAAACAGGAAATCCGTTTGTTCGCAAGGATTTGGAAAGCACGTAGCGGATTTTCTTAAAAAAAATTATACTATTCATTACCAGATTTATTGATTAAATTGTCATCTAACTGTATAAATGTTAACCGAACATGTAAATTGCCATTGAAAAATTGACAACCCATAGAAGCCCAGGTCATTTTTTTTGCGTTTTTTTGTTCCTTTACAATTACTTCTAATAAATTACTTTTAAAACTATATTTGTGGCAATGCTTGGTATTTTTGTACATCGCCAGCTTAATTAACAAATATTACATTACACAATTCCTCAACAAGCCTGAAATTGTAAAAAAAAAAAAAAAAAAAATACAATTCCGTATAATAAAAATCTCAAAATTGAGAATGAACAGTTTTTGTTCAGAACAAAAAGTTGACAAAACCCTCCAAAAAGCAGAAATAAGGTCAAAACTATGTCAAGTGTATACAACATCTGGCAAACTCTCTAAAACCCCAAAGAACTGTTCCAAGCACTTTTTGTGCCAGAACTTTGATAACCATAGAACAGGTCTTGTACTTCCAAGGGTCATCTTTTTTTCACCACTATTTGGCCCTAATATGGGGTCTGAAAAACAAAACTGAAAAACTATAACTCATTTGCTCACATTTAAATGTGTATCAGCATGAACATTATAGCATCTGCATCAGAAGCATTGTTATGGAAAGGACTCCTAAAATGTTAAAAGCATGTACTGGGCTTCTTTTGGTACACAGTGTAAGGCTACACTGCCTCCTGGAGGTGTAGCACTACTTTTCACCAATCACAAGTAATGATGGAAAAAGCCAACAAAAAGACAAATAATACAATCAGACAAAAACAGTTCTTGATTAAATCATTTAATCAAATAAGTTAATAAAAAGGTCTATGTGTACATCTTTAGGATCTTGCGAATACATAGTCATATGTAAACACACTCAAATACTCATAAATAATACGATTGCCACTGCAATCAAAAACCCACCATTTACTCTACAAAAGGAACTGCTATGTCATCATGACAAATATGATCACACCTTTCATACAAAACCTACAAGTACAAGTTTTTGTTAATATTTATTTAACACTGGTCCCTGCAAAAAAAATCATGTTGACAACAGAAGAAATGCATATTCAAATGAGATGACACTGCAAACTTTAGGCATTGACTGACTTGACGGAGGAATGAAAACAAGGTCAAATCAAGTTTCACTCCACATCATCTTCCTCCAGACTCTGAGGACTTATAATTCGCTGAAAATGACAGGGGGAAAAAAAAAGATCACACTTAATACACATTTGGAGGAAAAAAGGTGGCAATGTTACACTACAGTAAACCTGTTGAAGGCAATAAAACCTTCAAATTTCAAAAGAATGGGAAAGAAGAAAATATGCTTCTATATATAAATATTCTTCTAAATATAAATATGTTCTTTGTGCAAAAGATTTCAATTTATAAGAAAAAAAATCTTGATTAAATAGCAGGTAAGTTATCAACTGAAATAACGTCATCATTAATAATAGTTTTAACTGGCTCAAAAATTACCCTTTTGCTAGATCCCACAGCAACAATAAGTGGAACCCAACTCTTAATATATAACATCCAATTAATGTCCACAAAACAAATGGAACTACTTTACAGAAAAAGCTACAAGAAAATAAAAAAGATAAATCTGCAGGCGAAGTGAGATTTAGTGTGCCCGAAACCATAGTATAAATATAGAAGTATCCCAATAGCTTCTGCGTGCTTCAACAATTCCAGTTAGATCTTGAAGGGCAGAACAGAAGCTCAAACTGATTAAATACCCACAATCTTCTCAACTGGTAAAGAATTGCTAACAATGCAAAGGTAATGGGTTCAAGCCACAGGGAAAGCAAAAACTGACAAAATAAAAAAAAGAACTGTTCATTCTTTCAAATGTAAGTTGCTTAGGATAAAAGCATCCGACAAATGCATTAATGTAAATGAAAACTAAGGACCACATACAAACCCCACTCAGGAAGACATTTTGTTACATTTATGGCATTGTATTTCAAACTGAAACATTATCAATTTAGCACCAATGGGGACATTCCATTGTACAACTAATGCTATTTATTTTTATATAAAGAAGCTGTTGCACAAACATGGGTCTGTTTTTTAATATTTAATGTTGGAGAGGTGAAATAGCTGAGAGTCATGGAGCGGACATTCAGCTTTGGAAAGTTCTTGCTTTTCTATAGCACTCTTTCTTGTCCCAAAAGTGACACACAGCTCATGTGGGGTTTAAAAGAGTGCAAATATCAGTTCATTTAATGCTAATAGAGTCTCAGTGAAAGTACGAGTGCTACTCACCTGGCTGACGCTCGGCAGTTTAGCAAGCAGCATCTGAAAGACGGGAGCTGGCAACGTCTGCTGAAGAACCTGCAGGAGCTGCTGAGGCTGGCCACACACTGCCAGAGCATTGCTCAGGTGATCCACGCCCTGATCATAATCTCCTGCAGATCACACCATAGTTTCACTGTTAAGCCCAATTTATACTTCTGTATTAATCCTACATGCATATCCTCATCCTGTCTGCATAACCACTAACAAGCAGTGTTTCACTGTGCAAGATTTCCACTCTGTGACTTATTTTCATTTTAATTTCCAGTCATCTGACTATTTTTGTCCTCTGCTGAAAGCAAAGTCATACACATGGTTGTATGTGTGCACTTCTTATCTACTGCCCACTGAATTGCTCAGAGATGAGTGCATTCTACAGAAGACCAGAGGAGCACATTATCCTGAAACAGGACAGCGTTTGCATATTATGATAAAAACAAAATCAATGTACAGTCAAGCACATTGATGAACACCACAGAGTCGCAGATGCAGCATTCAGCCGATTGTCTGCGACTCAAATCTGGGCTAAAATTGTTCACTCTGGAACCACCTTAACCTGTTAACACCTACCCCTCTTTTTGAACATAGGTCCAAAAATTCATACTGATAATGGCTGTAACTCACATTTTATGGGTTAAATTATTGTCCTTGGTGTCAGAAAAGGTAAACCTTTCTAGTTTATCAGAAAAAAGTAAGGAGCTGGATACCTTAAACAAAACTAAAGTTATAGATTCACAAAGTTTGTAGAAATAGTAGAAATTATCTTCGCCTAAATTCTTTTTTTAAAATAAGTGAATGCTTGAATCTCTTGTGGACTTTTTGACAACACTGAATAGAAGCCACAACTGTGGACCAATACATGACCAAAATCTATCAAAATGGAGCTGTGTTTTCTGGAGTGATTTTTATAAGACAATGTCCAGGTGGGCACCATTTGCACCAAATTGGCACTTCGTAACCAAATGAACAAATTGTTGTTTATTTGCATTTTTTTTTATACAAATCAATACCACTAGATAAACTACTCAATAAAAAAAATATTTTTTTTAAGAAAATGCAAACAATGAAAAAATAAAAAATACATGTAAAATAATGGGATTTGTGCATGCCACTCATTAAAACAATATGAATATCCTCTAAAATGTCCTCAAATATCTTCATAGATACAATTGTGTTACTGACAGTAACAGAAAAACATGCCTTTTACTCTGGAAAAAAGTTTTTGCTGTGTGCTCTGCTCACCGGTGTGAGTAAAGATGGATGACTGTAAGCATCTGCGCTCTTTGCGCCGTCACATTATTCTGTATCTGTAAACAGAACTATGACAAACCATATATCGTTGGAAAGCTCATCTATCAATCATCCTATTTGGAGCTTAATCGCGACACCCACATTCTCTCTCAACGAGTGGCCAGGTCTTGTTCACTGCCTTGCTGATTGGCCAATCCTGGTCAGACTTCTAAAGTATGTCTCAAAATGCTCAGGAGACTCTACTGAATCAAAACCTACCATGCTTGTTGGGTGTACCTAAACAATGGCCGGCAAAACAACCAGAAAAATCTGACTTTTTATTCTTTTGTAGCAAACAAGCAGTGAATATTTGTGGTTTTATGTCTTTTTCTCGTGGTAAACACATTTCCGGAGTACCAGCTTAGATGCATTTTGTTCGTTAGACTGATATAAGTACAATGGTGTAAGACACTCGATGATTCAGTGGCTGTTTACCTGTAGAGACATCATTAAAGGTAGGCATCGCCATTTTGCTTTGTTAGGACTCTTTACACAAATTGACTAACTGTTATCACTGTGTTGTGTTAAACCTATAATGCTTTATAACGCCTGAATCATGAGAAATTCAGCTTTCAAATGATAAATAGTTTGTCTATTTGGGCCATTTCACTACTTAATCAAATTGGTGGTGTTAGGTTTTTTTTTTTATATATATCTAAATGTTGTTCTCTTGTGTGGGATAACGTATACACTCCCAGCTCAAAAACAAAGAGTGTGGCTAGGAATCCACTGAAAAGGAGCCCTGAAGGACCGTTCTTCGGTCCAGAACTTGTTGCGAGTCTCACCCTGAGCCAGGAGCTCTTCACCGAGCTGAATCTCATCCAGGAAAAACTTCTGCACGGCTGCGGCATCTTTTAGGTCAGGAAGCTTCAAGAACACACATTTTTAGAGACCACTTAATTCATTTTTTTTGTTTTGGTAATGATAGTAAACATTTAAATGGTACATTTGGTGTGGTATGGATATGCTACATAAAAGTGTGTACACAATTTAATCACAAAATATTTTACACAGTTACTTACAAAGATTATCCTCTTTCTACTCAAACTTAAGGATATTTCATGACAAACAAAAGATGATTGCTGCTACTCTTGTTCTTACAGATTAGAGGTTGACCTACTTGCGCATGTCCAGCATTGTCTTGGGCAGCTTTTTGCTTCTTCCTGCCTGAGACAAAACAATGAAATCTATTTAGATATAAGGCAAACTTACTTGTGGTTCTCCACGTTCAAAGGCAAAATATAAACAAACCATACAAAGATTGTGTAAAAACATTTAACTTCTGTAACGTGACTTAAAAAATAAAATCCACCACGAGGGCAATTAATTTATCTCCTTTTAAGTAAAAGCTATTTAGAGGTTCAATGTAAGACAAGCCCCGTTTAACTAATCGGGAGAAGTTAATTTTTGATTGATACTCGGAGCCAGACACAGACACGTTTCATTCAAGGAACCTCCGGTGAACACGCGATGATTCGTTCACTCACGTTCACGCAGCTTGCTTTTAAAGTTCGGATCGCTCCTCCGCTTCCGGTCGAAATAAACACAGTAGGCGATAAAGAGAGCTCCACAGACGCCAGCCGCGATCGCCCCCGGTTTACCGCTTATTATCATCGCACCGCGTCGTCGATCAACCGGAGAGACCGAAGCTTTGACGCCGCATGGCAAGTGACCGTCAATAGAGCGACAGCGGAAAAAGGACCTCTTTCTGAGTGACGTCAGCGTTGTGCGAGTGTTCACGGCAGACGCCTGAGGGAAACCACGCAGAATTTTTAAATTGCAAAAATATGTTATGTTCTTGCGAAATATTAAGTCACATTCTCATTGTGACCACTTTCCAAGTGTCATTGAAAACATGACATTGAAATTAAATTTTCATTAGCTAAAGCAAACAATTTGTTTGTAACCGATACACTTTCGGGTGTAACTTACAATTTACAGTTATTAAGTCGATATATTTATATGGTACGTTTGAAATCGCATGTTAAAGAGCACATTTTTATTTCACCCACATGGAAATGCTTTACTGATCAATTCTGTTTGACGAAGCTATAGTGGGTATGTAATTTATAAAGATCCTTCACAATATAGACTTCACAAGCAACCATGAAATGAACTGATATGAAACAAAGAATGCTTTACATAATGCATATTAAATGATGCACAATATGAAACAAACTGGACATTCAAGGTCACAAACTATGGCATTTATTTCAAAGGCTTTTCATCTGCTTTTACATTTGTACAATAAATTACAGGCCGCCCATCTTTTGATGAGAGCAATAAATACCACACATCTTTCCTGTCAGCTCCTCTCTCCCCTTCTTTGTCTCATACACACATTTCTGTAAAATCCAGTAAACTTTACAAATCATATACTGTCTGAAAAAAGAAAACACAACATTGTATCAAATGAAAGTAAAACTTAGGATACAGGTGAGGTTAAACAAAAACACACAAGATGAGCATGAAAGATTAAAAAAAAAACAGCAAAGGGGAAAAAAAGAAAGGCTTCTCATTAAGATGAAAATTGCTACATTTAAAACAGGAAATCTGTACAGAAATGCATATGTTTCCAAAGAAACAGCTCACCCCAAAGTTCAAATAATCCCATTCAAGTTGTTCTTGAGTCTTTGGTTCATCCTCTGAAAAGAAACCAATTACGATATTTGATATCAAAATGAGAAATGTCCACCTTAGGAGTTTTAAAAATTATTTTTTTAAAACCTTCACTCAGTCAAAATTCAGCTAGGACTGACCTTGACCTTGTCTGGTAAGCAATAATCAATCCTTGCCCATTGTGTGCCCCAAATCGGACAGTTGGAGAACCGCTCAGTGCATTTCAATAAGAGTAAATAACATGTTTAGGAATAATTTTGGTCACAAAGGAACCAAAGTTCTTCATGGTCAACACCAACGAGGCTTCAAAATCGAAAGCATTTGAATGCAGCAGATGAAGTTAAATTAAACATGCTCACTTGTGTTCAGAGGGCAGAACTGTGGCCTTCCAGTTAGAAGATTGCCGGTTCAAGGCTCGAAGGCGACCTTCAAAGCTCACCAGTTTCCATAATATCCCCATGCTTCAGTGGGTTTCCCACACAATCCCCAAAACATGCAGTTGGCATAATTGAATAATCTAAATTCCCCCTTGGGTGTGAATGTGTGAGTGAATGTTGCCCTGCGATGGACTGGCGACCTGTCAAGGGTGTACCTCCGCCTTTCACCCAATGTGCGTTGGAGATCCAGTGACCCCAAAAAAGCGACTAAGAGGGTTGGAAAATGAATGAATGAATGACTTGTGTTCAGAGAATGTACCAAAACCTTGAGAAAGGAATTAAAGGTAGGATTTAAATTGTTGGGTGAGCTATCCCTCTAACAGTGCAAGATATTAAATATTGGGCTATTTAAAACATGTCTTCATATACAAATGTATACTCAAGGCAAAAGTAGATACAAGTGCCAAAGGTTTCAGCTTATGATACAAGAGTCTGTACAAAAGAGTGAAGCAGAAGAAACGCTCCATTGAAAAACAACAATTCCTCTGGTCGAAGGCAAGCGCTCAAGATGCACCGAAACACCACACAGGAGGATTTAATGGCTCTAGTTTCACTTGTACAACAACAACTTCACCCAAAAATGAATTAATACTACTATGGCATAATAGTAATTATAATAGCATTGGTTTTTTTCCTTGGTGTTATTCTATTTGAATGACTGGACAACGAAACTAAAAACTGAAATGTAGTGTTTTGTTGGATTTACGGTTTCTGGCTGATGTCTCAATTTGGATAATGAAAAACACTCTAGATCTATCTCCGGATGTTTGATGGCTGAACTTTGACAGGAAAACTGCAACACTGTTCAGTACAATACTGAATGTTTTGCAGTTGAGCTTAGACAATGAAACCAAAACAATGTTCAGCGGTGGAGATTTCATGGCTGTGGACAGTGGAACTGAAACAGATGTTTGTGGGATGTTTGACGATAGACAAAGCTTTGCAAATTGCTCAATGTACGATTATTCAGTACAATCCTGGAGGTGGGACTGCTACATTTAGACAGTTGTAGTGGTTTGATGGCTAATACCAGTTTCACCATCTAATCTCTTTGTAGGGACTCAATGAAGAACATTCAACAGCTTCACAACTTATGGTGATTCCCATTACTGTTTTACAGTAGTTTATGGCTTTTTATTACAAAAACAGCACTTTCAAACATCCTGTAACATATACTGTAATATAATATATGGCTCTTGCTCCTCTGCCATGTTATTTATATAAATATCACTATAAATACGAGTTATACATTGTTTTTGACATTAGCAAGAATGATCCATGGGTTCTTTTCTGCTGCTTGTGATACAATAGCAGCATTGTAAAAAACATGAGTAGACTTCGATTTTTAGAGGAAATATTGCTTTATCATTGAAAGCTCAAACTATAAGAAGAGAGTAGTTTTATAGCTTAGAAACATAAGGGGACAACATGAAACATGAGGTTCTTAAACAGGAAAATAATCTGAGGTTTGGGACAACTCAAAGGAGCTCAAATGGGGGGTGGATGTTCATTTTTGGGTGAACTATTCCTTTAATACAGACATAATGTTACCCTCTGAAAATTTTATTTGTAAATAATAAGCTTTTGAGAAAATTTACGCCACTTATTCTCACCATCATGAAGTTTTGATCTAAACATGATTTCAAACTGTCCTTCAAAAAGCGCATTATAAAGGTAAGAGATGACTTAATATAAAACTACCAACAAACTAAACAAATCAGTCTTTTTTGCTTCAATTTATGATCATGGACAAAATGGTGCTTTGTTGTAAAACAATCTCTTACGATCAATCCAGACCCAGACTCTGAAAAAAGTGCACTTGAGTGCCGCTAGCTTGCCGAGGAGACAGTTGTGTAAATACACGTTTATATATATCTTTATACAAATATATACACGTATACGTATAAACAAACGTATTTCTAAATATAAAATAGTGCTTGTTGTCGTGGTGTGTGGCGCTGGTTGAAGTACTCAGCTTCGTCACTATCTGTCCTCTGTACACCGATCATGTCACCTGCACTCCACAGAGAGGCCAGAAGTCTGCGCCGGCTCAGCTAGCGTTAGCATCACAGCTGCCGTGAGGGTGCTAGAGGACGGAGATGAAGACGAGGATGAGGAAGCCACCGCTGCTGCCACCGCACCTGCCAGAGACAAAGGCGATCATGGGAAAACAGGTTGGTGAGATTCTGAAGTTTTCAGGGGGCAAAAGATTACAATTCCTCAGAACCTCACAATCTACAGTGTACAGAATGCATTAAGCACATTGAAAAGTCACAAACACCTATTGGAAATGGTAAAATACTTTTTATGTAGTTTGAAATGTCATTTCTGAGCTTTTGAGCACAACTGAATAAAAGCCATAAAGTTCAAAACTTGTGAGAAAAGCTACACATCAGGCACGATTTTAACATGCATTTTACATTCAAATGTATGCATTCAGTAGACACTTTTATCCCAATCAATTTACACATCAGGACAACAAGCCGTTTGTTAAAAGGTTAAGACGTGCACTTAGAAGAGGTTCCAGCTGATTCAGTACTTCAGACGGTTTTTTATGTTAGCAAGTGCTCTCGAAAAAGTTTTTAGTTGCTTTTTAAAGGTTGTGAGAGACTCTGTTTTCCGGACCGGGACTGCAAGAGCTGGGGACTGTGAAAGAGAAAGTTCTGGTGAGAGGTTTTCTGCCACTGATGGTACCACCAGACACTTTTAATTTCCTGAACGCAGGCAACTGAGGGGATGTAGGACTGCAAGACATTGTGAAGGTATAATGGTGCTGTTTTAATTGCAAAACAATAATATATTTAGAAACAATACTGATTAATGACCCCTTTTTCATCAAAAAATAAATGATCTTTTTCGCTCCTAGTCAATTTTTTTCCGCTGTTGCAGGTGACAAACACGTCTGACCAATCACAATGCAGCTTGTTGCTAGGCTACGGAAACTCATAAGCATTCTGACAGAACAATTAATCAGTTCTGTGGATGCAATCAGCGCATTGTATGACAAAAAAGACAAACACTACAAGGACAATAAGCTGAAGGAGAACCTGTGGAGGAGAATTGCTGAAGATCTTCAGTACGACAGCAGTGTTTGAGACGGTTAGTCTAGTGAATGGACACCGTAACCAAACAACCTTTTAGCCGGTCATCTACCAGCACTATATTGTATTTGGCTAGAGTTGTCGATATGTTAAAACAAAGCATGAGCAAAGCACGAGATTTTAGTAATCATTCATGAGTGGTGTCAGAATGTATGACTGTGACTTTTGAACTGTCTGAACTGTTGATTGTTCAGTTTTCAAGGACATTGTTTTGTTTATTAAATATTAATAAAAAAAAGGAAACCAATTTTCCAAAACATGATTTTTCAATCTGCTATATTTCAATATATATATATATATATATATATTATATGCTATAGATATTATATTCAACACCTGTTACCTGTTTTTCAAAACATTAGAACATTATTTAATCTGATTTCACGTTGTTTCCAAAATGAATGCCCATAATTTAACAAAACATGAAAAGTAGGGGTGTAGCGGTACACTAAAATTGTATTCGGTTCGGTACAGTGTCTTGGAGAGCTCGGTTCGGTTCATTTTTGGTACAAAACAATAAGAACTTACAAAATCTTTATTCTATTCCAATACACAATAGAATTCTTGCAAAAATAAATAAAAGTGACACATTTGGGTGATATTTTAAATAAATTGCACTCTATAAAGAAATACACATTTTTTAAATAAAAAATGAAATACTGCAACTAGTTAGGACCTGAAAACTTTTAACACTAGCAACAGCTTCAGCTTATATTTCAACAAAACTATAACTATTCAAGTTTTAAGTTTTGGGCTAAAAAGATTAACCTATCCACATTTTCTGAAGAGAGCACAGATCTGGTTGCAGTGACAATATCTCCAGCAGTAGAAAATGTTAGATGTGTTGCCTGCCCGATCTCCGTGGAACAATGTCGGCATACAACTTTAAATTTATCCACTCGTCTATCCCCGTTATGTATTTGAACAGAGAAGCCAAAGTGTTCCCAAACAGGAGACCGTAGTGAGGTGGGAGTGTCTTCAAGCTCTGGCTTCTCTTTCGCTGTTGCCATTTCTCACAGCTACCCGTGCACCTCTACTGTGCGTCACTCAATAGCGTGCGGAAACTCGCCTAGGAACATTGTTCCGCTACGCTTAATATCGCGCTAATAATAAATTTATTGGTATAATTTATTGGTATTTAAATGGTACGCAAGTGTACTGAACCGAACAGGCCGCACTGAAACGGTTCAATACATCCCTGTGAACCGTTACACCCCTAATGAAAAGCCATAAAAGTGAAAAAAAGTGTAACGTATGTGATTTTCAATACCTGCATTAAATTAAGTATTCTTTTGTTTATAATCAAACATTGTCATTATAATTCAGGAATTAATACTATTGGTAAAATGAATATCCATCAATATTAAAAAGCGTTTGACAATTTGAAAACACATGTTAATATATTTAAAAGACCTACTCTCTCTCTCTTTCTTCTTAATGCGCTTGCGTCTGCGATCAATGGAGGCCACCTCAGATTTAAGAAGCAGGTAATGGCTCCGGATGTCCTGCAGCTTTTCCTGGAGAAAGGAGATGCGCTCCAGACTGCTCATCTTCTCCAGATCTGCTGCTTACCAAGACAGAGCAGAGCAATCAAAGTTTAGAAACAATGTGTTCTTCAAAAAATAACTAAAATAAAACAAAGTATAGATCTATACACTGATTTCATGGAAACCCTCTGTTTTAAAAGCTCATGAAACAAAAGAATACAGGGCTTTCTGGGGTAGAAACTCAGCTACAGAGTTGAAAACACAGCTGGGTCATTAGAATTGGAGTATTTTCTTACACATGTGGAAGCTCCAGCGAGCAGGACCCTGAGGAGCCTGATGATGCGTGTGATGATGATGGTGATGATGGTGATGCTGCGTCTCAGTGTGTCTATGGAATCTTTGAGCGGACGCTGCTGCTGAAAGTGTTCGACCGGAGCTTTTGATTTCACTGCTGATACTTCGGGCTGAGGGGGACTTAGACGGGTGTTCCCCCGTCGACTGGTCCTCGCTGTCACTGCTGTGAGCTGCACAGATGAACACTTCACTCAACTCTCCATTAATGCAAATGTTTACTGCACTGAAATGCCTTACTTTTACACACAGAGAAAAAGAAGACATTAAACGAAATAAAACCCAATATTTTCTTGAACTCTATAGAAACAGTGTAACTTTCACAAAACATACATATATTTAATTTTTTAAAACTACAAGTAAGACTTTCTTATAAACATTTTTCTGTGTTTTCATCAACTGACAAAATGAGACAAAGTTTTGTTTAAAGGAACAACAACCTATAACAAACTGATATTTTGTCATAAAATAATGGAAAAAAAAGATTTTTTAGCAGAATATCTTTCTCAAGCATGACATCTTTATTGTGTATTGTCAGTATTTGAACATGAAAACAAGTTTAAGATAATAAATAGTGTACAGAAAGACAATTTGAGAAGTTTTTAACTTACTCAACTTTTGTTCAGCACAAAACAGCTAAACAGCTTTTTACTAAACAGCTTTTGTTCACAAATTTTTATGCTGAAACTATTTCCTCTTTGAAAACTCGCTCCCTCACCTGATTTACGGTTTTTCTTGGGATGTAAGCTCAGGTTTTTATGGGTTCGCTTGTGTTTCTTCATGGCTCCGCCCCCTTGTGACTCTTTGGGTCGTTTTTGACTGGACGAGGCTGAGAGAGAGAGAGAGAGAGAGAGAGAGAGAGAGAGAGAGAGAGAGAGAGAGAGAGAAGAATCAAAAGATTATTTTTTATTAGTGTCTAAACAACATGTAGATAATTTCAGAGTTCAATTAAAAAACACTTTATTCATCTAAAACCAATAACTAATAGCATTTATAAAATATAAAAACAAATAACTAGTTAATGTTATTCAGGCATTTTTCAATAAGTAAAGCTCAAGTCTCATTTACTTTCATCAATAACATACCCAATAGAAATGCATTTCTATCCAACAGCGAGTTGCCAGATCAGATCTAATCATGTCAGGCTTTTCAACAGCATTCCACAATCTTGTTTCTTTAGAAATTGTTATAAATACTCAAGACAAGAAAAGTGTCCCATTTTCTAACATTTGGGCTCATTGATTAAAAAACAAACAACAAAAAAAATTGTACAACCTAAATATATTGTTATAAATGATTCATATACATAAAACTGAATTGAATAGTATAATAATTATTATGTAGTAAAACATACACATAAAAGGGCTTTACACATCAAGTGCAGATTTTAAAAATGCATTTTAATCGCAAAACAATAATATTGGAAAATTTCGAAACGATACTTATTAGTGACCCCTTTTTCAACAACAATGTCATTTCGTAAGTTTTTGCTCTAGGTCTATTTTCCCAGCCATCTCAGGCGACTGAGACAATTCTGACCAATCACAATGCAGCTTGTTACTAGACTATGGCAACTCATAAACATTCTAGCAGAATGATGAAAGGTGGAACGATGAATCAGTTTTGTGGATGCAAATAGCATATAGTATGACCTAAAAGACAAGCACTACAAGGACTATGAGCTTTTTGAATGCCTTGTTTTTTTTTCTCAATACAATGTCGGACATTCGACCCCTTTGATGTGTATATAGCGGTGCGTTTAATTCGCGTATGAAATATCGGCCTTTTCGTATTTATTTGCTGCTCTCACATTCATCTAAACAAACATGGCAGATCTCTTGGTTTGATCTTTTAAAGAACCCATTGTATGTTTAAAGGGATGCCTTTGACTCAAGATTACAATGTTGTGGATTCATCGCTACTCCTTGCGAAGTTTGAAATAGGAATTTCTAATTGTAAAAAGGTTGCTAAGCTAAACTTATACGAGCCACTGATTGGTTGACGCATGTGTTTGGGATCCATTCAACGTGTTTTCAGATATAAACCTTGTACCTTTGGTTTTCTGCTCAATCTCCTGCTGACTTCCATTGCTTAGCTCCAGGCTACAGTTGCTGTTACTGTTGCATGACAGATTTCCATCAAAGGCCTTCGAAGGAGAACCAGCCCCTCCTTGTACTTCGTCCAGGTGCATCTCCCCACCCAAACTCTCCACCTCCAGAGTGCTTGTGTCTGATTCACTGCGAACCCCGATGTGCTCCGCCCTCAAAGGCTGTTCCTGTAAAGCAGCAGCACTCGCAGATATTTCAAGGGGTGGTGATGGAGCCTGAATTTCAGCCAACACCTCTGCAGGTCCTTCAGGAACAGCAGGTGACTCAGGCGTGGAAGGAGGTGTGTTTAGAACAGAGTTTGTCCCGCTGCTGGGATTCTCCTTTAGTTTGACCTCTGCTGTCTCCTCTTCATCATTGTGAGCGGAACTGGAATCCTCACCCCCCATTACCCCCGGTGGAGGTGGGGAGTGTGCTGCCTCTGTGTCGGAGTCTGAGAACAGCTCTTTAAGGGTTTTTTTGGGCCACTGAACCTGGATACTCGACCACACATCCTTCTGTCCTTTGGTACGACCACCTGGAGACTTCTCCTCAACCCCTGATGATGTTTTCGCTCTTTTTTCAGGGATTTCCCAAAAACCACCACAGTTTTTGTTCTTTTCTTTAACACCATTGTATTTTTTTGAAGGCGAAGGCTTGTTTTTGGGATGTGCTTTGGCTTCTTCCTTGAGTTTAGGTTCGCTTGGTTCTTCTTCTGAGCTGCTTCCTCGTTCTTCAAGCTTTTTGGGAGAGCAACTTGGCAGCCAATTACCCCGAGTGTTTCTTGTTTTGCCTTTTGGTGAGCTCTTTGTGATTCGTTCCCCTAAACCTTCAACTTTTTTTCTTCTGGCTCCGGAGCAGCTAGTGTCCACCTCAAACTGACTCTTCTTTTTACGCGTTTCAGTGTTTTCCTGGACTGTCAGCACCCCGTCTGTGTCTACAGAAGCTTTAAGGCCTTCAGATGGCCTTGTGTTGTCCCACAGAAGATCTGTTTTATGAAAACCTGTTCGCCCTCCCGGAGGATCTTCATCATCGTGTTCACCATCACCATCTTCTTCACGCTCACTGTCATCGGTGGAGCTTTCAGAAACTGCTGGGGAAAAACCACAAAGATGGACATGAAACAATATTATACAGGTTTGTTAAAATAAAACATAATCATTTGGAGACACAGACATTTTTTCCAAGGCATTGTTTAGATATATATATATTTATGCCATAAACTTAAGCAGATAATTCAATCTATTAGGGGTGTAACGGTACGCTAAAATCGTATTCGGTTCGGTACAGTGTCTTGGAGAGTTCGGTTCGGTTCATTCGGTTCGGTACAAAACAATAAGAACTTACATATTCTTTATTTTGAAAAGCTGCCAATACACAGTAGAATTCTTGCATAAAATAAATAAAAGTGACACATTTGGGTGATATTTTAAATAAATTGCATACATTTCTTTATTAAGAAAAACACATTTTTTTAAATAGAAAATGAAATACTGCAACTAGTTAGGATAGATTACCTATCCACATTTTCTGAAGAGAGCATAGATCTGGTTATAATATCTCCAGCAGTAGAAAATGTTAGATGTGTTGCCTGCCCGATCTCCGTGGAACAATGTCGGCATACAACTTTAAATTTATCCACTCGTCTATCCCCATTATGTATTTTAACAGAGAAGCCAAAGTGTTCTCAAACACGAGACCGCAGTGAGGTGAGAGGGTCTTCAAGCTCTGGCTTCCCTTTCGCTTTTGATATGATTCTCACGCTCCTGCTCGTCAGTCAATAGTGTCCGTACGGAAACTCGCCTAGGAACATTGTTGCGCTGTGCTTAATATCGCGCTAATAATACATTTATATCATTTAATAAAAATACCGTATACCGAAACGGTACGCAAGTGTCCCGAACCGAACAGGCCGTACCGAAACGGTTCAATACATACCGTGAACCGTTACACCCCTACAATCTATAACATTGATATACGCACAGATAAGCTCATTAACATTATCTAATAGTTAATAGTTAGGGATCAGAAATATCTCTAATGCTACAGAAGGGATGATGGATACAATATAAAAACATTATTCTTCATCTACAAAAAATGTGGCAAATTAAAATTGGCCAAAGAGATCGCTTTGTTTTTTTTTTATTTGTTATTATTGTTATTGGTGCCCAGCTGATATGAAGTGCTACCAAACTACAGATTCCATAATGCAGCACTTCACCCTGGTAATAGACATCACTTTGACCTTTTACATAACATTATTGATTAATAATCTATCTCTTGAAAATGTTGAAGTCACTTGAATGAATGAATTAAACATACTGTGACAAATATAAAACAGACAGAAGTAAACCATGGTAGAAATTATGACATTCTCAATCTTTTTAGACAGATGAGTGTGTTGGTACCTGGGAGACCATTGAGGATGGAGCTGATCTCGATAGGCTGTTCATTTGTACGTTGATTTTCTCCTTCTCCACCATCCTCCAGCTTTGAGAAAACATCAGCCCCAGAGCTCCCTTTGCACAGACGACTGAGGTGATGTTTGGATATTTCTCTGTCTGTTAGTCTCTCTATCCGCTCAGCTTTATTCTGGTATCAAAGAAATATATTTACTGTTGTGACTCGAAACATCTATCCATCCTTGGCTCAAGACTGGTCCCAACATTGTGTGACAGAATAACAAAATATTTAGGCATCCAAACATACCTTATTTTACGTAACTAAACTACATTGAATTAACAAATGTGAAGATTGTACCTTTATTTTTTTGCGGTGCTTTATTTTTGACACATTCTTATTGGGTGGTAGAATGATCCGGTCAGCTTTGACCCACTCATCATACCTGTGAAAAAAGGGAAGAAATCTCACTAATTCAACTCTACCCCTCATTTATCTCTGATTTTAGGAATTATAGAAAAACAACCTGCAAAGAAAAATAATGCTGCTTTGCTATTTTAATGAAAAGCAACTTCTTAACCCAAATGCTTTATATTATACTTGCCGTTTCTTCAAATATTAACTACCAATCTAAGGTGTGGGATCACTTTGAAATCGCTCTTTTGGGGAACGCATACATCTTCTTCAATGAAAAGAAACATGTAGACAAAATATGCGATATGCGAAGTCATGCCATCCTGCGTTTGGAGGCGGGATACTTTGGGAACACAGTCGTTTAATAGAGCCCAGGAAGGTGATAATCCCAAACCACTCTGATGACAGACTGCAGGAATTTTACCACAACAACATTTTAGATGTTGTGCAATAAAATCGATCCGTTGGTTAGTCCATTAATCTATTACAGACAGAAAAACGCATTGCTATTGCATTGGGATTTATTTGGTAAATGCTTTTCCATTGTCATTTCTGCACACTTTTTCTAATCGGATAAAACATTTTATCCTACTCAGTTCTGTGCATCCTTTTTGTGAGGTTTTTTTTTTTTTTCCTCGAAATTCATGCGCATCTAGATGTTTTTTTATGCTTTGTTCCAAAATGCACATGAAAATAGTTGGATGGAAATGCAGCTGGCGTTCATACATCAAACTCAATAAAACATAGTAGAAATAGTATTAATAGTAAAATGTATTGAATCTTTTCAGGCATAAATTAACAATATTCCGAAAAGCCATTTGCCTCACACTCTAGAGACTGTGCCTGGGTTAAAGTTCACTGAATATGATCCAGAAAACAAAGCAAGTTACCTGCAACAACAGTGCCCTTGAAATCAAAATCATTTCAGCATAAATTGGTAGAAAACAGTAAAAACTAGTAGCTATTTATTTGCAGTCTTTTGAAAGCACTGAATAATCCCACTAGGGACTCCCAATTGCAAACACAAAAACCATATAGAGACCCTCACAATATGATTATCTCTGCCAGGTGTTTCACAATCTGATTAGCTCTCCCAGGTGTTTCCAATCCACTCACCAGTTTATCACCTGACCACATACAGGATGCTAGCATTAATACACTCCAAATACATTTCAGAAGTTTTTTTTTGTTTACTTTGTTTTTTGACCATAGCCAGGAATGTTGTTGATCTCTCTTTAATAAACCTCAGATTTGGTCCATGTTTACACTCCTGCTCGCTCTCCAATCATCTTCATTCATGCCTCTTCCTTCTCCTGTTTGTTGATCTTGGGTGTGTACCAAACACCCTGCTGAATTTGCTCAAGGACACCAAAACGGCCCCCTGAAAGCTGGCTGCAGATACAAATCATTGTTTTGTTTATGAAAACAACAGCTGAAGGCATTCGTGAGAATCCTGAAAAGTGCTTCTAAATAAAGTGAATTCCTGGAGGTGCTGAAACCCTATTGTTTAAAGTGTTGTTTTGGTCAAAAGATATTTTCATGAAAGTTCTTCCCCCATAACCAACAGAGCAGATATTTGTCCTGAAGGTTACTGCAACACCTATTATCTTTTCAACCATGAACCAAGTTTAAAATGGATACAATTTCAACATCCTTTTTACAACATTTTTCAAATGACCAACTTTTTCCAACCTGACAAGTAGCTTTTCCCAACTAAAGCTAACCAGTGGTTTAATGCAATACATTGTAGAGTTGTACCAATCATGGACATCCAATTACAAGTATATCATATAATTTTTTTGTCTACACATTTATTCTAATAGCTTGGAAACTTGATCTTTGATCTTAACCTCTTAAGCCCTGAGGCCTATTTTCCGAAAATCCTATACTTTTACTTTTTAAGGCATTTCTCAGCTTTTACAAGGTCTAAACTGCAAATCTTGGTATCAAAATGAAGATAGGTTCTTGGGGAGTGGTGTGGATGAGTTAATTTGACAGTCAAGAACACTGGGTAAGAGTAATTGATGTTGGAATGGCCAAAAAATGAACTCCGCCTAAAAAAAAACACATGTTTCCTCCAATATCTCCTTATTTTACTTATAACGAAGCAAATAAACACAATCAATTGTAACCACTACATGTCAAGAACATCTGTAGCAAGTTTGGTGTTCATACTACAAGAAACTAATATTCTGTAAAGGTTTTGATTGAACAAAGTTCAGGCGTAATCCATGTTGGCACAGTTTGGCACAATTTGGCACAATAATTGAAATATGGAAAAAATCTTGTCCAAAGCTTCAGCTACGTTCATAGTCTTCTTTTCTTGCTTACGGGACATGATCTCAGCAAAAAAAACTCATAAAGAAACGCTGTAAAAGGGAGGTGGAAGTTCATTTACCCCATCTTGCTGCGCTTTTGGGAACCTTTCATTCACAAACGCTTTCGACGTCGAGCTTCTGCGTGTCCCTACCCCCCGACCATCAGTCCAATCCGGGAGCTCTATATATCGCTGGAAAGCTCTGATTCTGAGGAAGCCAATGAGATCAACCATTTTGAGACTGACGGGATCGCTAACGAATCACACGACGCGCAGCGTGGAGAGACCACCTCTTACGCACGGGGAGTCATTCCATATTTGGTGACGTCATGACGCCACGGAGCAACAGAAAAAAAATCAAAAATGGCGTTTGCGCGAAGCTATCGACCGGACATAACAACAAACGGACTTTTATCGCTATGGAAATAACTTTTTGTTGAAAAAACGGCAAAGGTAAGACAAGATTTACATGCTTGCTTGGTTTTCGCTGGCGTTTTTTCGTGGAACTTTCGCTCCCTGCTCTGAAATACTTCATTCAATGTAAATGAGTTGCATATCGCTGGATTCAGCTGGTTGTTAGCTTTCATTTAATGTCATGGTTTTGGTGTTTCCGTTTATATTGTGGATACATATCGCACATAAACAAAAACGTGGTCATGAATTATACTCCGGCTATGTTGTTGTTTATTTGCATGGCGTTCGAGCTGTGGTTCACGGATATGAAATTGAATTAGATACGTTTTTAGAGGAGTTTCCGCTGAACACAACAGTATTTAATATGTCTGGGTTATTCTCAGGGTTAGTGAGCTATGAGCGAAAATGTAACGCACAAGGGGGCAAGTCCCCGGTACCGGGGACTCTCGGGCTTAAGAGGTTAATCTTGAATCTCAAAATGAGCCTTGCTCGTAAAATGTTTTTCAGACTTCTTATTGAAAATAAATATTATCCACTTTTTCATCACATGAGGATTTTAATGGCAGGCAGTACAAATTTTGTACCTTCTGGGACTAAGCATCCCCTGGCAAACAATGAAAGCAGATTTCAGGGTGGTAGCTTCATCTCAGCAATTGTGTCTTTGTGTGCGTACTATTTGTTCCATTTATACTTTCCGAACCCTAACGAATTGTAGTTATATCAGTTCAAATATGTGAATAGATCAAACAACTTCCACTTTCTCACTCCATGTCCCCTTTCAGTTCATCTTTGCAGCTAACAAAACAATCCCCCAAAAAATCAACAGCAATTATCCAGGTACAATCGCACATCCACTTCCTTTGTCCAAGATACCACACATCCATACAAGAAATCCACCATCATCTTCAAACAAGTCACCCATAAGCCAGTTAGATTGTGCATGTTTGACTTGCTACTAGTTGGCAAGTAGCCGACTAATCTGACACTATTTCGCTCCACACAACTACATTTATCATAGTTTGCAAAAATGCAATCAACAGAGCCATGAGTTCCCAGGGTCCTGCCTTACCTGACGTTCCAGCCACAGTAGTGCACCAGGTAGAGCAGCTCGCCCCCCTCCAGGTTTGACCCTTTGACCGTGGCCGCATACGTCTTCTGATTCCAGCCTCGCCCATACCTCACCTGCACCTTCAAGCCAGGGGGGTAACATTCAAACTCCTCCCCTTCCTCCCACTCCTGCCTGCTGCCATCCCTGCAAGAGAGACAGTTCAGAGCTACTGATTCCTAGCCCTAGTAAGCTGCTCTTCCACTGTTTGGTACTACTCAGCTCAGCTCAGTTACAATCAACAGAGTTGATTTTACACAGAAGTTTGAACTAGACTGAATGGTTTGAAGGAAAGTACCCAGCTCTTTAAATGAGAACCTGAATAGTTAGTCTGAAGTCCAGACTAGACTAGACCTAGTCTGAATAGTGTTCAATAGGAACACTTATTTAGGAAATAGGCTCCTTTTGTGTACCAGCTTTTTAGAATTTAGTCAGCCATTTTCCAAGCATTAGTACAGCGTAGCATAGACCACTGAATCGAGACCATAAGCATTTGGATTCAAAATGATTAAAGTTTTAATATTAAGCACTACAGATCCAAGGGGTGTTAAAAATAACACAAAATGTAAAGTTGCAATTTTCAAGGCAGAAGGGCGACAGCATAATTACAAACATTGCTGCGTAACAAAGGCACAGCACGAGCAATGATTTCATGCAGCTCCTCAGTACATGTGTGTTTAGTGTGTTTTCTAGTAGTGCAGCTGGTTTGCACAGGATTTAGTCTGGTTTTAGCTGATTGTGTGTGTGTATTGGCTTTTTTTTGCCATAATTAATTAAGAGCTGCTTGAACCAGGCACTAAATGGCAAGCGGCCTGCTAATGACAATGACAACATCTCAAACTAAGCCTTGTGGTTGAAAAATATTAAACACCATATGCTAGATTTTCAAAAGGCTCCTTACTAAATTTTATTTGAGTACTTTTTGTGACAAAAAGGAACCTGAAAATAGTTATTGTAACCATTTAAAAATGCCCCAAAATTTACTGAGCTGAGCTGGCATCCAGCTAAAGAGCAGCATCATAACCCTAAACTCCCCTGTGGATGAACCCTATCTATCCTCCTGACCGGATAAAAATAGCTGGGGAAGGGCTCATTAACACTGCCTCATGTCTTTTTCTGCCACCTCAAAATGATATTTCATCCTCATAAATGTGTTTCTTCTGTGGAACATATTGTTAAATGTTTGGACTTTTGTCTTTAGAAAATTATTTGTGTCAAAATTGGGCTCCAAATATTAATAGAATGTGTTGTTTTTGCTTAAGCCTTATTTACTTTCTCTATTCTATGAAGCAACTGAAGTAATTGGAAAAAATGCAGGATTTAATGTAAAGTAAAAAATCATTTAGGGAAAAAAAATCGATCCGAAAACAAAAAGAAACAGGAAATAACCAGAAAATTTGTCATTGATTTTAAATACACTCCATTCTTTGTTGGTTTCATTCAGCTTCGGATTTTCATCTCAGAGTTTTGTTAACGCTCATTTTCAATTTCGCTTTCAAAGTTTTCCTTCATAAGCCTGACATTTATGTTTGTTATTCTGGCAAACTTTTGTCTTTTGACTAAAATATTATATTTTATAATTGTAAATGAAATTCCACTCAAAAGTGTCTGTGATGGTTGAAAGAACTTTTTACTGTATTTGGAATTAATTGTCATTTTGCATACTATTGCTGAGAATTTCCAGCGTATGCAAATTGTAATAAAAAATAATTGGCAGCGTATGCAAATTGTAATAAAAATTAGTTGTACACACACCTGCCCACATTTCTCAATTAAAAAAAAATTACAGAGGAAAGCAGATGAAAAAAACCTTGTCAGACATTGATGTTGCTTCAAGTCCAGTGGGACATTTCTACAGTCAGTGAAGCTTTGGGCTGCGTTGTCACCTTTTCTTTTTACATTTTAACGAATATACTCAGCTACAGCTCCTGTGAACCTAGTAGTGACCTTTATCATCTTCTGGGGTTGGTTAATTAGGTCTTCTGAAGTTCACCATACTTGAGCCCCATGGAGAAATTTTAGGATAGCTTCAAGTTCCAGTCGTACAGATGACCTGAAGCCCAGGTCAGGCCAAAAATTATTATTTTTTCATTGCATCTGAGCATATAAACATCAAAAATAACTTTTTTTTTTTAGACAGTTTTTTGAGATAATAAGACAAATATAAGCTTTAAATATTTCACTTTGTGTGTAATGAAGCTATATAATAAATTGGTTTTACCTTTTAAAAAGCTGGAAAATATTGTACCTTTTAATGACCGTAATGATTCCGATTATTGTATTTATCTACTATTTGGAGCTTGACAGCCTGTGGCCGATTTATTTAACCAAACACCTTTAATAACCATTCCACAAAAGAAAGTATCTCAAACAAACAAGATTGTTCTGACTTAGACACTTCAAATGTGACTTTGAGCTCAAATTCATAGTGTGTTTGTATGCCAGGGTCAAAGGTCAAAGGGGAGCCAGAGGGGATGGCGAAGCCAATCACAGTCACGTTAGAGCGCAAGAGAAAGCCACGTTAGACAGACAAAACATAAAATCACTGAAACATCCAACTCTTCAAACCAGGCCCCCTCCCTCCCCCCCTGAGGTTAGTGAGCACTAGTGATGCCAAAACTGAGCTGGTGCAAGGCTGGACCCTGGATCCACATCACTCTGATTCACTCTCAGCCAAACCAGAGCAGCAGGACAAGCATCAAGCAAAGCCTCAATCAAAACCCGCTACAACACAGACTGGATCAAAGCTTAAGGAGTGAGATTAGTTTAAATCATCTCAAAGTAGTTTAGTTCAATCGACGACAGCGACGAGTACATCATAATACACAAGATCAGAGTCTGGGATATGAAGAAATAAAAGATGATAAACTAGATAAATTCCTCATGCTCTCACTGATTTAAATAGGACCACAATGTTACTCTGAAAACAATTGAAGATCTTAATCTCTGCTTTGAGGGATTTCACAAATCCATTGCCACCCAACTCACAGAAAATAGTTGTGACTCCAGGTCTATTTTTATGTATTTTACCACCCCCAAAAAATGTAGCATTTTTTTAATGGCTTTAATTAACATAAAATAGCATGTTAATTTTTTGACTGGAGTAGCATCATGAAGTAAACTTTCTGGTGGTTTTCTTCAAAAGGTAACCTATGTCATGGGAGTTGTAGTTTTAGCCCTCAAGCTTGATAATATAAATAACAGCATGATTATTAATGAACAGGATAAATAAATGTAATCTATATTTGTCTCATCCAACTGTTTCATCCCTTTTCATGTCTCTAATGATAAATAAAAAACTCGAGAAAGGGTAACTGGTAAACCATTATTCCAAGAAAACTATTCTTCAAGCTTTTCTATATAAAAAACTAGCAATTAAACTAAAATAACATGAGCCACACATTTACTGCTACTTCCTCAGCTTTTCCAGAGCTTTGAATTGACCTGCTATCAAAGCCAACTAAGAGCATGAAATCTCTATTATTAGAAATGAAAAATCTTCAGTTGTTCTCAGTGAATGAACCAAAGATGAGCAGCAAGAACAGGAGGATTAAACCAGTGTAGAGAAACACTTGTGATTCACAACGCCACCCAACCAAAGCTGGATGTATTGTTAAAGTCAGTTTGATCACATCAGCGCAGTGCAGCAGAAACACTCCAGGCGTGAGAGATAAAAGAGCAGAAAGCTTCAAGAAACAAAGAAACTGTGAAGAACAGCAGCACAGAGCCCTGAGGGACGCCAAAGTCACACCTGAACACTAGCAAACATCAAGCACTAGATTTCTGAGGAATCATGTGACACTGGAGCCTGCTATCGTGATGCTAAAAGCTCAGCACTGCTGGTGATTAAAAGGGACATCAGATGGCAATTAAACATTGGTTGAACTCATTTTTTAGGATACTGATGTAGACAGTCTAACTTTATATTTCTCAAAGGTTTTGTAAATAAATGCAGTTACTTCTTCCTCGAAACCACAGCTCCTTTAAATGCCAAATGCAATTGTGCACCCTCCCCCTCCCTCGCCCTATTAAGCTTTGTCAGTGACTCAAGCCAAACTCTATATTTGGTATTTTTAAAGGATCCCTACTGAACTGTTCATTGTAGATAACAAAAAACCCCACAGAGCTTCGATCACGGAGTCAGTGCAGATCCCAGTTTCCGTAGTAAAGTTTTTTTTGTAAGCTAAATCTGCCTTTTGTAACAGCCTCGTACAGCATTCTTCAGAACAATGTCAAATGGCTTGAGACAAAGACGTTTCATTGAGTACATTTTCTCCATTTGCTAAAACGATACGTCTTTTCTTTATTGGGGAAGTAAATGGTTAAATGATTTATCATAAAACATCACACATACATTTTATGCCATGGGGAAAACTAATGTGAACTACTGTACGATGGAGATGCTGGGGGTTGAATGATAATGAGCTATATGCTATTTGATGTCATTTAAACAGAAATTTCTGAAGCCGTAAAACATTTGTTGGGATTAATTGAAAACCCCTGGATGGATTTTTATTGAAACACCTGGAAATGTTTGGTTTTCATCTGAGGTCCCCTTTATAAACAACATGTCAGTTTACCATAATGGCCACACAGAAAAAAGCAAGAGTGGTTGCAACCTCTTAAAACAGAAAATAATGTGTACATAACCATGTCTCGTGTAAAAACCATTGTAGATACAAAACTAATTTTTGGACATTGCATTTCCTCACCGGTTAGTGCCACATGTATGGGATATAATTAGCTTTGAGTTTAGTGTAACATTTTACATAACCACAAAAGGCTCCATGTCAAATTTTAAGTGGAATGTTAGGATTTCACCTGAAGCATAATTCTGGATCGAGGGAGTGAAATCGTAAATAATCTCTAATGCTTATTTTTACCCTTTACAATTTAATTAGAAGTAATTTAAGTGTATATTGCTAGGGCTGTCCAAATCAGTGTATTGATGCATGCGATTAACTTGAAATAACACAACCAACTTGTTTGCCTTTTTTTTTTTTGTATTTCTGTGTGTTCAACGTGCAAAGAAGAATGGATAAGCCAAGGAAGGACTTTTTGTCCCATTCATGCCTTTATTTTCACTCCACAGGTGTTTTGTGTTATCCTGTGTATATATTCCTGTGCCTACATGAGCTTGGCACAGGACCATGTGACTGTAGTGAGTTTGTAGCAGAACAAAGTCTGGTCATGGTTTCATTTAGTTTAGTTTGTTCCTCCTCCTTTGGAGAAATCTTATGTTATTTATGTTTTCCAAAAGAGAGTCTTTTTTTAGGTTTCCTTTTGTGTTTATATATATTTTTGTGACCAATAAACTATAATAAATATAGCTTTCAAGCCATAAGTTAATTTGTGAGATATTGGTGGTTAATTGCAGGCATGCTGTTTTCTGTAGCACAGCAATCTGTGTTACAAGTCAATCAAAAATATCTATAAATAATCAGAGATAAAATTTAAATAGTTTCTTTGTCTTGAGTTTTCATGAATTATTTACATTTTAAAATTTTGTCTAAATTGTGATTAATTGCAAAAAAAATGAGCGATTGTTTAATTTATTTGTTATTTTTATGATATTACTTTATTTATACGTTTCGATATGAACATTGTGTGTTTAAAAAAGCACAACAGCAATGTGTTGTTAAACGTGCTGTATAAAAAAAGTTGCCACGTTAGCATGATTGCTGGCAACATGACTGAATAGCTAGCATGACTAGCAGGTCTTCATGATGTAGCTAGCATGACTTATTATGTCATTACCCAGTTGCCATGTATTTCAAGAGATAAAAATGATGCTAGCATGACGTAGAAAGGAATTAGCATCATGTTGCCATGACTTAGGTTATTAACATGTGGCTACCATGAAGTAAAAAAGTTCTTGTTGTTAGCATGTAGCTGGCATTATTTAGCATATAATGTTGCATGTCGTTAGCATGTTATTTTTCAACTAATTCCGTGCAAAGCTCTAGATGCACAGTGTTAACCAAATTTATGAAAAACGTACTTAAATTATGATATAGTTGCATCTTAGCACCAAAAGTAAAAACACATATGTGACACAGTACGAAAAAACTGAGATTAAAATGAAGGAATCATCTCTTACCCTGATGGATCTTTCTCTGGTTCTTCATATGGCTCCTCCTTCACACACTCCTTTAATTCTCTCTCCGCTTTGGATATGCACTCTTTGGTTTCTTCATGCGTCTCATCCTCCTCTTCTTCCACCTGGTCACCTTCAACATCATCATCATCTGCAACGCGGACTCCGAGGATGCCAACCTTTTCATCACATGGTGATGCAGACTCTAGCTTCTCCTCCTTAGAACAAACAGCAAGTTATGAGAATTTATGCACCTCCCCTATTATTGTATTATAAGTGTATTACCATACACTTATTTTTATAAGCAGCTGTTAATTTGTTTGTAATATTATGTTAAACCCTGAAAGCAATTTAACTAAAATAGAAAAAATATTTTTTACATAAAAAATTGGAAATGTTATGAACATAAAATAAAGATAGATAGTCAATTATTTTATTGCAGTAAAGTATAATAATTCATTGCTTTTAATGAAGAATTTGCAACATATTTCAATACCAAAAAAATATGTTTATGGTATGTTTATAATATCAGAACTGAGGGTTAGTAATTTATTACAATACACTGCTTTTTTCAATCATCAAACCTGCACCTATTAACAAAAATATTACATTAATATACTTTTTTTAAAATAACTAAATATGTTCAAAGATCATTGTGCAGCAGGCAGGGCATTAAAATGCATCTGCTCTCCTGCAGCTCGTTAGTGAAGATTCCTCGCCGATTCGACTCTTTAATTAATCCACCATGACCCCCATTAAACGATCATTTAGCCACATTTGTAAATACATCCTTGTTTTTGTTCCAGCAGCTTGTGAGGGTGAAAGGAAATCAAGATGAATGAATATGCATGAGCTCAGGGATATTCCAGCTGAGAGAAGAGAGGAAGAGCCTGGATTGAGTCTCTGCTTCAAATGCCAGATTCAATTGGCAGATTACTGTACCAATAAGACCTAAACCCCAACCAGTTCTTTTCATATTACATTTTAAACATTAAGAGTCAAAGTTAATCTGACTGAAACCCCATTGAAGAAGCATAGTGACGAGATTAATATTCATAATAATCACCTTCATTTGAGGCTGTGAGCTGGAGCGCTGCGTTTCTGCGCTGCTACTTTTATCTTCTTCTGCCGCTGCATTCGTGGAGACACCGGCTGCTTCCTCCTCACTCTCTTCTCTCTTGCAGCTCATCTTGTCAGTCGGTTTGAAAGGCAGATCCATGTGGAAACAGATCCCTGTGGAGCTAAGGTAATCCTCGAAGCCGTACAGATACCTGCAGATGGAACAATTAATGCCGATCACTGATAACTTCATTATTAATACTGGATCTGAGGAAAAAAAAGTCAGTGCTAAAGCAACTTCAGATCATTGTGGAGCCACATGGAGATGGAATTGTAGTGCCATTAACAGTTTAAATATTTTAATAATTATTAATAATATTATTTTTTTTTTTTGCATGATTTGTTTGCTCGATTTTTCTGACCTAAACCCTTTCTTTAATAAAAAGTTGGATGACATTTTTGGATTTCTTAATTTAGCAACTTTTAAAAATGCTGTGTTTTATAACAAGGTACGTCTCATGAGCGAATTCTATTGTGAAACGTTACTGTTATATGGCTAACAACGGTGCATTTTTCATGTAAAACTTGACATTTTTTTTAATTACTTACTCAGACATGAACTTTCACATAAATATAATTTAGAATAACTTCTTCTTCTACTTTCGGCTGTTCCCAGTTGCCACAGTAAATCATCTGTTTCCATAATTTAGAATAATATAATTTCAACAACCAAATGTGCTCGTTGTGCAGAGCATGCTGGGAAATCTGTATCAGGCACACTCGATCTGAAGTGTGTCTTGAAATTGAAGGCCTTAAAAGAGCGAATTTTATTAAATATTAGACTTTTTAAGGCCTAAACTTTGACCCCGCAGAAACCCAGTAGATCTTCAGGATATACTGTTTTTTAACATATCTTTAAACTGCTTTATTTGTTTTTAATCAACTATGAAATTGTCCCTCAACAGCTTCCTGAACTAAACTCTTCAATTAAATACACAAAAATAACTGATACTCAAATAAAACAAATATGCTCCTAATAATGACATTTTCAGCTTTTAGACTTTTAAAGCTGGTTAAATTCAGAACTCATTATAATGGCACTATGATATATACACTATTTCACTTCTATTCAGATGGAAAATGGGTCTAAATTGTGCATTGATTAAGCTCCAGCAGAAAATTGAGCCAAATTAAAAAAGCTAATTTACATTTTTTATGACTAGTTTTCAACTCTAAACAACACTGAGCCTTTTGAGCATCTCATTACAGACACTTTCTTACATGCTGTGACTCGTATCTATATTTAGCAATTGGACTATGGCATTACACTTATTTTGTTTGTTTTTTTACTTTTTATTTAACTGAAGATTATGTGATCCAAGTTAAGATTACCTTATTATGTGATTAAAGATATACCTTTTAAAAGAGATGTACTCATTTATGCTGACCACTGTAAATGCGCCCCACCCCCACCACCACCATAAAAAAACTGTCCTGAAAATATCACATACTTCCTGTAGGCACATTTGACATTATATCCGGCAGCAGAGTTTAACACAGGAATTCCCAGATCCTGATAGACTTGCTTCCAGATGGCTCCACTCTCGATCTGAAACATCAGAACTCAAGTCAACAAAAATAACTGCAAACCTAAATCCCAATATTTCTAAATCCTAATGTAGTTCACAACAAATTAAAGCGATCAATTACGCAAAATGGTATTTTAAAAACCATTCCACTGAATTTGTGTCCCTTCATTGGTGTTGATGGTATTAATGTTGTCATGTGGATATATTCAATCCATTACATAAATAGCATGAGTACAAATGTTCAAAACCAGCAGGAAATGAAATACTTATTTCCCTCACTATAATTATCTACAGTCAAGTTCAGTCACATATTGGTTTTTTCCAGTACTCAGGCACTTAAGAATGTGATTGAAAGTGGACGAGAAGGACGTGTTAAAGATGAAAGAGACACTCACATTGTCGAACCCTCCGAGCTTCTGCACGAGCCGGTAGAGTTTGAAGAGATTCAGGTTCCTGTAGCCCAGCACTGGGCGCTTGTTGATGGGAGTTCCTGAATACGGCATAGTTTTAGTTGAAAAGCCAATTCATAAAATCATATTATCATTTTTTATTACAATAACACAGCCCACCTCTGTCCTCCATGAATTTGTAAAGCTGCTGTAGGAAGTTGTCTTTCTCCTCTGGAAATGGCTCCAACTCCTCCTGAGAACAGGGAAAAGTTGAAACAGGAACTTAACTGTGTTACTTAAACCAAATTAGCTATGAAATCACTATCTGAAATCGCCGTCTGATTACATGTACTCTCTATTTTGTAATAATAAAAAATAAATGTAAATGTATTTCATTTCAAGATTTTACCTTAGCTTAAACTCACTTGAAACAAAATTGACATAAACCTGACCATTGAACATAAACCATTTACACAGAAACGTTTGTACTACAAGATTAATACATATACTTTTTTTGTGCATACACACATTTGCATTTTTGCAGAGCGGGTGATACACACAAAAACATGAACGCACCTCAACGAATTTGAATAGTGAGCGCACATGCATGAGCGCAACCTCCCACTATGTCTAACACAAATGTTGAGGGCTCTTGAATAAAAAATATCACATGCAGCTGATGTGGTTGGTGGTGTTATTGCGACAAAAAGTGGTCAGATATTAAGGTGCACAGATAACGTGCTGGTTTTGGAGGGGAAAAAAAAAATAATAAAAAAAAAAAAAATAAAAAAAAAAAATCGCAAAATGTATGAAAAATGTCAAAAAAAAAAAACCATTTTTAAGGCAGCACTGGTACTCTTGTCCATTTTCCCATGAACTTCCAGTGTATGTGAAACTTTCCCATCATTAAATAAAGAGGCCTAAATTATCTATTTCAAGTTAAAGATATATGTGCCAGTGCCTACTTATGAACACGTTTTTTTTCATTAAAGTTTCCCTTCATTACCTATTTGGATTCACCAAAAAATATGTAAAATGTGCTTGTGTCACAATGGCGCATACAAAGAGAAACGCACATTCTTACAGTGCTACAATTCACTGTTAGCACATCTGACCAGGAGCACAAGGTTTTATACATGACGTACCAGGTGCAGAAATCGCCTTCAGAAACTCATGCAGGAAACAATATTCTGCATTGTCTAATGATCACTGGGTCAAAAAAGCCACACCATTTTCTTTGGTTGCTCTTCTTTTACCATAGATTACATTACATACAATGGCTGGCTGGACTGTAGTTCTTCATTTATAGTCTTGTGTAATCATGACAGAAGCGCCAGTAAAATAAAACTATTTTCATTGTTTAGAACACACCTGCGCTGAAGCAACACTATATCCAATGGAAAAGCAAGCCAACTGTACTGATCCAAACAGCACTGAACCAAAAGATTTCATACCAGGCAACGGGGAAGTGACGTTACTTTCACAACAAACCTACTGACTCCCATCAATAAAGATTTGAAATTACTGCATTTGTCTACGGCCTAGAATACTGCTATAATAAAAACTGGTAATGATAGTGAAGCATATGTTTTCTTCAGACCTCTTCCTCCTCACTGCTGGCTTCTTGCTCTTGCTCCCGCTCCTCTTCCTCCGCTTCTTCTTCACTGCTAGAGCTTTCATCTTTCACCTCCGTCCTCCATGTGTCCGGGACTGTGCCGCTACGCTGGAATTCCCATGCTGATTCTAATGCTAACAAACACACACAGAGCAATAAATAGAATTGTGGGTGAACGGGGAATCCTTCAGCAGTCTCCACTTTGAAGCCCCTTTTCAGTTCACAAAATATGATTAAAAGTTAACCGAATCTTGAATTAAATTTTTTAACACGCAACTTTTGCTTAAAAAAATTATTCAGACACGTAGTGTAAATGAAAATCAATCATCTTTCTCAATTATGGTGTAATAAAACCTCAAACCCTTACTTTAAAAAAAAAAATTAAAACATTTGAAAACCACCCGGAAATAAGTAAATATAAATAAATCAGGAAAAATAACTAAGATGCAATGGAAGTTTTGTTATAATGAACCATGTTAAACCTCTTATGGATGATCAAAGTCAAAAACTTAAAATTAATAAATGTAAACATAAATTCATCTTTAACAAATATATATAAAAATATTTTTTTAACTTTTTAAATATGACGAGGTGAAAAGAACCCACACAACATAAACCTAGAAGAAGAAGAAAAAAATCACATTCAAATGTTGATGTAATGAACAATGATGTGCACTAAACAATTAAATATAGTGTAGGAAGTAGCATTACATTTTAACTTTATCAATAGTTAATCTTATTGTTATTCTTACCTGGTTTGAGTCCTGCATCTGCTTTAGGAGCCTTTTCTTGATTCAGTTCCCGGATGTCTTTCCGTAAAACAGTGTAACTATAATACAGAAGAAAAAATGTTCAGATGTGATTTCTAAATCAAGAACATATTGCTAAGAAACAATATAGCACATAGTGTTGCAGTAGTTAGCAGGTGGGTTGGATGTTCAAGGCCTACAGGGGCCTACCTTAGTGGAGTTCGCATGTTCTCCCTGTGTGTGTGTGAGGGGGGGGCTTTCTTCCCACTGCCCAAAAACATTGAAGACTTCTAAAGAATGAATGTGGCCCTGTGAAACAGTGGCTCTGTGAAACAATTCCCCCCACCCCCTTTAACTCAACCCAAACTCCAAACAAAGCAAAGTGGGTAAAGAAAATGAAAGGGTGGAATACCTAATTGAAAAAGAAAATAACAATAAAATCTGAACCAGCGACTGACTGATCTCTTATAATGTATGGCATTTGTTTCTTACACTAGCAATCAAAATGCAACTTCCCATCCCGAAGATATAAAACACACACCTAAAAAAAACTAATTATCACTTCATAATGTCTTGATGTCTTTTGTAAGTGCTATTTGTTCATGAATAGGTATACACAAAGATGGGCCAGATGATGTCACTATAATGTCAGTGTGGCCACCAGAGGGAGCAGTGAAGATGAGAGCACAGAAACTAAATAATCTTATTTGAAACAAGAGGATTATTGAGGTCAGGGGGACAAAAAAACTTGGTAGAAATTTCTAATTTTAACATTTGGTTTAAAATGTTTAGTAAATCAAGCAAGAACAAGCCAGAACCTGAACAAACAGTTCAAAGTTTAAAACAACTGCTCATTAAACTGCAGCTAAACATTTTATTTCAACAGCCCAGCCATTAAACTATGAATTGAAGCCATTGAATAGAAAACTTTAAAAACCATGGGCTAAACAACAGGACACTTCAGAAAGTGGCAAAAAGACCAACCTGACACTTCAAATTCAAACAAAAAAAAGAAAAAAAAATATTTATATATACATATGAAAACAAATAGAATGCCTCGATGTTTCAGAAAATAAAACAATAGAGAACAGAAACAAGTAGAAGCATTTCAGAGACAACAAATCACAACATTTCACAAACTAAAAAAAAAAAAACATTTCAACAAACCCCTAACTAATTGGCACAATACCACAAACAACCAAAAACATCACATCAAACACTCAAGAAATACAACTACACATAAAAAGCTTTAGAAACTGAGTAACCATTTAGAACAAAACAATCAACATAATCCTTCACAGTCAATCACAATCCCAATAAAGAGAACAAACAAATCAGAATAGAAAATTAGTACCACATGCAAACAACCAATCAGAACACTTTAAAAGCCAAACCAAAACCCACCAGAGGCCTTCAGTTCAGAAACAAAGCAACTTTAGAAAACACTTCAGAAAGCATTGAATGTTTCAACCAGACCAAACAAAAATGAAACTCCTTCAAAACAAATTCCAGCAATTGTTGTCATTCCTGTAGAGACATAATATAACAGGACAAAAAGCTAAACAATAGCAGTAATAAAACAATTCTGGAAAAAGTGTGCAGGGCATTATAATGCAAACATGAAAAACACATTGCGTATAAAAACTAAAGCATTGCAAATTTCCGTAACACATGCAAAACTCCAAAATAAAATGTTATTATAGTGAAAGACATTCCCTAAAAATACAATTACAAAACAATTTGGCACCAAACAAATCACTGTAATGGGTTTGGCTTGGTTCCTAGCACCATAGCAACATCCAGAGCAGCCTAGCAACCATATTTAAATACAAAGAACATATTTTGTCAACGAAATCAACATGTAAATTAAATAGAACACTAATAATAAAATCATTACAAATCAATTAACATTCCAGCAGCTTAGAGGCATGAAGGCATTATATAATGGGCCATTGCCAATCAGAAAGTAATCTGGAAAACCTATCCTGGTATAATCATGGTCCTCAAATGAATATGGCTCAAAATTTCCTCACAATTAGCCTTTGAGTGAACATTTGATTCAGACAGTTGATTCAAGATGGATGTTTAGCTGAGTTTTTCTAGAGCAGGAGGTTTGCCTTCATTTTCAGACACTTCGAAGAGGCACAAGGCTATGAAGAGACATGATATTCTTGTATATACCTCAACATGAAATGAATGTTCATATCTTGAGTACACTCGAGCTGAAAGCAGAAGCATAGACTGAAATAACTTCATCAGACGGTCACTACTCACAATTTTCCATCTTTGAAGGAACGGACGAAGACATTGTCTTTCTTCAGAGTGATGTCTTCATGGCAGTCTGGAGAAATGACCTTTAAATCAGAAAGGTAAGGGATTAACCAAAAGAATGACTGCTACATCACATGACTCTTTAAAAGAGCACTAGTTCATTTCCTGCACCATCACAGTTAAATATCTAAATTACATAGTAAAAATAACCAATCATTCTGTTATGAGCTGGAATGAGTAGATTTTGCATTAATGTAACAAATGATTATCTTTCAGAAATAATAAGTAAATACAGACGACACTTGAAAGCATCAAAAGGGCTATATTATGCAAAATCTGACCTTCCAAGCATTGTTTTGTGTTATTCCCTCATTTAAAAAGAAAACATGCTCCAATTTTATTCTTAATCTTTCATGCATGTTTTTGTAATCCTAATACAGCCCATCTCTATGCAGATCGAGTGCACTGCCTGACCCGGAAGTGCTGAAGAACATTGCAGACAAAGAATGTTTTATGTCAAATGTAACGTAATGGCAATTTGGGCATCGACGATGTCTATAGTTAAACATCACAATGGATGATGACATTGTCCCAATCACCAACTTAAAGCATTTTGGCCTAATAAATGGTGACACAGCAATATAAGCAGTTATGAAAACCAACCCAGCATTGCACCAAACACCTGAAATCGGTTATTAGTGTCAAGGAAACACCATTAGAAAAAATAAACATAACTTCAATTTTACCTCACGCGCATTAGCATACACAGTCACTGAACTGCGTGAAGCATGTTGTTATTTCTATGTGTTTATGGTGGACTCATTAGCTTGTTAGACTTACACAGAACTCTTCAATGCACTTTGGACATTTATTGGTTCCCTTTCCAGCAACACAAAACTCTTAACTGTCACATGAAGAAATTTGTGCCATTCTATTTGACTTGCGGCCATTATACACTACATTACCCATGATTCCTGAACTACAAGTCCTAAAAAGGGCATGGCCAAAGCATGACTGGGAGTAAACAGTGGGTTTTGCAGAGGGGAAAAAAATGTGATTCAAAGATGAATTTTTCATTTTTTAACGAATAACGATGCATTTAGAAAGTTATTAATGGTGCAGTGCTAGTATAGACGGCTCGAATAATTATTGTAACTAGTTTAAAAATTCCATAATATGGCCCCTTTAAAGCAAATACACATAAAAACTATTATTACAATAATAAAACAATTCTGGAAAAAAATAGAGCAGAAAAAACCCGCTGTGGAAATTTAGAAAGCGCTGGTTAAATCCAGACAGTCAGCCAAACCACAATAACATCAGAGACCCTGAACAAATCAACCATCAATGGAAAGCATTCTCGTCTTCTTGGAGGACAAAAACAGAAGATGGTGAGACTAATACTAGCACTATCTATATTAGGCTCATCCTTCTGAAGCTGCTTTGAAGCATCTGCGTAAAAGTGCTTTATAAAAAAAACATTTGACTTGACTGGAAAACAATGGCTATCTCTCCTCTCAAAGTTCCCACTGAACTATGAGCTCAGTTTCCTTTTTTATCAGCTTGTTTGGAACAGAACATTGTAGAAATGTTAGTTTATCTGATTTCAAGGCTACATTGTATTTAATTTCAACAGTATATTATGATATTCTCCAGTTTCTATATTTGTTTATTTTAAGTTAAATGTCCTTTTTTCAAAAATAAATGGTATGTACAGCAAATCATTAGTTAACAGTTTAAATGTAAACCAACCCTGTAGACCCGTGACTATCTTTGGCCAGTCCAGATCACTGTGTGTAAAGCCTTCACATGTAAGGCACTAAATTTGTACTTCTTTTAAATACTTTGTGTTTTACTATATTCCATTTAAACTAAACTTACTTATTTTTTTTGTTTATAAAATATGTACTTCACTTTAATGTATATCTTAAAATGTAGCTGCAAAACACAAATGTGTGATTTTTATTGTATTCCTTGTTTGAATTAATTTTAAGTATTTTTCTTAGTGTTGCCTCACCAGTGCAGGAAACCAGGAGCTCTTCTTTCTCTCGTTGCTGACGACTCCATCCACACACACCACCTTCCCATGAAGCTCCTGGTTCTGCTGCTGATCTCCCTCCTCTTCCTCACTGGAGGATGATGAAGACTCCTCTTCTTGACTGAAAAACCATAAGTAAACATGCATCAAACTACGATTGGTGGAAAGGCAACAGTAACAATCGCTGAGCTGCTGACAATTGAATGTTATTATCATCAAAACACTGGCAACACAAAACCTTTCTCCCTTTAATTACCGTATTTTTCGGCTCATAAGACGCACCAGCACAAAAGACGCACCCAATTTTAAATGAGGAAGATTTAGAAAAAAAAAGATTCTGAACCAAATGCTGTTGTAAAATATTTTATATCAACTGTGTAAAAGTTAACAACCAAACATGTAACATGAACAGACAGTAAACAGTAAAAGTAACAAAAAAAAGGCTGTAATGTTTTTCTTTGCCCCCACTCATCACTCTTAAGTCCACCATTCGTTATCACCATCACTGTTCCAGTGCAACATTGCCCCCACATTAGTAATACCGTAATAGCCAGTAACATTGTCACTACATTACTAATAATAGCTAGTAACATTGTCACTACATTACTAATAATAGCCAGTAACATTGTCACTACATTACTAATAATAGCTAGTAACATTGTCACTACATTACTAATAATAGCCAGTAACATTGTCACTACATTACTAATACTGGCCAGTAACATTGTCACTAGATTACTAATAATAGCCAGTAACATTGTCACCACATTACTAATAATAGCCAGTAACATTGTCACTACATTACTAATAATAGCTAGTAACATTGTCACTACATTACTAATAATAGCTAGTAACATTGTCACTACATTACTAAAAATAGCTAGTAACATTGTCACTACGTTACTAATAATAGCTAGTAACATTGTCACTACGTTACTAATAATAGCCAGTAACATTGTCACTACATTACTAATAATAGCCAGTAACATTGTCACTACATTACTACTAATGGCCAGTAACATTGTCACTACATTACTAATAATAGCTAGTAACATTGTCACTACATTACTAATAATAGCTAGTAACATTGTCACTACATTACTAATAATAGCCAGTAACATTGTCACTACATTACTAATAATAGCCAGAAACATTGTCACTACATTTACTAATAATAGCTAGTAACATTGTCACTACATTACTAATAATAGCCAGTAACATTGTCACTACATTACTAATAATAGCCAGTAACATTGTCACCACATCACTAATAATAGCCAGTAACATTGTCACTACATTACTAATAATAGCCAGTAACATTGTCACTACATTACTAATAATAGCTAGTAACATTGTCACTACATTACCAATAATAGCCAGTAACATTGTCACTACATTACTAATAATAGCCTGTGACATTGTCACTACATTACTAATAATAGCCAGTAACATTGTCACTACATTACTAATAATAGCCAGTAACATTGTCACTACATTACTAATAATAGCCAGTAACATTGTCACTTCCTTTTCTAATAATAGCTAGTAACATTGTCACTACATTACTAATAATAGCTAGTAACATTGTCACTACATTACTAATAATAGCCAGTAACATTGTCACTACATTACTAATAATAGCTAGTAACATTGTCACTACATTACTAATAATAGCCAGTAACATGGTCACTACATTACTAATAATAGCTAGTAACATTGTCACTACATTACTAATAATAGCCAGTAACATTGTCACCACATTACTAATAATAGCCAGTAACATTGTCACTACATTACTAATAATAGCCAGTAACATTGTCACTACATTACTAATAATAGCCATTAACATTGTCACCACATTACTAATAATAGCCAGTAACATTGTCACCACATTACTAATAATAGCTAGTAACATTGTCACTACATTACTAATAATAGCTAGTAACATTGTCACTACATTACTAATAGTAGCCAGTAACATTGTCACTACATTACTAATAATAGCTAGTAACATTGTCACTACATTACTAATAATAGCCAGTAACATTGTCACTACATTACTAATAATAGCCAGTAACATTGTCACTACATTACTAATAATAGCTAGTAACATTGTCACTACATTACTAATAATAGCTAGTAACATTGTCACTACATTACTAATAATACAGTGGTTCGCAAACTTTTTTAGTCGAGCCCCCCTTTAAACCTTTAAAAGAATCTGGGCACCCTCAGATGTAAAATAATAATTATTTAATAATTAATTAATAATTGTTTTAATGTAAAATAAATGTAACTACTCCTTAATGTAAGTGTAACGTCCACTGCTAGGTCTATGTACCACATTATATTTGTATGTATGTTGCCCTTTAAGAGCTCCGCCCCAAACCCTCAGTGTGTGCGAGGAGAGGGAGAGACTGAGAGGGAGAGACGAGTGTGTGCGCTGCTCTTCCCCTGGGACCGCTACTCTGCTGTTTATTGTTTACTTTTGTTTTGTGACGCTGAAGGAGGCTAAAAATAAAGGTTTGAGTTTGGGATGATGTGCTCGTCTTGAAGCTCCTTCTTTTTCCACTGGCTATCCGGCACAAGCGTCACATCAGGCTCAAGAAACATCGCAGATAAACTATTAGCTGTGCCCATTTCACATCTTAAAATGTATTTTAGCGTGAGAAATCGGGTTTGTAGCGTGAGAGATCACTCAAATGCGAGAGTCTAACGTTCAATGTGTGCTCTGTAGTTTCCCTCATGAGTATGGATGCGGAAGCACCGCACCGCTGCGGCCAAAGGCATTGTGGGAAATGTAGTTTTTTTCCCGTTTTCGTTACGACCGCACTATGGCAGAGATGGGCGATGACGTCAGCGCGCAGCGCCGGCTGTACAAATATGGCCACGGCTTCGGCCTAGCACCGGAGCTCTTACGCCTCTCATACGGCCGTGACCGGACTTCGCGGCGCTCTGCATTCGCTCGATAAGACGCACCAACTTTTCCCCCTCAGTTTTGGGGAAGAAAAAGTGTGTCTTATGAGCCGAAAAATACGGTAATTGATAATTGCAAACATTGTGTAGTTTGTTATCACACTATCAAACAGCAACTACTCATAGACTTGTAGTCACAGAAGAATTACTCAATTTATCTCAAATGATCCATAATAGACATCAACAGCTATATAATAAGGGCCGTTGATTAACTAGTAAATTATTCAGCATTATACCGATGTAAAAGACCAAGGAATAATGGATTAAAGAGCAACATCATAAACGAGATCATACTAAATACATATAAATGAAACATGGCGTTCCTCATTGGTGTGATCATTACTCACATGGTGTTGGAACGGCGTCCCCCACGGTTTCCCTTCTTACCGATGACAGGTGTGCCGAAATGTTCAGGGTTGGTCAGAGGAAGCCTGTCCAATGTCTAGAGAAGGAGAAGAGTGAGAGGAGCAGAGTTATCAGAAGGTGAAAAAAATGCTTGTGATATGATCAAGCTGGATCAAAGGTTATTCTTAACACATAGCATTCCAAAACGCCATAACTCCATTTTAATGAATTTGAGTAAAAATGTGGGTTTTTTTTCCGAAAATCTAAATTTTCTGTTTCTGTTTTCCAGTAATACAAGCATAAAAACTGAAATCCAGATTTTAATATTTAAAGATTTTTTTTTCCCAAAATGGGATTAAAATGTGATACACAAAGCTCACAGTTCTGTATGTATATATAGCGGTTTTCAGTTCAGTTCTGATGGCTTAGCAAAATGTCATGTTTAAATCATTTTTTATGGATCAAATGAACAGATAAATAATGGCTGTTAATAGAATTCACTTTATTTTCCTTTATCAAGAGACATCTACAAAACATTTCACTTTAGATTAATAAACATTTGAAGTGAGGTTTTGATACTAAGGCAAACAGCCTTTGGTTCACCATTTTAGTAATGTTACCAATTCAATGAATTTCATATGACTCACCTCGCTCTCAGCAAAGTGCCGAGCTCCTTTCAGGCAGAGAGATGAGCGCCGCAAGGTCTTCTCATCCCCATCATCAAACACTGAACGTGCACAGACAAAAAATGAGGATAGAGCGAGGTTCCTAATTTTTTCACCAACTCAAACAAAACCATTGGTCCATTAATTTAAGTACTGTAACTGGGTTCTTACCGACAGTGTAGAGACTTGCATCAGTGAGTTTGGTGATGGTGGCCTCCTGGTAGACACCGTCCAGATTCCTGGCTTCCACTACAGCACCAACCTGAAAGAAACACATTCAGCGGTTCAGGATGTTCAGTATGATGCTTCTTTCCAAACTAGTAAAAGATTCAATCACTTTTTCAGTAAAGGAGCACTTTTTGCTAAATGTTCCCACTGCAAACATTGACTGAATATTTTAAATGTACGTTTTGAATATGAAAAATATTACGGATATTGCTACAAAAAAAAAAAATGTCATTAATGTGTTGTGTTAAGACAGCAACTACCAGGTTTGAATTAATAGTAAATTGTTCAGTTTAGACCTAAACCAGTAAGGAAAATCAGTCGAAAATGATATTTTTAACGAATAACCAAATTCTTCATTACTACTGCACATTTGATAAACGTAAAATTTAATTTATTTCAAATATTTAATCTGTAAAAATGTGTTGCATTTCTGTGTGTTCAATGTGCAAAGTAATTTGAATGAGACCAAGGAAGGTATTTTATTCATAATCAGTTAAATTAATGCCTTTTTCTTTCTCTTCACCCGTTTCATAGTTTCCCTGTATAATTACTTGAAGCTTAGTCATGTGATTGTTTAGCTTAGTCTTAGTTCTGTCACATGATCGCTCATTTTGTTTACCATGAACGCAAACCTTCCGTGTGACTGTAGTGAGTTTGTGAACAAAGGGTCATCATTCATTCATTTAGTTTAGTTTATTCCTCCTCCTTTGGAGAAGTCTTATGTTATTCAGGTTTTCCATACGAGGGTCTTTTAGGTTTCCTTTTGTGTTTAGATTTTATAATTGTTTTTGTAATCAATAAACTGTTATGAATAAACTATTAAACTATAAAAATACAGCTTTCAAGTGAAACAGTGAATTTGGAGGATATAGATGATTTATTGTTGACATGAGAAAATCTGTGTGAAAATCAAACTAAACAAAAAACAATCAGACTTTGAATACAAATAGTTTCTCTGTCTTGAGTTTACATTAATTATTCACATTTGCATATCCAGAAAGTTCATAAAAAAAGTGTGAGTAATGAGTTCTATTTACAGCACTACAGTAGTTATGTCGCAATAAATGGGTCAGACAACCAAGTAAGCTATTTTTTGCCGAAAACCACCACTCACTAATCATGACCAGCACCACTTTGCGCATATGTCATAATTATGCAAGACTACTATCTACTTATAGTTAGTGTTCATTTCTCATGGAGAGAGACCGTATGCTAGATGTTGCAATCTTCAGGAGTATTTATTAACGAGACAATAAGACAATATTTGATGGCTTGTCAAGAGAGAGAAAGATTGGGGAGAGAGCAAATGATGGGAGAAAGAGAAAGCGAACGATGGGGGAGAGAGAGAGAGAGAGAGAGAGAGAGAGAGACAGAGAGAATGTTGGGAGAGAGCGCGGAAGATGGAAAAGAGACTTTTGTCATTTTTGTTATAGTAAAAGTAGAAATACATGAGGAAAGAATCAGATCCTAATGGTCTCTGTATTAATCATTACATACTTGCTTTTTTAAAATAAGTTTTTAAAAAAATCTATTAATTTTGATTATCGGTTTTCATTTACCCAGCAACTATTTCAGAACCACTGTAAACAGATCCAAGCACTTAAACTTTTTTTCTCAATAGTGTACTTTAAAATACTTCATTAACATTTTATTAAAATTTAAATTTTATGTTTACATTTAAAAGAATTTCAATCTTTTTCTGTTGGGGAAATGTTTTTTGAAATGTTTGGAGCAAAACCAGTATGATTGATACATGTCACTCAACATGTTTCATAGTGATGCAGTTTGGAAGATCAAGCCTCCACCGTATGTTTGATTGCAGCATTGCAGCTGTACATTGTTCAAATCTCAATAAAACATTATAACAAGTCTTTTGATGCTATTAACCTTTTTTTCACACTAAAATGACAGAGCATCATGCTGAAGTGATCTTACCATTGTTTTTAATAGCACCAGTTGTATTAATATCACTATTAAAATTGAAGAGCAGTGAACGACTCTGACCTTCAGTGCTCCTCTGATGTGCTCATCATGCACCTCCGCTGTGCCCGAGTCGCGCTTGAAAGTGACCTGAAAGAAAGAGTCAGAAGAATAAACACTACAGAATCCAAATGAAGAAAGGATAAAAGCTATCGATCGCTCATGCCAGGATGCCAGATCCTCCACGGAGACCCTGAACATCCTTAGCTGGTGCACTGCAAGTACCACAGCGAAAAAAAACTGTGGTACAAAACACAAGAGCCAAAATATGAGGAGCAGGATGCATTCAGAGAAAGAAATAGAGATTTGTTCGCTTCATAAATCATGTTTTTATTCAGATCAAATTCACAGCATCCCACAAGAAGCAGACTTTACAGAACAGGAAGTGAAATGATCCATCACACCAGTGAAGCAATGTACATCTTTAATGAGTAAACATAAATAATGCATTTGTCTCAAGGAATCTTTGGCAAAAACTAACAGTACAGATATTATGAACAACAAGAACGCTGGCATTGCATAACTAGGTATTAATGCAAATTAGTGCAGTAAGGACAAAAATACTATCGGAAGAAAATCGCACACGTGAACCGATCTTTATAGCCAGGTATGGAGAACCCAGCCAAGCGCAAGCACACAACAGTGAACACCCGGATTTCATTACCTTTTAAAATACTTTTCAGGAACTGTTTTGTAAAACTGATGTACTGCCCTCTGATTAGAAATGGCAATTGATTTTTTTGTCTTTTTCTCTTTAAACATTTTGTCTCTTTTCTCTATCTTGTTTCACTAGATAGAGAAAATATTGTTGTTTTTGGGAGCTAATCAAAGAAAATAAATATCTGACTCCTCACAAATCAGTGTTTGCCCCTTAGCTGACGTAATGCTATAAGTTGTTAATGCAGTAGCTGATAAACAAAAACACATGTTGTCATCCCATAATGCCACGCGTGACTGACTATGGAAACTGAACTGGTTCAAATGTGGTATTTTGCATCCAGCTCTGTTTTCGGTCAGATCAACTATAAAATCGCTGTGTTTTTGTGAGTTTTAGAAATGCTAATATGACAATCACACCAAATTTGATTATCTTTAATGTGCTACTCACAACTCAACATTTGCAAGATACAACTGCCCCGTGATGTTTGCTAAAACAGAACATCAAAGGCCAATACACACAGACCAAATTTTCATTGCAAAATTTTGTGCGATTACGCGCCTTGATCGAAAACCAAGGGCATCAATGGGACATCACACATAGGAGTAAATGAGTGGTACAGATGAAAAAATAAAAAAGTTTGTGCTATATAGGATCCTTTTTCCACAAGGAAAATGACCAATGATCTTGTCTTTGCTTATTTTGGATTTATGCATTAAAAAATTACTAAATGTACTACTCAGAATTGTATTTCAGATTTATTGTATGAAAAAAAAGAAGCTGAGTTGTACTAAAAGTAGATAGCAAGTATTGGCACAAAAACTCTCTCACAGGTAAATTATTAGAACAACCTGTGAAGTAATAAATACTCTCAAAGGGGCTTCAGACTAGTGAGGGTTATTACTAGGGTTGTCAAGCAATTTGGGCATTGACCCAGCATTACAGAGACCACTGCTGCTAACAAACCCAGCATTGCTCCAAACACCTGAAATCTGTTAATAATGTCAAGGAAACGCCATAACAAAAAGTGAACACATTACCGATTTCAAACCCGTACAATATTTGAATGAAATACATCTAAACTTTGTTCATTAACTTTATCTTATGCAAACAGCACAAAAGTGTGTTAGCATACACAGTCACTCAACTGCGTGAACTCAAATAACTCAGCTGAAAAGAGATACAGTGGTACCCTGAGATACAAAATTAATCCATTCCAGGGTGGCTTTCGTATCTCGAACATTTAGTATCTTGAAGCAAGTTTTACATGTAAAACGCCTAATCTGTGCAACGGCTCTCAGAAACAACAGTATAAGTAGATAAAAAATTGGAAAACCAGTGAAAAATCAAGCAATGTTTCTTCAATCCTTAAATCTACACATCGTTAATGTAATAAATGACAAAAAAACAGAATAAAACACATGCAAAATGTTTAATAAGAACACAAATGTGAAACCTTACCTTGCGAGTGAGGCTATAAGTTGGAGGAGGTGGAACGGATGGCAGAAAACATTACGGCACTACGTATGAAAGTTAACTTTCTCAAGATATTTCACAAAAACACCAACACGGTTTCAAGCACAAGAGCAGACAGTACCGAGCGTGTGAGAAGGGATGGAGAGAGAGCTTCTGAGAACGCGTCACTGCCTTTCTCTAACTTGCGCCACAGAACACCACTTTCTACTTTATAAACGTTATTTCTTTTATGACAGACACCTTGACTCTAACTTTAGTTATAGAACATTAATGGTAATATATACATAATGTTTCGCTTGATTTAAAGCAGATTTAAAGTGTTTTAAAGCGTATAAGCCTTTTTAGCATTTTCTGCAATGGGAGAATGGAGAGCCAGGACCCAGAAGCGCAGCACAATGGCAGACTTAACAAATGGATACTATTGCAGAACTGTAGGTGTTTCTTCGTATGTTGGAATTTTTTTAATATCTAAAAGCAAAATAATTCCCGCGAGACCTTTTGTATATCTAACATTTTGTAACTTGAAGCAATCATATCTCAAGGTACCACTGTACTTAGTTTTCATGGACACTGAAGCTTCTGAATCAAACACTGAATCAAAATTTCATCAATTCCACGCTCATATTTGATACGATTTGTTAGAGTCAGTAACTGAAATGTGTTATGTATAATGTCCAAATAACCACATTTATGTCTGATAGATGTCCATGTCCATGAGTGTTGAGATGCTGGAGCTTTAACCCACTGCACTCGCAGAGTCTGGAGATTGTCTGTGCCCTGTGAAGAGTTTGACTAATGTAGAACATTACAAGACAAAGAGAGAACCAGCGGGAGCCCATGTCCTCAATAGCGAAACCATCACAACCTTGAGCACTGTCTTAGTGAGCATGTGTTAATCACATTTCATCTATATGAGAGAGGTTGAGCAAACCATCAGCAGAAAAACAACAGAAAGAGAAAGAGAGAGTGCAGACGATTTGAGGAAGGAGACAATATAACCAAGCAGTCAGCAGGAAAGCAACAGAGAGAGGTAGAGAGCAGGAAGAGAGCAGACATTCTCAGAGACTTCCCTTCAAAAGAATGCTGTATTACAACTACGTTCAACCAGGGAGTTTTGGTGCCCATTAATCAGCCAGCCTTGTAACTTTTAGCTAATTAACATACATATACTAACCTGAAGCATCCTTGCCCACTAATTTCTTTTTTGTCCCCCTTTTTTGTCACCATCTTTACTAACTGCACCTACTTCCAGAAACCTTTTGACATTTATGCATTTGGCAGATGCTTTTACCCAAAGCAACTTACATTATCAAGCAATGCTGGTGGGTGTTTGAACCCATGACCTTTACATTGCTAGTGCAATGCTCTACTTTTGCAATGTGTTGACTTCAGTTTTTTCTTGTTTTGTTTTTTTTTTTTACCTGAAGAAATATCACCCACAGCTCTTAACCTCTTAAGCCCTGAGGCCTATTTTCCGAAAATCCTATACTTTTACTTTTTGAGGCATTTCTTAGCTTTTACAAGGCCTAAACTGCAAATCTTGGTATCAAAATGAAGATAGGTTCTTGGGGAGTGGTGTGGATGAGTTAATTTGACAGTCAAGAACACTGGGTAAGAGTAATTGATGTTGGAATGGCCAAAAAATGAACTCCGCCTAAAAAAAACCCACATGTTTCCTCCAATATCTCCTTATTTTACTTATAACGAAGCAAATAAACACAATCAATTGTAACCACTACATGTCAAGGACATCTGTAGCAAGTTTGGTGTCCATACTACAAGAAACTAATATTCTGTACAGGTTTTGATTGAACAAAGTTCAGGCGTAATCCATGTTGGCACAGTTTGGCACAATAATTGAAATATGGAAAAAATCTTGTCCAAAGCTTGATTTCAGCAAAAAAAAACTCCTAAAGAAACGCTGTAAAAGGGGGGTGGAAGCTCATTTACCCCATCTTGCTGTGCTTTTGGGAACGTTTCACTCACAAACGCTTTGACGTCGAGCTTCTGCGTGTCCCTACCCCCCGACCATCTGTCCAATCCGGGAGCTCTATATATCGCTGGAAAGCTCTGATTCTATGGAAACCAATCAGCTCAACCATTTTGAGACTGACGGGATCGCCGACGAATCACACGACGCGCAGCGTGGAGAGACCACCTCTTACGCACGGGGAGTCATTCCATATTTGGTGACGTAATGACGCCACAAAGCTAAAGAAATAATCCAAAATGGAGTTTCCGCGAAGCTATCGACCGGACATAACAACAAACGGACTTTTATCGCTATGGAAATAACTTTTTGTTGAAAAAACGGCAAAGGTAAGACAAGATTTACATGCTTGCTTGGTTTTTGCTGGCGTTTTTTCAGGGAACTTTCACTCCCTGCTCTGAAATACTTCATGCAATGCAAATGAGTTGCATGAACTTTATTCAATCAAAACCTGTACAGAATATTAGTTTCTTGTAGTATGGACACCAGACTTGCTACAGATGTCCTTGACATGTAGTGGTTACAATTGATTGTGTTTATTTGCTTCGTTATAAGTAAAATAAGGAGATATTGGAGGAAACATGTGTTTTTTTTTTAGGCGGAGTTCATTTTTTGGCCATTCCAACATCAATTACTCTTACCCAGTGTTCTTGACTGTCAAATTAACTCTTCCACACCACTCCCCAAGAACCTATCTTCATTTTGATACCAAGATTTGCAGTTTAGGCCTTGTAAAAGCTGAGAAATACCTTAAAAAGTAAAAGTATAGGATTTTCGGAAAATAGGCCTCAGGGCTTAAGAGGTTAATGGGCGAATATATTAACAATAAAATATATAAATATAGGGAAACAAAATACAAGGATTCCCTAGGGGAACCACTGGAGCTGTGTGTCCTTATGTGGTCTGGCTTTAATTGAAATACTGCAACAAAACATGCTACATAGTAGGCAGTACAGTATAAAAAAAGAAGAAACTTTTTGAGTTTAATTGCTTACCTTGGCTTTGACAAGTCTTTTGGCGGTCTTGATTTTGGCCTCACAGAATGCCCCTCTGTATTTGGCACTCACATCAGTGCCCACGTTCAGGTACGGGGGCTCCTCCAGAGTCTACATGAGAGAAAGTGGAAGTTTGAGAGGAATATTACTCGTTTGAGTTATATTGTCTTTAATTTCTGAAGTAGATCGAAAATAAAACTAAATCTACATGAAGGGAATGAAGGGAACCCTTTAAATCAACACAGTGAAACTGTCCTATTGTAAAACAAAATTCATTGTATATTGAAATGTGTTGAGAACAAAATAACAAATGAATAATCAATGGAAATCCAGATCAATACTTATGGAGGTCTGCATTCAGAATCCTATTAAAAAATAAAAGTCAGCTGCATCCTTGTTTTAGGTTGCGCGCATATCAGAGTTGTGTGCATTTATCGTAATCTGCTTGCATAATAAAAAAAATTAAGATTACATTTTTAAGTAAGATTAAAGACTAGATTTTGTAAAGGGTTGCTCCGTTTCTTTAAGAAAGATATTTTTCACTGATTTCACTGTCAGAGCCAGCTATTAAATCCTCTCAGAAAGTTTGTTCATTTTCATGCTTACTCTCAAGCCTGTTTCTGACTTGATATTAGCCTAGCACGATATTACCCTAGCTTTTGAGCTTGCAAATCAGAGCTTGTGCACACGCTACCTCTGCAATAGGAGTCGAAGGCTGATCATGAGGTATTTGGCATGCTAACTATCTGGAGCTGTCAGCAAATCACAATTGGGAAGTGTGAAATTTGTTCTGACTGAAATAATGTCTGTGAACTTTAAACTTGTTCTGAAAAGAGGTAAAAAATAATGACAATGCCAATTTCTTCAAAACAATATGTTTTTTTTTTTTTATGAAAAGACAGCAAAATTCTTTAAAATTGGACCTCTCTTGAAAGGACTGTGTAATAAAAAAAATCCAGTAAAACCATCAGTGGTTTGGGAAAATTAACCAAAATGCATGTGATATAAAATTGTTGTAAGGTGCAGTTAATTGAAAAAGTTATTTGTACTTGATGACAAACATACATTTCTTTCTAATGGAACAAAACATCAACAACAATGGAATCAATTCCCATTCTAATCCCAATCATGAAACTCATGAAAGTGGTTCCAGTCCATCACATATCTTTATACAACAAAGCAAGAAAGAATTTTAAATGCTGGTCAGAGACTGCTGGCAATTATCTATATTTGACTGAATAAACTGGCTCAAAAATATAGTAGAATTTTCAGTTTGTACTGTGCCTTTAAAGCCCGTTTTGGCAGTAACTCCGCGCCAGTTTAGCTCCTCTCAGCTCTGAATGTGCAATACAGTTTTTAATTCATCAAATGACAGTGAGAAAACATGTGGAGGTGGATCGTCTGTGTTTTTTATTTTACCTAATATCAGATACATTTGTTATGTATTTCAATACTGGAGCACTTCAGAAGAAATGGAAAAGTTATTTATTGTCACACTTGAATATTTCACTGTGATTTTTCCATCATGTTCATATTCTTTTAACAAACATGAAATGTTAGTTTTAGTCAACATAGCCGCCTGTGTTTTTGCTAGCTCAATGCCGAATACTAATTTGAAATGGCCACAAACTGACATCTGTTGGTTTGGTAGAGTCTTTACAGTGGTTTTGAGTGTTCACGTGGACAGTGTTTTTTGAAAACAAACATGTGGATGTTTTCTTTTTGTACACTGAGTGAGAAAAAAAACCCTGTATGTGTGGACATGGCCAAAGATTTTCATTTTCATCTTCTTGAATTCTTGGGCTCAATAGTAGAATGAAAAGCTTGAAAGAATAACTGAACATTACTTGAAATGTTTTTAGAATCAGTTAAATATTAAAAGAGGGCAAATGTTTATGCAAAATGTTTGCTCTTTGGGGAAAATGCACTGCATGAATGGTTCCCACTCCAATAAACAAAACCATTTAGATTCAAACAGCACTGATCTGAATTCACTTAACACAAGCCGTCACGGCCTCCAGAAGAAACATTGGTGCTGCCAAAGAGTGAAGTGCCAGGCCACTCTGCCCCGCTGCCCATCCTGCAGCTCTATGACACACTCCACAGATGTTCATTAACATCCACAAACAGCCTTGACAATATGGCAACCCTCCACAGTGAACACATGCAACTGTTAGAGAGACACATGAAGATCTAACAGGACAAAATGAAAAAAAGCACAACTCTGGAAATGGCGGTTTAAGAAATACAGGAATTTATTACAATAAAACAACAACATGAAAATACCTAGTTGCAACACAACTATAAAGCTGCCTTATATATTTTTCCAATTAATCAATGTGTACCCATTCATAGATTAAAGCTCTTTAAGGTATTTCCACGGATAACCATGTTTTACTGAAACACATACTCAGCTGCAAGGATCTCGTTAAATTCAGACATCTCCTTTTGGACATTGGGGGACAGTCAATGTAAAACGGTATTTCCATCTCTCAGGTTTCAGAAGATGTTGAAAAAGCACACAGTCTGGTTTTGCCAAGGGCTGGTCATGTAAACATTTCATGGCGAGTGTGAACTAATGAGCTATTTATTCTGGAAAGATGTGTCTGCAGATCCCTCTTCTAGCAGCTTGATCTGCCAGCATTACCTCACTGCCCCGAATAAAGCCACATCTGTCAGCTTAAGAAACACTCCATTCAAAAATAGAGAATTTTCACCCAAAAATAAAATAATGCCATGCTTTACTTAGAACATAGGAAAATGTAACATATGTCAACTTCTCTACCACACTAATAAGTTTTGAAATGAACAATAAATTATAACTCCAGAATTAACTAATTTACTTTGTGTGTTATTTACTTTAATTGTGAAAATTCTGAGCAACAGGAAATTACATCATGGTGTGGATAATGAGCATATTTATTTTAGTTTCTCCCAGCACCTGTCTGAAACGATTAGATGCCTAACATGTCAGATAAAGGCCTACAAATGTTTGGTTTTTTTAGACTCTTTAAGACCCAGTGGAAACCCTGTAATATTTAATCTTAATGTTCGTTGAGTTTCTGACTTATTTTCTCTGAACACAACTAAACTTTTAAAATTAAGACATAATCATACTGCCAGTGTGAGGTTTGGAAGACCATCACATGAATGGCAGACGTCGCAGATCACTTTGAGTCCTCCGGCCAGTTGATAAGCATGCATGGCCACTGAAGAAGCATTAGTGTGTAATTATATCACATTCACTCTCATCAGGGTCATGTGATTGCTGCAAGGAAGTGCCATGGCAGGCATGTGCTAAGACATCCATAACAAACAGTTCCACCCTCTGACACCACCATATGCCAAAGATACAACAAGGCTGGAATTTCTCTCACTTCACCCATTAACTTTTCAAAAGTCTCCCAACATATTAAATCTATTGCCATTCCTTTGTATCAGTTGACGACCTGGTTATGAAAGCTTTTATATTTCCCCTCCCAGTGAGAAACACTGACACGGACGTTTGGACCTTTGTGGAGAAAGTTGGAGATTCAATATGCTTTGTTTATTTCCCAATTGTCAAACTCAGATATGTAAACATCACCTCCAAGAAATCAGACTGGTTGGAACTGTGACGAACCTGAATGGAGTTAAATTAACATTCTGGTAGCTATGAGTAGTAGTACCATGTCCCACATGTAGTTTCTGTTATTTGTTATCCAAGCAAACCAATCAGAAACTATGAGTTAAAGAGTTGGGCCAGTCACTAACTGTGTTCCATCTACATATTTCTATGCACATTTTGGAATATTGCATAAAGAAAACCTGGATGGAGACACAAAGATGAGCATAAACTTTGAAAATGTGCATTAAAAAATTGGATAAGTAGGATACACTTTTAATATGATAAGAAAAAATGTGCATAAACTTTGATGGAAATACATTTACAGAAGAAATCCCAATGCAATGGCAATTGGTTTTCTGTCATAACTGGGCTGTGATGTGGCGGCATTAAGTGACTAAACAACAGATCGATTTCATTGCACAACATCTGAAACATTGTTGTGATCATTCTAAAAATTCTTGGCCAATGTCTGTCGTTAAGGTGTTTCGGGATTATCACCTCCCAGAACTGTCTTGACCGGCTGAGTTCCCAGATGGCAGTCTCCACATTCTAAAGTAAGTTGCGCGTATTGTGTTTTTTCTATGTGTTCTTAGACGCAAGTAAGTAATTATATATCAAAAAAGAGTACAATGTTGCCCAGAAACAGATCTTAATTAACCAAGACTATCAATTAGAAATCTCTGGTTAAAATGCCTACCAATCCAGTATGAAGCTGACCAATCACAGACCTTTATTAACTAAGCCAAACAATCAGATGTTTGATTAGTTAACCAATCCCAGCTCTCGGGTAACACAGATCTTCATAAACCACAGCAATCAGTCCATAGACATGAGATAAAAAAGTGAGCCATCAGAAAACTTCAGCACAAAGCAGATCAATCCCCAGTCTTAAACCAAGCCAACCAACGAAAAATTATGGGTTTCTTTTTATCTTTTGAAAGGTGACCAATAACAGACCATGACAAACCAAGCCAACAAATCTTAGATGCTGACCAATCCAACGTCTTGAGAAAAAGCAGACCAATTGCAGACCAAACGAACCGGAATCTGACATCTTGGGTAAGGAGCTGTAGGTAAAAAGGTGACCAATTACAGACCTTGAGAAGAAAGCGCTTAGTAAACCATGTCACTTGAATATCAAGCTAAAAGGTTCAAAAAGGGATATGTGTACCCTTATTTTTAACCCTGTCCAGGTCCAGTTGCTTGCATGATGGCCTCAAGGCCACACCAAACCAATTTTTCAGCTTGTGACCAACATGATTGGGACATATTTGTGAAAAACTAACGGTGAAAAGAACTTTGATAAACGCTATGAGTGCTAAATAAAGATTAAAACACATTCACCATTTGCTATTGCACTGTGATGGTTACTGTATTTGAAACAAAATCTGCAAAAAGGTTTCAATCCAAGAAAACTTTATTACGGTATAGAGAAGCGGTTTTGCTAATATTGTTTAACAAAGGAATTACACCTTTTGCAATACAGATGAAAATAGTCGAGTGTAGTAATAATAGTGATTTAAAAATAATAATTTGAAATAATCTAATCTAATTTCCTTTCACTGACTTTGTTTAAAGATTACGCCGTCCTTGGTTCAATATCTTTTTTGATTCCCCATTTGAATAACTCCCGTATGTATTATTACTTAATGAACTACTTGTTTACAGATGTGAACGTATTTCTGGAGCAAATAACCAAACTATGAACTGCTCCCTGTGTAAATATCCAATCAGCGAGTGCTAAAGTTAGAGGAGAGTGGGGCTTCTCATGTTTCACTCTAAAGCCGGGTTCAGGCTGCACGATTGTCACAGCAGTCGTGTCACAGATGCTTTCAAATTGAAAGACTGACTGGAGCAGCATTCAGTCATGCAGAATTCACACAGCACGATATATCGAAGGAGGATTTCATACTGCACGACTTTAGTAAGAATCGCAAATAATTTTGTCCATGTTCTAAGTACCTCTTGCAATTAAACACTTGCGAGATGTTTTAAAACAGAGCGGGGTCACGTATGCCACACTGAAGCACAAGACTGGAATAATTATCAAAAATGTGAGCGAAAGTTTTTACTTAATCTTTTGGATCCAAATAGACAGAAAAGAAGCCCCATTTAAACTGAAATTACTATTTACATTGCCAGCTATGCTTTTGTATCTCCTAACATTGCCCTGGATGTGGCTGCAGGTGATCAAAGACATTATTTCAGTCGGAGCACATTTCACACTGTGACTCTCCAACAGCTATGGATATCTCACGGCCAGTCTACGACTGCCCTGTGACTCTCTCAGAGTGAGTCTTTGGTACTAAGTTCACACAGTGTGATTGACACACGCATGCATGAGCTCCGATAGGCCTGCGATTCTGGCTAGCCACATGCGATTGTCTGCGACTCAAAACTGGGGTTAAAATCATGCAGTCTGAAACCGCCTTAAGTGTGACCAGAGCACAGCTCCAAGTACTGTTTTATCAGATGTAATTACACAAAAGCCAGCACATGAAACATGAGCACTCATCTGTACTGTCACCATGCTACACCGTCTACAAGTCACACACACAGCGATAGAGATTAGGGCTGGGCGATATGAAGCAAAAAATATATCTCGATATACGATATATCTCGATATCGACAGGATTTAACCCCCCCCCCCCCCAAAAAAAAAAAAAACTGCCAACAAATATTACAAATTTCAAAGTCGTTTTTTATTGAAGCTCAGAGGTGCTTCTGCAAATTTTCTTTCAGAAATCCTTGTATACATATTATAAAACAATAAAGAAACTGTAACATTTAGGATATAAACAAAATTCCTGATAACATAAATAATAATTTAACTGTAAAATAATACACATTGCCTTCTTTTCATTCAAAAATAAAACAACTCAACTCAAGCTCATCTTTGCAGGACCTCTGTTGTAAGAATATAAGTAACCTTTTCCTATTCAGCAGCAAGCCGCGCTCTCTCTGTAGTGTACAGTCGCGGGAGTTCCTGTCTCGAAAAGTAATGCCGACTAGGTAAACTGTATCTGACTGGGATCAAGTGTTTTAGCATACGTTTAAAGCCACGTTGTTCAACGACGGATATGGGTGCCATGTCCACCGCTATGTGAAATGCCACGGACTCTGTGATGCTACGCCACCTTCCGCTCTGTCTTTCATATTCTACACTCCGCGTTATAGAACCGTGGAGATTAGTTGCGCTTTGGTCGGCAGCAACTTTCACGGCATTCACGGCAGTAGACATCTGTCTGTTGTTCGTCTGACGACTTAAAACCAAAGTATTTCCATATAATGGAGCCAGCAATTCTTTTTTTGCAACAAGTTCTGTAGCCTCCGAGCTGGTTGCAGGCGCCGCCATGTTGATTGAGACGACAGGCAAGGGGAGGGGGAACAAAAGCAAGGAGGCGGGGACGAGCGCAGCACAGAGAAGGCACACAAGCAAAGTGGCGAAAATTAAACATAGACATTATATCGATATGTACGATATGCCAGAATTCATATCGAGTTTAAAAAATATCTCGATATATTTTAAATATCGAGATATCGCCCACCCCTAATAGAGATTCAAACTAATTCAGAGAGACACATAATAAACATTTTTGTTCATATAAAGCGTCCATTTTTGAAAACGTATCCTGATGTTTGATTTAGCAAAATCTCTTCATGGGATCTATATAGAGGATGATTTAAAAAATACTTCCTGTGAGGACGGAGGATGGACTTCCTGTGACGTACGAAGCGGAATAGGTGCAGAGTTTCATGGCGGCACGTTAAAAAATTCTAACAAATAGATTAACACAGTTTTCCGCCCCCAAAATTTGCACGAGGTTGCGTAAATATTTAATTTAAACAACTTGTAAAATTTAAAACACTTACCGCGCCACTCTGGATAACTTGGAGGAATACATCGACGATTGTTTTGATCAATACGCGATGGGCAGATCAAAGAAGAAAGCTAGCCCGGCAGCTTCTGCTACAAACACGACGCCATCAAGCAAGCGACAGCGTCCCTCGGATTCACCTGGAGACTCCCAACCTGACGGAGGACTGAGGGAAATCCTGGAGTCAATTGAGCTGCGTCTGGCTAGCTTTGACGCCCGTTTGGCATTAGTCGAAGTTCTGCACCGGGAGTTCACAGCGATCCGCGAATCGCTGGAATTCAGTCAGCAACAGGTTGTAGAACTCTCTAAAGCGAACGAAGCCCTGAAGACACACGTGAATACTCTCTCTGGAGATGTAGCCCGTCTACATGGAGAGAATAAACGCATTAAAGAGACCATGCTGGACCTACAAGCACGCAACATGCGCGACAATCTCGTCTTCATGGGGATCGCGGAGAAACCGGAGGAGAACGTGGAAGAAACAATCCAACAATTCATAAAAGACAAGCTGAAGATAAAAGAAGAAGTTGTTGGACGTATCAAAATTCACCGCGCTCATCGCCTGGGGGGAAAAAGAGCGGATGATCAGCGACCACGACCCATCGTGGTAAAGTTCGCTGATTTCAAGCAGAAAGTGCTTTTAAAGTCACACGGTCGTGAATTAAAAGGCACGAACTTCAGCGTCAACGACCAGTACCCCCGGGAGATCCTGGACAGGAGAAAGCGTCTCTTTCCATTGAGAAGAAGGTTCCTGGACCAGGGATGTAAAGCTGTGATAAGCGTGGACCGTTTATACGTCAACAACCAGCTATACCGCGACAAAGAAGCTACCCCGTGGCTCTACTAATTTCAGGTGGTCAGATTTATTAATAATAATGTCATTTTCACCTCTGTATCAACACGACAATGCACCGTCTCACAGGTAAGAGCTGTTTATGTCCTTACTATTAATAATGAGTATGCAGGATGTTCGTCACTCCTTTTGTGCTTTTGTTCTCTCCTTCACTCTTTTCTTCATTTTTGGCACTCTCAAAACCCCTTTCCCTTCCATCACACACTTCCTTACACTTATTTCGTTTTTTCTCTGCCTGATAAATACACAATTTATTAATCTATACTATCCTCGAGCACTGATAAACAGATGCTCCATAACTCACCTAGTTACTAATATAGACTCACTTCATGAAAAGCAGCTAACAAACACGCATGTATTTCGGTTCCTGCCAGCACTAGCCCTGTGTACTTGCATGAATGCCCAGATTAACATGTACACAAGCTCTGCTAACACAAACCAGCCAATCAACTAACTATGACACCACTGAGGTTTGTCACTTGGAATGTGCGTGGCATTAATAAGAAAGATAAGAGAATTAAAGTTTTAAACCATTTACATAAGTTAAAGGCAGACATAGTATTACTACAGGAAACTCACTTCCCCAATTCGATAGATAACACAGTGTATTCACCACTGTTTCCCTACGCGTACTCAGCCTGTTACAATTCCAAGCAAAGAGGGGTCGCCATAATCATAAGTAAAAATATAACCTTTGTTCATAATAATACTATTGCAGATCCTGAAGGGAGATTTATTATAGTTAACATAACCGTATCAAACATAGAATACTGCATCGCTAGTATTTATGGACCCAATGTTGATGACCCCTCTTGCTTTCACAACCTTTTCACAGCTCTATCTACGCACTCGGATTCCAAGCTCATAATAGGTGGGGATTTTAACCTGGTACTTAACCCAGAACTGGACAGGCTGAGTACAGCTGCTAATTGTAAAGATTCTCAATCAGCAAGAATTCTCAAACAATATATGATTGGTTTTGGTCTTTGTGATGCCTGGAGATCTTTTTATCCAACTTTAAGGGAGTACACATATTTCTCATCGGTTCATCACTCACAGTCACGTCTAGATTACTTCTTAGTAAATAACTCAGTTCTCTCAGATATTACTCTTACGAGCATTCATTCTATATTAATTAGCGATCATGCACCAGTCTCTTTCTCAATAACCCCAAATGTTTCACAACCTAGGAGAAACTGGAGACTTAACACATCATTACTTAAAGACCAGGAATTTATAAATTATTTTAAAAAAGAATGGGAAACCTTTATGGAAATTAATGACACCCCAGGAATTTCGGCGTGTATTTTATGGGAGACTGCAAAAGTAGTAATGCGAGGTAGAATAATTTCATTCTCATCATTTAAGAAAAAACAAGAAACTAGGAAAGAGCAGGAATTAAAATTAAAAATTAAATCCCTCGAAACTGCTTATACAGACAACCCCCAAGAAAACATCCTGAAAGATTTAAGGCAAACTAAATTAGAACTGAATATCCTAATCAATAAAAAAACTCAATTTCAAATTGAAAGACTACGACTGGATAACCTCAAACATGTTAACAGGTGTGGCAAGTTTTTAGCAGGTCTACTAAAAAATAACAAGGAAAAACAAACTATCTCATCAGTAATTAACAAAAATGGACAACTGGTCCACGACCCCCAAGACATTAATAATACTTTCAGGGAATTTTATAAAAATTTATATACATCTCAAAATTAACCCATCGCCAACTGAAATTGAATTATTCTTAAAGAATCTGGAATTACCAAAACTATGAAACGAACAGATAGGAAATTTAGAATCACCAATATCTTCTACAGAACTCCACGAGGCTCTACAACAAATGCCAAATAAAAAAGCACCAGGGCCAGATGGTTATCAAGCAGAGTTCTACAGAGAGTTTTGGCAAGTGCTGGAACCTACCTTTAGCAGAATGGTAGTTGAAATTAAGTCTGAAGGAAAAATACCATCAAACATGAACTCAGCTTTCATAAGTTTACTCCTACAACCAGGGAAGGACCCCACACTGCCATCAAGCTATAGACCAATTTCTCTTATAAATGTAGACTTAAAAATAATTTGCAAGGCTATCGCTAAAAAGCTGGAAAAAATTACCCCTCATATTATTCATGCAGACCAAACAGGTTTTATCAAGGGTAGACACTCCACAAATAACATGTACAGACTAATTAACCTGATTGATCTAGCAAACAACACGAGTCTAGAATCTGCCATTATCTCTCTAGATGCAGAAAAAGCTTTTGATAGAGTTAACTGGGAATTTCTAATGGCAACACTTCGTAAATTTGGATTCGGTAACTCTTTTATAGAATGGATCCAAATTCTATATAGCTCTGCGAATGCGTCAGTTAGAACAAATGAACAAACTTCATCTAGATTTAACCTTCAAAGAGGAACCAGACAAGGCTGCCCACTCTCTCCCTCACTATTTGCTATTTTCATTGGACCACTGGCGCAAGCAATTAGGCAAAACATTAAAATTACTGGAATAAGTACAAAAAATATACATCACAAAATAAGTCTTTATGCAGATGATGTGTTATTATTTCTCCTTCATCCACACCTCTCTCTTCCAGCAGCTATTACTGTTATTGAATCATTTTCAGCTGTCTCTGAATACTCTGTAAACTGGGGGAAATCAACAGTTATGCCACTCAACACGGTTCTTCAGGACCCTTCCTTCTCCACCACTTTTAATTCGGGGAATATTAAATATCTTGGCATTGAATTCTCACCGAGGCTGTCGGATCTGGTACAACTAAATGACTCACCACTACTTAAAAGAATAGAGGATGACCTCAAAAGATGGCAACACTTACCAATTTCACTTATGGGAAGGGGTGCCAGCATTAAAATGATGGTCATGCCCAGAATTAATTATCTGTTATCAATGATTCCTAACCAGCCGTCCCGGGATTGGTTCAAATCATTGGACTCTCATTTCTCCAGATTTCTATGGAAAGGCAAACCTCCGCGCATTAGCTTGCACAAGCTTAGGAAATCCAAAGACTGCGGTGGCCTGGAGCTCCCAAACGTATACCATTACTTCCTATGCCATAGAGTGCTGCACTTGTACCAATGGATTAATTCTAATTCGACTGAACTCACCTGGCTCGACATTGAACAGACATTTTGCAAAGAAATTAAGATAGCAGATTTACCGTTTATAAGCTCTAAGATTAAACATCACAACTGCTTTCAGAATATCAGCATGCGTACTTCACTGACAGCCTGGTGGGAATTTCTTAAGATAACGGGCTCACCGCTTGCTCCTTGCCAGCACACACCAATTTGGAACAACCCAGACTTCTTACTAAGCAAAAGGGCAGTATATTTTCCAAATTGGCAAAATAATGGAATAACACATTTTAGACATATAATTGTCAACAACAAAATAATTTCATTTGAAGATTTGGTTCTTAAATACAGATTACCAACTAACAAATTTTTAGAATATCAACAGCTCAAATCTATCATTCTTTCAACATGCAAAAAGCACATGACTCTGCAGCTACCCACAGTAATTGAACAATTTATTGGGTTGACAACCCCGAGGTTAATATCCAAAATCTATAAGTTAATGGTAAAAACAGACAATATTGTATGTCTCCCCACCACTAAATGGAACGAAGAGTTATCTGTAAATGGAAATCAACCATTCTGGAACCGGATATGCTTAAACACGTTTAAAGCATCTACAAACCCAAATTTGCAACTAATACAGTATAAAATACTTCACCGAACGCACTACACAGGTCAAAGATTGTTCCAGATGGGTCTCTCAGACACTAACATTTGCCAACACTGCACTAACAATACAGTTGACCACTATCTACATGCTCTTTTGTCCTGTACACCAGTGCAAAAATTCTGGCAAGAAGTCTGCTGTCAGCTAACATCATGGGTTAACCACCTCATTTTACCAACTCCAGCACTGTGCTTATTGGGTGACCTAGACAGTACACAGTTAGAACTCGAGGCTAACACCTCACTATTAATTCTCACTGTTATGCTTGTAGCAAAGAAAACCATTCTTATGAACTGGAAAACGAAAAAAGAAACTAAGCATCACTCAATATAACAACATGTTATTAAACTATCTCACCCCGGAAATGTTGTCTGCCTTCACATAAATAGTTTTTTTTTGTCACTTCTTATTAATGCCCCTATTCCTCTGAATTTTAGTTAGAGGATCTGAACAGATCACCGGTTCCTGCTCTCGGATGGGTGTGCTTCAGGTGGGACTGCCCCCTCCTCTGGGATGACATGTAGGTTGTGGACCCGTCTCCGGGGGTGCTACTGCTCTTGCCTCGCCGGGTGCCGGCTGCTCCTGCGGGGACGGGGGGCTCTGTGGTCCGGGGGTGGGGGGTGGCGGCTGTGCCCGGGCGGCGGGGGGAGTGGTGTGCTCGGTGTGGCCGGATTGGCCTCCTGGGCGGTGTGGGGGGGCCTCTGGGGTCCGTGCTCGCGGGTACCGCTGCCTTTGCAGCCGCCTGGTGGTGGGCCTGTCCGCGCCCGTGCTGCGGCCGGGGCCCGCCGGGTGGGGGGTGGGGGTGTGGTGGTGGGTGGTGGCTCGGGGACCGGTTGGGGGCTGTGGGGGTTGGCCGGGCTGGGTGTGGCGGGGTCTCCTACTCAGGTACTGCTGACTCTGTGCGCACGCGACCAGCAGCTCTTGGGCGTGTATGGGTGTGTGTGTGTGTGTGTGCGTGTGTGTGTGTGTGCGTGTGTGTGTGAGTGTGCATGTAGAGGGGGGTGTGTTGGGGTGAATGCGTGTGTAGGTGGGCATAGGGGTGGGTGGATGAGTGTGAACGAATGAGTATGGATGGGATCCGAAGGGGGGCAGCTGCCGCCTGGTTTCCCGCGTCCCCCCCTTGGTGACTCTACCGTGTCCCCCGGGGCGGGGAGCGGTGCCACCCCTGGGTGGGGGGCGGTCGGCTCGTCGGCATGGTGCCCGCATCGGCTCCTGGTACATTTCCTCCACCCCCACACACAGGATCCCGGGGGTCTCAGTCTCTGTGGGGGATTGGGGGGGTCGGCCTATCACGGATCAGCCCCCCCGGCATACTCCAGGCCAGGGGACCCCCAGTTTTAATTCAGTTAGACACTCAACATCTCCAGGGCACTGGAGAGGGGCCTGCCTCCTGGAGTGGTCAGAGGACCAATAACATCTGGCACTGACCAGCTTCGGGAGCCGGTCTCCCCCCCGGTGCCCCAAATATCCCTTGCAAGGACACACTACATTTAGGATTGGAGGGCTAGTCTCTCCGTCCACATCTGATGGGTGGGGCTGCAGATTTGTGCCCCCCCCAAAATTCTAGGGCGGAGATGACGGCCCTCTTATTTTACATACATATTAGACACGCAGGGAATGGGGGGTGGTGCCTGGGCGTCAGCTGTCAACCAACGGTGACGCTCCAGGACATCACTCCCCAGTTTTAATGCAACTTATCTCTTCAACATATACACAAACACATACACTACACTCCAACTGGGGGCAGATGATGGGCAGAGGGTGGGCGGCCGTCTCTGTCTCCCGTCCGGGGTGGGTATATGCCCTCCGTCAGCGCGGGCCCGTGGGATCCCCGGGTGGGCGCGGGTCCACTGGGCGGTGACTGACCGCCCTTCGAGTATGAATGGGCGTATGGATGGAATGATTGATGAATGGATGGATGACTGGGGGAGGGGGGGAGGGGTCTGAGGCTGCTGGTCGTGGTGGGTGCGGGGCCGGGGTGTGGCTGGGGGGGTGGCTCCGCTGCGCCTGGTGCGGTCTCCCTCTCTGCCCTCTTCTGGTCTCCTGGTCTCCTCTCCCTCCTCGCCCCCCCCCGCCTCCCTGGTGGGGCCGCGGCCGGGCCCGGGTCCGGGGGCATTGCCGCCGGGGGCTGTGCGGGTGGTGGTGGTCGCGGGTGGGGTCTGCTGGGGCCTCCCTGGGCTGTCGGGGGGGCCGGCCTGGCCGCTGTCGGGTGGGCTGCCCCCCCGCTGTGGCGGGCGCGTCCCTGCTCTCTCGCATCCGGGCGTGGGGCGTTTCTCTCTGGGGGTGCTGGCGGTTCTCGGTGGGGTGGGGTGGGATGCTCTGGCTCGGGAGCCCGGGGCCCTGGTCGTGTCGGCCCACGGGGGGTGGAACGATCCACCGGGTTACTTCGGTCTGATTGCAGAGCCGGTTCTGTGTCGGACCTCGCAGCGCACTCGGACATAGAGGAGTGAGGGTGATTTGTGGGAAGTTGGTCGGCCACTGGTGGGTTGGGTCTGCTGTCCCTGGGCACCGTGTGCTGCAATTGTTTGTTTGTTAGATATGTGTGGTTCGCCCAACTCACTGTTTGTGATCTTTGGTAAGTTATGTATTTTCCCTCCCATGTAGCTGAGTTGCTTTTTAAAGCATACAACATTATTATCACCTCACTTAAGATATTGGCTGTGTATGTATGTATATTTAAACATGTGTGTATGTGTGCCTGGATATACAAACTGCAATAACTGTTTTACATGAACAATAACAAGCGGACATGGACAAAATGAACTGTAACTAGGACTTATGCGTCATGTTCAGGTAGGTATTTATTTATTTTATTTTTTTATTCATTTGCAATTCTTTTTTTCTTCACTTCTAAATTATTATTATTATTATTATTATTTTCCTCTCTTCGTCTTTTCCTCTTCCTTTCTTTCATTTTCACTTGTGTACCTTCACCCTTCCCCAATCCTCTGTCCACTCCCCCTTTTGGTTCGGCACTGTCTTGTCCTGACACAACTATTATAAACGTACTCGCGGGAATCACAACTAATAAATATTTAATAAATACATTCAAATTTCCAATCCAGAGGAGAAAACACCACACCAGGTGTTTTACTCCTCTGGAGAAAGCAAAACTGTCCAACTCAGCAAGGCATGTACTCCCCCATGTGATGGCTTTTGAGCAGGACAGGACAAGGAAAAAAAAAACAAAAAAAAAAAAAAAAAAAAAAAAAAAAAAAAAAAAAAAAAAAAAAAAAAAAAAAAAGAAAAGTTGCAATTTTTTTAGACAGATTTTTCTCAACAGCATTGCATTACCTTATGATTTCACAAACATGTTATGAATCTTTTATTATCTTTATACCTTTTATTATCTCTTATTTATTATCTCTATTATACCTTCGTGGCTTTCTGCAAGCTCTGATCACATGCAGATCTGACAGCAGACAACCGCTGCTTCCTCAGGAGGCTGCAGTGTAGGTTCAATTAAGAAAAAAAATGTTGTCCGTGTAAAATATTTAGACTTTTAGCATTTTGTTGCCGCGGCGCCACGGCTACGTCTATGTAGGAGAAACACTGGAATAAATGATTGATGAAACTACCGTGTG
>SRMA01025606.1:0-76235 GCA_007224835.1 Danionella cerebrum
TGTACTTTTCCATTGTATTACCTTCACAGTTTCCTGACGGTTAGACCAAGTGCTTTGGTGTTTGTGTTGTCACTATTGATTGAGGCACAGTTAAAGACGTTTCGCTATTAGTTAATCATTTCTAGCTGCATTCTGATGGCCTTTGAACTCTGATATCTTTATAACATTGTTTAGGCAACACTGCATCTAGCAGCTGACTGCTGGAAAAACAGCCTTTTGCTAATTCTTTCATCAGGATCACAGTTTGATGATGTCACAATGGTCTGTGGTACCCATTTATCATTGTATTTATGTAATATTCAGTGACAATATCAATATTTCTGTGTATATTTGTTTTATGTTGGTAATATAAGTAAAATGTTGATATTTGTCCAACTTTTTCAATTTCAGAGTTTAGATTCCATCCAATCGCTGTACCTCACATCAGTGCTACATGAATATTCATGAGTCTGCTTATTTTTTAAAAAGATGGCACAGTTGACCGTAATTACTAAATGTTTGTTTCCCAACAATTGCTTTGTTTATGTGAAGAGATTGTTGTAAGAACTAGATTTTAATGATCCCAAGCTAGAGCGGGAGCATAAGGCATTCTAGTGTAAATTATTCTCATATGTGCTGTATGTCTTGAGTCTTATTTCCAGTAGCTCGGGGGTAGTAGAGCAGGATGAGGAGGCCCCTGTGTTGTGTATAAAATGCTGCAATAATCCTCCTGCTGGACGGTTACTGTAACTGCACTCCCAAATCTATACTTTCTCATGCTTCTCTCACGCTCTTCCTGCTGGTCCTAAATATTTCAGAAGAGTGGTAGTACAGCAGTAAATTCTATAATGAATTGATTAGGTGAAATTTACAGCATATTCGTATCTAATTAAGTAGGTATGATGCGACCCATCTATTGTTTAATTTTGACTTCAAGTGTAATATGTAGGTTTCAAAAAAGTTATTAGTTTTGATTTTTTTTTTTTATTTAAACAAACATTACAAGAGTTATTACATAATTTGCAACACAATTCAAATTAAGATGTGTAAGTTACTCTTTGAAGTACATGTGAAATGGCTTGTGTTTTTCAAAGTTCTGGCACAAAACAAAGCACAATGGAACAAAAAGTGCTTGGAACAGTGTATTAGGTGTATAAGGAACATTTTCACTCTTGCTTTGAGACCAAAGCCATAAAATCCAAACATAATAAAAATAAGGTCATTTTTTTAGGTTCAAAAATAAGACCTCCATCCTGAAGCACCATGATGGAACATAGGAGGTGAGAAGCGGAGGGGGAGAGAGAGAGATTCAAAATCCCTCCAGAAAGCAAAGACAATGTGAAAATTACATTAAAAAACAGTTGAACCTCTCCTAAACCGTATACACTGTTCCAAGCTCTTGTTTTGTGCCCGAACTTTGAAAAACACAAGCCATATCACTGGTCTTGCACTTCCAAGGGCTATCAGTTTTTTTCACCACTAGATGGCACTGATTTGACAACAGTAAATTGAATTTGAAAGAGAACTGTCCATTTTCTATAATTTTCAGTTGAAATATTTAGCAAATTGTGTCATAACTCTTGTAATGTTAATTTTCAATATAAAAAACTAATACTAAAACTAAAATTAATACATTTTTTGAAACCTAAACATTATATTTGAAATCCAAATTCTAAGGGTTAAGATTCTAAGTGAAAGTACATTTGGAACCTTTTTTAGAGAAACCATTCTAATTCCATTTGTTGAATCTGGGCGTTTCTTTGCAGCACTTTTAGTTTTTTGGGACTCGTAAGATCCTGGTGTTCATTTGTTAATGACTGATCTTCTCTGTCTTCAGCTCAGACTTTAGCATGCAGAGGTTTGACAGAGACTCGGAGGTCTACAAGATGATTCAGGAGAACAAAGAATCTCGTGCGGCTCCTCGCCAGTCCAACACCTTCAAGATGCTACAGGAGGTGCTGGAGGCTGATGAGAAAGGTGAGCGAGTTTTAGGATGCTTTAATCAAAAGCTTCCTCTGATCTCCTCTCTTCTGCATTCACAGAGGCTGCACTCAGGTTTCCAGGCAAGCTGTCTCCGAGCCCCTCCAAGCCCCCATCTGTCGCTGGTGTGCAGAAGTACCACACCTGTGAAAGATGCGGCACCAGTATTGTGTAAGAGAAACTTTGAAATACCTGAATCCCTCTGTTTCTGCACGGACTTGCTCAGATTGCAAAAGCTGTTAATGAAGCAGAAACCCGATGACTGTTCCGTGTGAGGTTTAGCCTTAAGGGATCAGCCGTCACTTCATCCTCAAGTGAGATGATGATTGAGTTTGAATGAGACGAATCATCCATGGGATCTTCGTTGTTCCATTACAATGCTTTAAAGCAGCAAGAACATTGTTCCAGAGAAACCACTCTTTAACCCAGGTCTCATTTTTCTCTCTCACAAGGTAAATCTAATAAATCTGGGAGTTCAAACATATTTTTAATAAATCTAAATATTAAATGTGCAGTGTATCCAGAAAGAAATGACTGATAAGAACGGATCCGTTGACTTTTGGCTGTAATCACAGCCACAGCTCTTTGTACTGAGTTGCAATAAAACTTTTTAATGAGGTAAACTTTTTTTACCCGTCATCTCCAGATAGGACGGTAATCGTCTGCAAACAAACATCTCTGATCTACAGCAGTGTTTACTTCTATTTAAGTCTGGGCTTTGGTTGGGCAACTCTTTGGTGAACTAGTGAGCTTTGGTCAAACTTGGGGGAGTATGGGATTGAAATAGTAGCAATATTATTTATAAATGCTCATCTCGATTCGCTACGAGGCTCCTGATTGGAAGTTGCTGAACACGTTGCTGAAGGGTTTTTTTTTAAACCTTGTCCTGTCCTGCTTAACAGCCACCACATGGGGGAGTAGGTGCATCGTTTGAGCATGACAATTTTGTTATCTCCAGGGGAGTGAGCATTTGTGGTGCTTTTTTTCAGAATGGAAGCTGTGAATTAATGTAATTATTTATTTTCCCCATGGACCAGTTTGCATGAATTACATCAGGACAGGAGGGTGTTAAAAGAGTTTGTGCAGTTTGTACATAACCACACATATAGAAATATACATACAAGCAGTTAATGATCTATGTGAGATAACAATAGGGCCATTTATAATAAAGATGATGGATCACGGATGGGGAGTGGACAGAATCGTACGCATATTAAATTAATTAATTACCTAATTCATAAGCAGCAAGCAGCAACCGAACGTCCCATGACTCAAATCTTGTCTTTTGTGATCTAAGTGTGATGTGAGCTCTGCCTCAGGCCAGGCCCTAGAAACAGCTAGGAGCTACCCGATGGCCCAGTCCACCCCCCACGGAACGACACAACCAGACCAAACGGGCAACGTTGAGGATCGTAGGTGTAGTGGTCAGCTAAGGAAACTCATGCAGCTGATGCAATTACCTTTAAAAACAGAAGATGTCCAGCAGTGTCTTCAGCTTAGAACCAGCGGAAGACTGTGAGACCAAAAACATCAGAACAAGGGAGACTCAAGAACAGACGAAAGCATTACAACTGGAAGTTTTATTTGTGGAGTGTCTGCAGGCAAAAGTTAAGCATGGTGGATGTTTTTTAAATGTTTGCGACTGCATTTCTAAAAATTTGGTCAGATACTTATCCATCATGCAGGTGTATGACTCGCCCTGAATTATTCTACAGAGGGACAGTGACCCCAAACGTAAAGTTCCAAAAGTAGTGGAAGTGAGCGTGTCTGGGATCACAGGAAGAGGCAGAAGGATGTGAGTCTCTGGGTGCACCTCGAAGAATTGCTGCCATCGCACCAAATATTGATTTAATTAAAATATTCTTTTCGTTCGATCACAGCATGTTGTTTATTAATGGAAATAAAAGCTATTAGTATTAAATCAACTTTTCAACTGGTTACATTCTGTAAAGCATCTCCAGATGAGTAATGTCCACTAGAGGGCGGCTTTGCACTGCTGACACTGAAGTTTGTGTCTCTCACTCTCTCCCAGCACTCAGGCGGTGCGGATCTCCGAGGAGCGCTTTCGTCACCCGGAGTGCTACACCTGCACAGAATGTGGCCTCAACCTGAAGATGCGCGGGCACTTCTGGGTGGATGAGAAGATGTTCTGCGAGAAACACGCCAGAGAAAGATACCAGGCTTCCGGCACCAGCCCTTGCTCCATCGTGTCCCCTCAACACTGAGGGGCCCACGGTGTACCCTTCTGCGGTGGAGGAGGAAGCGCAGACGTCATTGTTACACGGTCGAAGTGGGGCCAAATAAATACGATTGGATTAAAATCACTTGAAGCTTTGGGATCTAATGCAGTGTGTTGATTCACGACTTGAGACCGTAACGTTTCTGAAGCATTCCGGGTGTCAGCTTGAGCTATTCCTATCACAGCAAACATTGCCATGCATTTAATTCCTTTGAGTTTCCCCATGCATTATAACCTGGAAACAATAGAGCGCTAACTTTGGTTTCTCCTGAAATGGTTTGTATTTCTAGTGGAATGCTGAGATTTTTGAAGGCGCACACAGGACTGGTTTCTTTGGTGTGGTTCCTGGTTTGATTTCTTATAAACAAAATGTTTTTCTCAACAAAATAATTAACATTATTCAGCAGATTATATATTTGCTTTGTATTAAATAAGGGAACGTTTGTGTAAGTATATTTTTTCACCTTACTGTATTTGTACGTAGAAGAGGGTTTTGCTACGCTGATGTTTGTGTTGCACGTTTTTGACACTATTGTGTTTTTGGGTGAGTGAGGTTTGAGCTTGTTCCAAACCAGTTTGTTTTCTTTTGGAGGCTGGTGGACCAGAGAGTTCAGAGGATGGTTATGGATCAGGACGAATTGCAAATCCTCGAACCTGTTTGTAGGATTGACTCTTTGGATTTTCAAATAAAAGATTAAATATATTATGATTTTGCTTGGAATTGTTTGGTTTGGTTTTTGTCTCCCCCTTGAGATCGAGTCTTTTATTGCCAAGTACAAGTTCCCCTGGGTCCTGAGTTTTCAACTTCCTGCTCTACAATATTCACCTCTTCCTCCCTTCTTTCCCTTTCATTCTCCTCATTCATCAACTCCTCAAAATACTCCTTCCATCTTCTCAGCACACTCTCCTCACTTGTTAGCACCTTTCCATCTCTATCTTTAATCACCCTTATCTGTTGTACATCCTTCCCATCTCTGTCTCTCTGTCTCGCTAATCTATACAATTCCTTCTTGCCTTCCCTCGTGTCTAACCTGGCATACAACTCATCATATGCTTTCTGTTTGGCCTTTGCCACCTCCCTCTTCACTCTGCGCTGTGATTCCTTGTAGTCCTGTCTACTTTCTTCAGTCCTTTCAATGTCCCACTTCTTTTTTTTTTTTCTTTTCCTCTGGATGATGTCCTGTACTTCCTCATTCCACCACCATGTTTCCTTATCTTCTTTCCTCCTTCCAGCTGACACACCTAGCACCGTTCTTCCTGTCTCCCTGATCAATTGTGCTGTAGTTTCCCAGTCATCTGGAAGCTCTTCCTGACCACCCAAAGCCTGTCTCAGCTTCTGTCTGAATTCCTCACAATCTTCTTCCTTTTTCAACTTCCACCACTTGGTCTTCTTTTCAATCTTTCCTCTTCTCTTCTTCCTGACCACCAGAAACATCCTACACATCACCATCCAATGCTGTCTGGCTACACTCTCTCCTACCACTACTTTACAGTCTCTGATCTCTCTCAGATTGGCTCATCTACATAGGATGTAGTCTACCTGCTTACTCCTCCCTCCACTCTTGTAGGTAACTCTATGTTCCTCCCTCTTCTGGAAATAAGTATTAACTACAGCCATTTCCATCCTCTTGGCAAAGTCCACCACCATCTGTCCTTCTAGGTTCCTTTCCTTAACACCGAACCTGGCCATCACCTCCTCATCACCTCTGTTGCCCTCGCCAACATGCCCGTTGAAATCTGCTCCCACTACTACTCTCTCTCCTCTGGGAACACTCCCAATCACCTCATCCAACTCACTCCAAAATCTCTCCTTCTCTTCCAACTTACAGCCTACTTGTGGAGCATAACCACTCACTACATTCAACATCACCCCTTCAATTTCTAACTTCAAACTGATCACCCTGTCTGACACTCTTTTCACCTCTAAAACATTCCTCACAAACTCCTCCTTCAGGATCACTCCTACCCCATTTCTCTTCCTATCCACACCATAGTAAAACAGTTTGTATCCCCCTCCAATACTACGCGCTTTGCTACCCTTCCACCTGGTCTCCTGCACGCACAGAATATCTACCTTCCTTCTCTCCATCATGTCCGCCAGCTCCCTACCCTTCCCTGTCATTGTACCAACGTTAAGAGTCCCTATTCTCAGATCTACACTCCTGCCTTTCCTGTTCTCTTTCTGTCGACGAATCCTTCTCCCTCCTCTCCTTCTTCGACAAACAGTAGTCCAATTTCCACCGGCACCCTGTAAGTCAACAGCACCGGAGGCGGTCGTTGTTAACCTGGGCCTCGACCGATCCGGTATGGAATTTGATTTGATGACTTGCATATTTGGTTTTTGGCATGTTTTATGCCGGATGCCCTTCCTGACGCAACCCTCTCTATTTATCCGGGCTTGGGACCGGCACAGAAGTCACTGGCTTGAAACCCCTGTGGCTAGATAAGTTGATTTTGAAAACCTTAGCTGAGTAAAACCTTGAAAACTTGTGACAAGCCAGATTTTAATGTATAATAAAGGTTTACAGAAGTCACACTTTCAATAACCCTAAGAAGTCTGGGGCCTTTTTGAGAATTTTTTACTACTTTACGATTTGCTCTAATAAATTTCCTTTAAAACAGTTTTTGTGGCAATGCTTGATATAATTTTTGTTAGTATAACCTCAGCTTCTTTTTATTTTTGCTAATGTTTTTTAGTATAATACAAGAAAATACAATTCAGGGTACTAAAACTAGTATTTTTGTTTTAGAAGAATATACAAAATAAAAATTCACAAATACCACCCCCTGAAAAAAAGGCAAGGTGAAAACAACGTGAACACTGTTATGCCATTTACATTGTACTTTATACACTGTGCTTTTTTGTGACGCAACTTTGAAAAGCACAAACCATATCACAGGTCTTGTACTTCCTATGAAAAGAAACTTAAAGAAAATTTTCTCACATTTTAATTTGAATTACCTTGCAAATAATGTTTAAACTCATGTAATGTTTACTTAAAACCAAAAATATCAAAACTAAAAAAATCTATACATCATATCTGTAATCCTAATTAAACGATAGAAATCACTCCATCATTGTCATTGACCAGATGAATTGTCATTTTGGCTCTTGGAGACTCCTCTTTCTTAGGCTATGTTCACACAAACACAGATTTAAAAAAAAAAACGTTTGCATGTATTTAAATAAACCTGTAAAAAATCAGCATCCAAAAAAACAAAATGCTGTATAGACTCTTAGTATTGTTTTTCATTATACATCTCTTATTACCTCGTATTAACTTTATTTTGTACGTGTTTTTCATGCATCAATGCTTGTTTGCAGTGGATCTTTATATGGGATCTAACTCAATATATGTGAATTAACGACTAACATTTACATGTGGAAACTACATCAAAGACGAGTACAGCCAATGAGATGACACGTGGGCAGGATACACCTTCAGTGGGTGGGGCTTCACTAGTTGGAGACGCCTCTGGCTGCAGGCAGATTAAGCCCCAGAAACTAAATGTGGAGCCCCGCCCCTATAATGCCCAAATGCCTTCTTATGTAGGCAAACGAAATTGACACATTGTGAAGAGACAAGAATAAAAAAAAAATGAGATGACACATGGGTGGGGCTTGTTAAGTGTGTGTGGCTATACCGGAAAATTTGGCAGAGGTCATGTGATAAGACCGATCTGATTTTATTTAGAGACTCTGATTTTAAAATTACATTTTTCTAATGAACCGTAGTTCGAAAACTAATCTTTTATACCCACACATGTACTTTCGACATTAAGATCCGGTGCTTTAGATTTATTCTTGTTTTTAGCTCATTTATGTCTTGTTCACACATAAAACTTGTGTTTGAGAGGAACCCTGGGGATGAACGAGTTGCTTAATATTTTTGGACATGTGTTCTCTCAGCAATCAGCTCAGGTCATGGCTCTTAATCTCTACTGTTTCATACACGTGTTGAGCTCATTTAGTCTCCAGACATCGCTCTAATCAGAGTTTTCCTAAAAGCCCATTAAACAGAAAGAGTGCTTGGCTTTAAAGACAGGAACTGGATTCTGATGACTGGAGAAATGGGGCAATCACCATGCTTTCGGCTCATTTGCTAATGAGACAGGGAATAGCTGATGGACTCCTAACTCCCTCTCAGAGAACCAGCTTTCATATGAGAGGCACGTCTTAAAGACTTCAGCACAATGTTTTTTTAGCTTAAAAAAAAAAAAAGAAAATTCATTCAAATCTAAACTTTCTTAAATTGAGTTTTGATTATTCACAAAACTGTGTAAAATAGCGTCACTTTAGCCCACATTTAAATATTAATTTTTATTCAATTATGTAAAAAAAAAAAAGTTCTAACAGTATGACGAATACAATTTCCTTAACTAACTTAATTTTAAGGGCAGTGGTGTTTTTTTTTTTTTTGGGAGCCGATGTTTTGACCAAAACAAACTCCCGTTACATCAAAGTGGTCTATGCTATAGCTCATCAAAAACTAGAATAAAGCATAAAAAAGACTGGAAATGGAAGACTTTGTGGCACTGTGTCGTGAAAAGTATCAAATTTCACTTTTTTTGTTGTTGTTAAGATCAGATCACCTGACATCTGTGCTTAGTCCATAGAGTAGGGGTCAGCAAGTTAAAGTATTCATTTCAACACCGCCCAGATTATATATTGCCCCAATCTATCTGGTGTAAAAAGTACACTGGTTGAAGTGTTGAATTTATCATACTAAATTGGCACTTTAGAGTGATTTAAAAAAAATGGTATCACACTTCTCCATCAATAGAAAAAATGTCATCGTCTCTCCTGGAGTCAGAAGTGTTGGGCGAACAACAAAAACCATCTGGAGTTATGATTTTGCTCATTTTTTAGCACTTTCAGGTGTAAATGTGAAAAACATTTAATTGTACAGATATAATCTACACAGGCAACGTTTTCTTTTTGACACTTTGTATTGTTCCATTTCCTTTTCTCATTCTGTCTCCTCTTTCTCAATTTTCTTCTCTTTTTCTTTGTCCTGCTTCGCTGTGTTTCCAGGGCTTCCCTTCATGTGCACTTTTGGACGTGTCCCTTTCTGCCTTTCTCCTCAGTCTTCCTTCTTGTTTAAGCCCAGTGTTTGCATCTTGCGAGCACGGGATCACACTGTTTCAAGTCACTAGCTGTGTCCGGATCCAGGTTCTCAAAGCCTTCCTTCCCAGCCTTCAAGGTTGAGGCCTAGGAGGATCCCTGTCACCAGCTGGATCATTAGTTTGGATCCCAAAATGAATGAAACGTTCTTGTAATATTATTATTTTTCTTTTCTTTTTTCTTTGAGTCTAAATTTTTAAGATCACTGTAAGTTCTTTCATTGCTTAATTTTTTTTCTAGTGTTTTAAGGTTTTTTTTTAACTGTTCTATTATTTATTTATTTTTTTTGTCTTTTTTTTATTTTGAACACATTGTATTAAAACATGCTCTGTATTTTGGTTTTAGTTGCATTGGTCGCTATGGGATTATTTTCTATTTTTAAAACATAATGACTCCACCAATACTGGTTAACGTTTAGTTGGCTGTGTGTTTACAATTACTGTTTAAAATAAAATATGTTTTTCAATCACTACCAGCATTTAAAGCTTGAATATTCTATTCTTTATAAAAACTTACATGTAAAAACAAATTCAAGTGTGTTTTGTGTTGCTTCTAATAAATAAACACGCAAATCATTGTGGGATATCTGAGGATGGCCGCGATACATCTCCGAATTTGGGGAAAAAGTAGGACGCATTTGATGGGTGCATTTTAAGGACCAAAAGGAGACGGCAATTGTGACGTAAGTAGCCTTCAAATACGCTCTCGGGAGGATGCACAATTCTGGCTCGGAACACAGTTACTGTTTCTGCTTTTCTGTCCATTCCTCATATTTGCCTTCCAACTGTTTATGAATGTAAGCTGATCAACTGCTCTCTTTTTTTCAACTCTGTCACAAACAAGTATTTGTGTTTCCCCCAAATCAGCATAATTAGACAATATAAAGTATTTTTTTAAAAATTATTGAATATATTGTTAAATTATATTTATGCAAACCCATATGAAATATTGTGTATTGAAATTGAAAGTACATTCAACATTTAGTATTTTGGCTAGCCTTCATGTTTAATTTGTGTAATTAAACAACAGAATAAACCAATGTTTCACAGAAAAAGAATCTAGATGTGTAACCTTCATACTTGCATAATAAGTTATATATGATAATAAATGACATAACTACAGGAATCTGTGTGAACCTCAATTCAATGGCAGCCTCAGACTTTGTCACATAAGTGGCAAAGGCTGTGACAAAGTCTCCATTCCCTTCTTTGGGGAACGATGGGGTATGAAAGTAACCAATATGTTCCCTTTTAATCAATAAATCCTCACAGCCAAAGGACCTTCCATGCAGGGCGACACTAAACATAAAGGACTGCATCTGATGCAAAATAAACCTGCAAAGGTTTTCCTTTTGCAGCAGGCCTGGGGTCTGCTCAGGATCTGCCTTAACAGAAGGAAAGCAGCCCTTACAGATTTCAGGGAGGGGTGCATGGAGACTGTACAAGTTTCTTCCCCAAGTTTTCTATGGAATAGATAATGCCGTGACTCAGTGGCCAAATAGTCTCTAACTGCTTCTCAGTAGAAGCGGAACAGAAAAACCACAAGTGGCCAGAAGGGGGCATAGCTGGATAGAAAATTCTCCATGAGGGGCCACTGAAATGGGATCAGCCCTATGACTATGACAGCAAGACACACAGAAAGGTGAATGCCAGACAGGGCCTGGCACCTTAGCCAGGTGTTGGCGTGTGGGTAACTTGAACTGTGCCACTTATGCATAAGAAAATGTAAAGCAAGCCTACACATTTCCTGTCAATTCTGTCAGCTGTTACCATCAGTGCAGAAGAAATGGATTCAGTTCTCGAAATTATCGGGTGATGCCAGGCCCGCTGCTCCAGAAATGTCTGCCCACAAGGAAGCCACGGCTCTAGTGGAGTGACGAGAAGCTAGCCTTCCCCTCGCTCCCAGACATCTCACCTTCATCTACAAAAAGACTGCTCCCAAATTTTAGGGAACGTGGGGTCTTGCTGACTGCTGACCATAGCCCTTTCTTGGCCCTGGCTCGTAGAGGGGGCTATACCAAACCTATGGTAAATTTTGGACCACCACGGTTTGGACAGCGTTCCTCAAATTGCACTCTGTGCCAATTTGGTGGCAGAACCGTCAGTCACCTGTGGGTTGCATCAATCCAAAAGACAGTGGCAGGGTTGTGGTGGTCAAACCCTCAAAGGACAGTAGGACTGATGACCAGATCCGTCCAATGGCAAGTCCTTGAGGTGTATCTTGGATGTTCATCTCACTTTGGAGCAAGGACCCTTAAGCCGGGTTCAGACTGCATAATTTTAGCCCAGATATTGGGTCGCATACAGGTTTTCAGAAATCGAATGTCCGGAATCGCAGGCAAATCAGCACATGAATGACAATCCCACAGTGTGAACTACCAAAGACAAGCTCTGAGAGAGTCACATGGGAGTCGCAGGCTGGTCGTGGGATATTCGGCATGGTAAATATATGGACTTCATCACAAAGAGGTGTTACAAAGGTATAGAAAGCAATATAAACAGTAGTTTTGGTTCAAAATGGGTTTCTTTTCAGTTTATTTGGACCCAATACATGAAAGAAATACTTGCACATGCCTGTTTGGTTGTGAGATGTAGTTTGTGGACATGGGCAAAGTTCTCTTCCATTCTTCCTCTGAAATCCTCTGTCGCTGATCTATCGTGCCATATGACTTCAGCAATGACTGGATGCTGCCTCAGGTTGTCGTGCAGTGTGAAAGGATCTGAAACAAGAATACTCTGAAAATTGTGCAATCATCTGAACCATCGATCCTGAAGTGGAGAACAAAATAACACAGTTGCTCCAACAGTTTTACATTTTCAAATGTTCTGACAGTAAATATGGTCTTTCGCACGGTATGGATGTAGCAGGTGGTGCTAAGTACCTGTGCACAAGTTTAACCATCGCACTTTGTGCTCCTCATGTTTGATTCAGCATTGTTGGGGATAGTCCTCCTCTTCATCCCTCAGCCATGTGATATTTTTCCCTTTCGTTTGTCTATGTCTGTTTTAAAAGTTTCCTTAAACTTGTTCATGTATGCTGGATCATCTTCTGAGGCCCCCCATCTCACGTAATAGATGATAGAATGCTAGACCACAAGAGTGCTGAAACGAACATCTCTCCTCCTTGTAGACCACTTACTTACAATAACAGATCAATGTTATAGACACACTTTTAATGTCTCACCACCATAAATGAGTGCACATATTGGTTAGAAGTGATATAAATAGTTTCTCCAGTTTCATTCATTTTGTGACTTTTGACTTTGTTTGCTAAACAGAAATACTTCTGAAAGATTTGTTCTTTTTGATCCACCATAAATAATTTTTTCCTTCATTTCCTAACAAGATTACGATTGGGTTGGGAAAAAAAACATCAAGATTGGGTTGTTTGTTTCAGTAAAATGCCAGTCATTCATCTTCTAGCCTGCTTGTTCCCTTTTGAGGTCCCTTTCATTTCCAGTTCACTTCAGGCGAGAGGCATGGGTACACTCTGGACAGTTCGCCAGTCTATCACAGGGAAACACACATATTCACACCAAAGGGCAATTTAGATTATTCAATTAACCTGCCGCATGTTTTTGGGATTGTGGGGGAAACCGAAGTGCCTGGAGGAAACCCACGCAAGCACCGAGAGAACATGCAAACTCTTCCTGCTACCCACTGAGCCACCGTGCTGACGTGAAATTATCTTTACTATCAATTCCAGCAAAATGCAAGAAATGTCTCCACAATACAGTGTGAAATACTATCCCATGTGAACAAGAGATTCAAAAATAATTTTCTTTTAAACATCTGGGTTCTGGTTCCATTGAAAGACACTGTAAATGAAATGAACAAGTTGAAGAGCTTTTCTATTTGCGGCTCTGGCTGGAGGAGCTATCGCTTGATGAACGAAATGCCAAGAATGATTTATTCTTAGGAGTAGTTTCTCAGAAGTCACTAAAAAGATTTGTTTTTTTAGAATGAATCATTCACAAATGACACATAACTATTAATTACCGTTTAAGCATGGGTAGTTAAAAATACCTAGTTTTTTTAGGCAAATAGTATACACTTATTCATTAGCCGACGAAAGGATGAGAACACAAGATTCCACAAGTCACAGAACTTAGAAAAATGTGGGTTGTTAAAAGTTAAACGGGACGTTGGGAGGCAAACAGATAAGTGAGACAGCGAAGGTGTCCAGGAAGTGTTTCACATGGGGATTGACTGATGACAGACATTGGGCTTCTGGGAGATGGAGTAATTATGTGAGACTTTGATGACAGTGATTGGATGATGAGGTAAGTTTTGGCATGTTGATTATTTTCTTGCACAAAGTTGCAGGCTGTGAATATATGCATACTAGAGCTTTCAATCACAATGTCCTCCAAATTAACTGTTGGCTTGAAAGCTCTATATTATAGTTTATTTATCCCAGTTTATAGATAATAAAAAAGTAAACATAATAGACCATTCTATGGAAAAACAGAATAACAAAAGACTTCTCCAAAGGAGGAGGAATAAACTAAACTAAATGAATAAATGGATAGGCTTTGTTCACAATGCCTTGTGCAGAAACATAAACACAGGATAACACAAAAGACCTGGGGAGTAATGAAACTAAATAAGAAGCCAGACAGCAGGGAATCAGAGAATGAGCGATCATGTGACAGAACTGTGGTCACATGACCAAGGTGGAAGTAAATACACATTGAAGATGAAAATGGTCGAAAAGGCAAACAAATAAAGGCATTAATATAATAAACTGTGACAAAAGACATTCTTTGGTCTTATCAATACTTCAACACACAAAAAAATGCAACCATGTTTTTTATTGCATTAAATATTTAAAATTAAACATGCTAAATTTTGACAGCGCTAATGAATACTAATAACTTTTTTCTGATTGGTTAAATTAATATCTCAGCATTTTGAAACAATGTTTATCACTATTAAATATACTCTGAGTATTAACAGAATTCTAACGATGAAAATCTTTGACATTGGCATTAATTCAGTATAAATATTCTAAGCCCTACAATATATCACATAAATTCAAATTTTTTTCGGATTAGTCTGCCATGTGATCTCATAACTAAAGTATAGTTTTCTCCGCACTACAATAAGAATTCTCCTGTTTAAAGAAGAAAAGTGATTGAAATGTTCCCAACCAGAGATCAGAATGGGCAGTATATACTGCCACACACCACTAGGGGCGCAGTAGAGAAACACACAGGCCCGGATGGACTCCTCAGTTCCCCCTGTTCACTTTCTGAATAAGTTGAGCTGGGATCCAGTAGATCTGCTTTAATCACAGGCCAGCACTGCTTTGAAATGAACTCTCAAAGTGTTTTCCATGTGTTTGTTGGCTGAGTTTATGTTTTTGTGCCTTGCATACATTCGGTTGTGTTTTGAAAGCAGCTTTGAATCTCCCTGTGGATTGCACGCTGATCGTGACCTCATCAGAGCCCCAGAGAAAAGCGAGCAGAACAGGAACACCAGTTCACATCGGAGGCCATGACCCGCTTTTATGGGAGAATGTCTTTGCTTTATGGATTCTCCATATGTGAGACGGAATAGCTGCAGTAGCCCTTAGTCTCAAACAAGATTCCACTTATGACCAAATGGTTAAATAGTGATACAAAAAAGGTATAAAACAAAAAACCCCAGGTGGTACCTTTTACAGACTTAAAAATATAAAGTAATATAAAGGTGAAGAACGTCCTGAAATTATGTAGCTCAAAACTTTCATGATCATGTACAGATGTTACTTTAGCAAAACATCTCTTTATCCAGCGCTATTCGTAATAATAACATAGTATTTACGTAGTATTTACTTGTGAAAAACTCTCATAACATGAAATATTCTTATTGACTGAACAATTTAAGGCCTCTACACAGCAATCTAAATTAAGATTCGCACAAATCTATGAATGGCTTCTGAGCAGGGTGAGGAAACATTGACGAAATGATGCTGCCTGTCTGAAGATGGTGTTTGTGTTACAACAGATGCACTCCGCAACACAGGGAAAGGGGAGAGCGGAATGAAATGACAAAGAGGAAATCAAAGAACATGTTAAAAAATGGATGGAGCAGTTTATACTTTGGTGGCTGATCACAGGGAGAACCCATGGTTTCCGAAAATGGCGCAGTCGCACCAGCAAGATTTTTGACAACAAAGTGTCTAACTTTGGCCCGGGGTCTTTTTTTGGCCATTTTCACTAGATTACAATTTGCTCTAATAAATTATCTTCAAAACTGTTTTTTTTTTGTAGCAATGCTTGAATTTTTTTTACAAGTATCTTTTGTATTACATTTTATAATTATATAATAATTGCACAACAAACCTGAAATACAAAAATACAATTCTGAGTAATACATTTTGTCAGTTGTTTACAGTAAAAATCTCTATATTTTATTTGCTGTTTAATAACAAAAATAAAAAGAGTTGAGTCAAAATAAAAATTAATAAATCCACACAAAGGAACTATAAAGTAAAAAAAAAATCAGGCAAACCTCATCTAAACTGTAAATACTGATCCAAGAACTTTTGTTCCGTTGTGCTTTGAAGAAAATTCAAGGAAATTTTTTTTTCTTTCAGTGGAGATAACTAATCAGAAATACAGTCTCTACAGCGTTAATGTGGTAAATTACTTTTCTAGCCGCAAGTGTCTGGTTTTTGGTGCAATTTCTACAAGGGTGAATAGAGTACCCATTTCCAGCAGCAATCACTTCAGTGTTTAATGTTACAAAGTGTTTGTTCATTGTGGCAGAAGCTAATGGATGATTAGAAAACCCTTGCGGTTCATGTTAGTGCCGCTGAAAAGAGTTTAACTGCATTGAGAAGCAATAAAACTGACCTTCCTTTGAGCGGGTTGAGTATCTGGAGCATCACATTTGTGGGGTCGATAAAACTCTCAAAATGGCCAGAAAAAGAGAACGTTCATGTGAGACTGGTCAGTAAAAGAAAAAAGATTAATCTGGGCAAAATAACACAGACATTGTATTGAGGAAGTTTTAAAATGAAAACTGTTATGGACAGACGAATCGAAGTTTAAGGTGTTTGGATCACAAAGAAGAACATTTGTGAGATGCAGAACAACTGAAAAGATGCTGGAATACTGCCTGGCGCCGTCTGTCAAGCAAGGTTGGGGTAATGTGATGGTCTGGGGTTGCTTTGGTGCTGGTAAGGTTGGAGATTTCTTCAGAGTAGAAGGGATTTTGTATAAAGCAAAGCAAAGTCTGAAGGAAACTGTACTTTTACTCAAGGAATGAAGGGGGATACTTTGACACCATTGCAGATTTCACTACCATATCCAAGAACAAAGTGCACCCTGGGGAAGTCAAGCACAAAATTTTACAGCTACCCTAGCCAGCAACAGTATATAATACCGTCAACAAAAAGCTTAATGAGAAGACAGGTTGTGAGATTATACACAAAAGGAAGAAACACAAAATAACCTTCGATTTCCTTTAGCTCAGCACTAAAAGGAAGGGTTTTGTCAATGAACTGAAATTGAAGCTGGGAACAATCCCCAAGAAAACAATTGGCAAAATGTTTTGGTGTTAGCTCTAATTAGCATGACTGTATAAGCATTGCACATAAACCTAAAAACACCAACCCAAATGTCAAAATTGGTAATGTTTTAGAGGGGGGTTTCTGCCAAAAGCACAAGACAACAGCACAAGGATCAAGTTGCCACCCCCCTTCCTTCAGACAAGCCATTGAAAAGGGAGGGGTGATCCAACAAGATAATGACCCCAAACACCAGGCTAAAGGCAACAAAGGAGTGGCTCAAGTAGAACTGAATTAGGGTTCTAGATTGGCCAAGAAAAGTGGGGTGCTCTCAAACCTAGGTGTCACCAAGACAGGCAACCGACAGAGTGTTAACAGTGTTCACTGAAATAATGATGGATAGCACAACAATAGCAGAAATAGAGCTATGTGGGAATGATGGTACTGGTATTGCATCCAGAGGTAGTAGGTTCACCCGGAGGAACAGGTGAACGTCCAGAGGAGAGTTGGCTTGCAGCAGGTTAGTACCTGGGGTGGCCAGGCATGGGCCATAAAGCTATGATGCTAAAAGGTGGGACTAACTCAGGGATCAAGCCAACGATGGAGATAACATACCATTCAGGATCTGAAGGATAAGCTAAGGAGTCCAGGAAGTAACACAAAGGGACAACATTGATGACGGACAAGGAGCTGATGGGAGTTGCGGGTGATTCTGATTTGTGTGGAGAGCAGAGTTGCAGGCTCTAACACTAGGGACAAACTACAACAGGCTTCTGTCACCATCTGTTGAGTCAATTATGTCACACGCAAAACTTTCTTAAGTGTATTTTTTCTGGCTTTTTATTCAAATGTGCCTACTGTTCATTTTCCAGATTGGCCATTTCTTTGTCTGTGGCAAATCAGCAGGGGGTCACCCATTTCTTCCCTCACTGTACACGTTTGGTCCATGTTGTTTCTTCCTACTCTATCAGTCACTTGAATCTTTTCGTCTCTGACCGCAGACACTCTCCATTCCTCTCCTCTTGTTCTCCTGCACCTGAAATGAGCTCCAGATGTAGAAGCAGACTCCAAGCAGCCTTGCTCCCTCCAAAAGCAGAGTGATGGGGGAACAGGAGGGAGGATCGGCGAAAGTGAGCACGAGAGAATGTTGGAAGGACATAAAAGTTTGTCTGGATGCCATTAAGTACAATTTGATGTAATGTGCAGTTTGGGACGTGCCATTATAAATGAGAACTGCTCGACAGATGAGGAGGCTGCAGGGGTCTTGGAGGTGCTTGAAATGGCAGAATAAACAGAGCTGGGTTAGAGGCGCTGCTTGCACAATGTGGGTTTGCAAGTTTCCGCAAGGTTTTCCTGCAGAGCGTGATATTGAATGCAGCAATAACAAACCTGGATTTGCAAGGTTTTAGCTGAAAAAGCACACAGTGGACCTTTGTGCAAGTCTGCTGCACAAGTTCTCAAAAACGGGGAAACACAGGACATGAACGTCAACCTCAATTGAAAAAGAATTATTTTCAAACTGTGGCCTCAGTCTGTTTTCAAACCACGAGCTCTGGTTTCCAATCCCACTGCTTCTTGTATATCAAAAGAAGTTGGGTATAAAATGAAAATGGGACATTTTGAAATAAAACAACACTGTGGATTTCTGCTCTGCTGGAAGGCAAGGCAAACTTACAGTAAAGGGCATCAAAGGCTGAGGGAAATGAAGTCTCATGTGTGTCGGGAATTTTACAGCATGCTCCATAAAGATCTCAGCGGTCCATATCTGGTTCCCCTTTCCTCTTTTACAACAGCTCTTTTTGTAAAGTTGTATAATTTATGCTGATGGAAGCAGCTTTCTCTCCATAGAAAACTGATAAGAGGATGTGAGGAGCAGCTGAATAGACACACAATGTTTTTATAATAGAGAGTTTGGGAGAACTACGGGACCTTCAGCATGACAACTAAAATTATTCTGATTCAGTCTCAGTGGTTTTTGGGGTTCTCAGAAGGGTAACCTCAAGGTGTCTATGTATGCTTTATGTCAGATTGCCATCACACACACATAGATGAACATGAATTCTCTCCCTGTCACCTTTTGTCTCTATTTTTCTGCCAGAATTTCAGCCAAAACATTTATCCCCTTTAAAATGGTTTCGCAACCCAACAGTAGTTCACGGAATGCAGACAAAATGAATAAATAATACCCAAATGTCATATTCAAATACAGTGAAGAAAATAAGCATTTGTTGAATTTAAACATTTGAGGAGTGGTGTACATTTATTCCAAAGATGTAGCCAAAGGTGGAATTTCGTACTGTGGACTTGCAAATGCGTCATATCTTCTCTGTTCAGGAATGTATATGTCTCTTGCTTCTGTGCCTGTATTCTGAAACTGAGCTAAACCGTTCAGCCTAACGCACACAGTACTTCTAAATCACATTCAACCTACCTGATTAACCAAAAGTAACTCACATTGCTTTCACTTATTGATGACACCATATTCCACGGCAATCCTTGTGTTTTTGTTGCAACTGTGGATTCAAATGTAAACATTGGCTTGCAGAAATTGCTTACCATCAAAAATCTGCTTGGGAAGAATATGCAAGGGGCTCCAGGCAAGATCGCAACTTTTGGAGCTTTAATGATGCTGAGAAAGAAGAGGGAACACTCACAACAGTTCGCGTTCCATCATGGGTATTTGTGAAATCCCTTTATTAAAACTAGGTCAGCCTGGAGTTTATCAAAGACATCCTGTATGATCCAGTTGGGACATTGGAAGGTCATGTGGTCAGACCTAAATATAACTTTTTGGAATAAATTTCATTAGCAGTATTTGGAGGAAGTAGGATGGGCCAAATATGGGTCTTTGGGTCGCTCTTCTGCAACGTTGACAAGCCGACTGAACCATATGAAGGGGAGGATGTCTGGGGAAATCTGGAATATTTGGAGAAAACCAGTATGGAGGAGTATGTGAAGATCCCTGCAGTGTAAAACTTTAAGAAAGTTTGATTCATGACTTGAGTGACTCGAATGGAGGTCTCTGTAGTCTCTTAAGGATCTCAGACAGGTCCTAAAAGCTTACTAGGGGGCCGAGAGAGCAGCAACCATGTGCTCCCTCTAGGAAATCTTACTCTCACCTTGTGGTGTCCAACTACTTGCTCCCCAACTGGTTGTAGTTGGCAAAAGTTGTAGCCCATAGACATTCAGGAGAGAAAGTCCTTGCTCTGACTCCTCCTGGAGAAGGTCAACATGATATGGCAGAACAGCAATGGGAACATTTCTGTGGGAGAGACACTTATCTATAAACTGACCCTGCTTCACATCCTAACCTGACCTAAAGAGGTCAATATTGAATGTTTTAGATATTTGCTTCTAAAAACACTAAGTACCAGTACCCACTGGAAAGTGATGGCAAGAATGTGGTGGGCTGCCAACGGTCCATAGAGAGTGGGATCGAATGTCAAATCCCTCTCAGACCTGGGTTATGGGTCTCTGCTTTCTGATCAACTCTTACTAGATGAGCTCTGTACGACTTACTTGTCCCTGACAGAGTGAGAGGGTTCCACCAAAAGTTCTACATCTCCACTAGCAGGAAATCGTTAATATGATTGAGACTGCAATTCTGAAGAGGATATCAGGAGAAGCAGGTACATCCATGAACTTGAATAACAAGAGTGACAACTAGCTTAACCCACCACTGAGCTCATCACCAGGCAGATGCCACTTACTATGCCGAATGGAAAAAAATAAGGGATCTGCTTAACCAAAGCTCAAAAACAGTGCGGCCTGAAAGGGAGCAACAGTTATGACGTGGACAGTCGTGTCAGTGTGTCGAAGATGGGCTGCCAATACCTCAGTGTGCACTAGGGCAGACAATTGCAAGCCCACACACTGCATCTTCAGAAGAGCCTTGTCGGCAAGCAGAACTCATGGCCATCCTTCTATGAGAAGCATCCACCACATCGATAAGAGAAACTCTGGTCATGTTGAAGACATCGTCAAAAAGATTGTTTGCTCTTCCTCTACAGATACGAAAAGTTTTTTCAATTCTGATTAGGCATAGACGTTCAGATCTTTTCCTTGCTGGGGCAGTCCAGTGGTAACTGATCTGGGCATAGAGAGACTGCACAGGAATATCAGGAGTAGTTTAAGTGTGGAGATTGTTCGGTTCTTAAACAGAAAGTATGTGCGCAAGCCACTTATGATTTGTAACCAGCGAGGTGTGGCATGCTTTCATTGGCCTGTTTGGAAAAGATTGGCTGCCCTGATGTGTGTTTCCATACTGTAGTCATTTCTCATATGTCAAAGTAACCAATTTAAAGGGAACAAAGTGATCTGTGTGATTTGATGAAATTCTATTACATCAAATATATATTTCATGGAATAAAATGGACATTCAATATTGTAAAATCATATTTATTCTACACTCATTGGAGTTTTAAAGTGTTTTCTTAGCTTGACAGATATCTAACAGGATCTTTAAATAAATAACACTGGCGGTGAATCCGTAATGCCCTGGACACTCAGTTAATGTTGCATTTATTGTTTAACGTTAATGTTAACAAAATGTAATAATTCACTTTACAACGCACACCAATTCTATTAGGGTATCTACTTCATATCAATATTAAACTTCCTGAAAAATTTACATTTGCTGAATATGGAGTCATCAAAGAGTTCACACATATGACCTCTCCAATCTGGTGGCTCTACTTGCACAATGTAATGTGAAATTCCAGTTCAAAGATTGTCCTAGTTCAACTTTTCATCAGAGCGGGATCCGAAAGCAAATTCCATAAGCAGGAAATTCCGGTTTGTCTGATTTTTCATAGTGTGACCTTGGTTTAGCGCATTGACTATATATAACATGGATGAAGTGTCAGTAACGTTACCCACTGATGTCTGACAAAGTGAAATGAGGGTCCCGGTAATCAAAAATGGGCAAAAGAGGCGGAGGTGGGCATAGAAACCATACACATGGAGTTCTAACTGACAGTTTAATCTAAAACAAACACAAGAAGTAGCCAATTAGAGGAATTGCATTTCAGTCACTTACTATTAGGCTTCAAGAGGGAAAGCAGGAAGTTGCCCTGCAGTTTAACTTTACAGAGGAAAGCACTGAAAAACTCCAACACAGAAGTGCATAGTTACGAAATAATCTATAATAGCGAATAATGTTATACACAGAACCTATTAAACAGGAAATAAACTTTAAACCCAAAATTCAAACTACTACTTTGGCATCAAGCAAATTTTGATGGCATAATGCTAACTCTGACTGATTACTTCTGAAATGTTAATGCAGTTAGTATGGCTTTGTGCTATGGAAGTAATTTTGTGCCAATAAAACAAACCCAATGTCAGCTACAACGAACAGAAATAAATTGCTAACAAAGAAAATAAATCTGCCTGAAAACAAAAATAATCCAATAATTACCATAAAAATCTACATTGATTTTAATTCTTTGTTGGTTTCATTAACAACTTTAGTTTTGCATTGCAGAGTTTTGATTAGACTCACAGCGACTGGTTATTTTTTAGTACGTTTTGATTTCTTTGTAATCATTTTTTGTTTGTTTTAGCCGAAATTACGTTCGTTTTATTGGTACACAATTAATTCCATATTGTGCACGATATGTGGGAAAAAAAAAAACAAATTAATAACTCCCAACAGAAACACATAAAGTAGTCTTTGGAAACAATATAAACGCTTACTTACAGACATGTGCTGTTTAGGGGCTAAAAAAAGCCATAAATGAAAACACAGAAGACAACTAAAGAGCTGCAATCTCTCATTAACACTAAACCGCTGCTAAAGAAATGGTCAATACACCGCTAGGGCACTATACTGCCCCCTGGAGGGCAATATCCAACCCTGCAAATCCCCAAGGACATTTGCAGTTTTTTGTCAGTGTAAAAATATGGTGAACTGGTTAATAACTGCTCAAATAAGTGTTAAATATTGTTTTTTTATTTGAAAATGTTCTGGTTTCCTTTAGAATCCCAGTTTCACGTTCAAAAATAGTTGTAGAAGAATCAATAAAACTAGAATGGCTGAGCTTTGATATGATTTTTCAATTCTGAAAATTACAGCTTCAAATAAATTTGCTAATGTCCTACCAAGGAGAGATTGACAACTAAATGGTAAAAAATGATTCACATTAGAGCAGTATAAAAATAAGAAGTCAGACAAGCACACATATTTTGAAAGGACCCTCATACTGGTCCCATACTTTCCTGTTTTCAGAGGACCAGGCATTCCTGTGGATATATATATAACATATTGTACGGCTCTACAGTTTTTCTGTTGATTTCTGTCAGTCAGATTCATTATCACAATGTAAGTTTCTGCATGATTGCATCCTAACAGTACTTGAATTATCTTCAGAAGTGATTATTCAGTGGTGGACAAAATACACAAATCAATTTTCATTTAGAACCAAATGAAATAACACGATTTAAGAGCAGGCCTTTTCAATTTAATTATTGTAACACAATTCAAGTTTAATAAAAAAAAAACCTTTTTAATGCCTAAACCATTAAAAGCAGGTTCACATGTTTTCTTTTACTATATTGTACTGTGTAAAAATAACCTAGTCATATCAGATTATTGTAACAGAAACTAGTTTCGGGAGTTTCTTTCATCGTTTATTAGGGCACAGGCACATAACAAAAAAACAAAATAAACAAAACTGAACTGCATTCCGCTAAGTAGATTGCACCATGCCGCTACCAAAACAGTTCAATATAAAACACACGCTGTACCCTGATTGGTGGCTCGAGCATGCTTTACCAATTAAGTTTTTAATACACTCATAAATAAAAAGGAACGACTGATTTTGCTAAATTTATTTGAGCAAAAAATATGATATTTGACTTTGAAATGTAGCGAAGATAAAGTCAAAAACTTGAGTAAAGTACAGATACTTGAAAAAGTAGCTTGAGTACAGTAACGAATTACATTTACTTCGTTACTGGTCACCACTGTGATTACTGAAATACAAATAAAAAGTGAAATAAAAACCCCTATTTTCATGCCAAAGTCAGGAAACTGTTCAAAGGTTTGTTCACACAAAACAGGAGTTTGATCATTTTCCTCAGAACATTGCAAACCAAAATTCAAAAACACTTGAAACTGCAGACAGCACAGCAGAACATGAGGGTGAGGTCTGAACCGGAGAGCAGGTGAGTGCCTGAGTAACAGGGGTGAAATGCAACAGTAAGCAGAAGGTGTACACCTGAATACAGCTGGAGTCACTTGTTTATCATTAGGGCGGCACAGTAGCACCATGACCTTCCAGTTAGAAGATTGCCACTTTGAGGAGTTTGCTTGCGGGGGTTTCCTCCAGGTACTGCGGTTTCCCAGAGTTCATTAAACATTCTGAATTCCCCTTAGGTGGGAATGTGTGTGTTGCCCTGCGATTGTGTTGCCCAGGGTGTATCCCCGCCTCTCGCCCGAAGTGAGCTGGAGACCAGCAGACCCTGTGACCCTGAAAGGGGACAAGCAGCAAAGAAGATGAATGAATGTTTATCAGTGATATTTGGTGAGGTTTGTGGCCACAATGTACACACAATCTGGCCAAAAAAAAGTTCCCAAGAGAAAAAAAGGTCACCCACTAATATTGCTTTATCTGTAGTTGCGGCAAGCATTCACTGTGACAATTTTCAATTCGCTTCTGCAACGTAACAGGATTTATTTCCATAACTCAGCTGTTGGTAACTGAGTCATTTATTTTAAAAGATTATGCGTTAGAGTATTAGTTACAGCCTATATACCTATATACGTATACTTATACTTTCTACATACTTATATGGTATGTTCAAGTAGGTATTCTTCCCACTCGTAAACCTTTCCCCCTCACCTTCATCTCTCATCCACTCCCCCTTTCCTTTTTACACCCTCCTGTCCTGATGAGATTAATGCAAACTGGTCCGTGGAAAAAATAACTAATAAAGAACTACATAAATTCACTGCTTCAATCCAGAGGAGGAAACACCCCACCAGGTGTTTACTTCCCTGGAGATAACAAAATTCAAATGAAGCACCTACTCTCCCATGTGGTGGCTTTTGTCCCGGACAGGACAAGGTATAAAAAAAGAGTATTAGTTACAGCCAAATGTTACAGTTACTGTAACTTGTTATTATACCCAACACTGCCAGATGGGCATTGAACGATAGTGGAGAAACAGAGAATGAGTCGTCATGTGACAAGGACACTGATCACATGTCCAAAAAAGAGAGAAAAAGTCTGAAGATAAAGACAGGAAGAGACAAAGACTATGACAACTGCGTGTCATGGAGTGACCGTAAACGAGCCAGGACAATGACATAATGTAACAAGGTTTTTTAAGCTCACAAGTTGTACAAGAATGAATGGTGCTTAACCAGATACTAGATAACCAGATACCAGCGGGTTCACACAGAGTCCACAGGGAGTGATAGCCGAAGCTACACAAGCTGACAGTGAGGGGATCCTTCGATAGGTAATCAGGTGAGTATTCCAGGATGTGCATACAGAATTTTCCAAGTGCGTCTGATTGCGGCATACAGTAAAAGGGGCAGGTGTGGATCAAAAGGTGCACGACCAGACCATCTGTGCCCCTCTTTTCATCGAGAATATTGGTCAACTCACAATGGATCGATCCACCCTTGTGTAACTTGAAGCTCTCAAAGTCAGCTGTAACTTAAACAAACTGAAGATGACGAGACTTAAAAATCTGGAGATGTTACGGCGCCCCGGAGGCTCCGCCCACCAGCTTAACTAACAACCGGGTTCACCTGGAGATGTTCCGGCGCCCCCTGGACCTACACCTAACACAGTCATCATCTATTTATACAATATTATCTCTTTATACTACCATAGCATCTGTTTATACTATAGTTTATATTAATCACACTGCTGTTGTCGCCCAAATAAGGATGGGTTTCCCTTTTGAGTCCGGTTCTTGCTCATCAGGGACATACACCATACAGTTTAAACTTGTTGGTTTACTGTAAAGCTGCTTTGAGACAATGTCTGTTGTGAAAAGCGCTATACAAATGATCGAACTTGAACTTAAAATACACCTCAGATTTAGGTTCCGGGTTCTAGGGAATGCTACTACCTCATTTAGGTCGACGTAATAGCGTTGAAGCCACCACCAGTAGTCAAGATTGATTTAAGGGCCATGGACGGTGCAATCCACGCCTGTTCCTTTTACGGCATGCTGCAATCAGACCCCTCTCAAATTTTCAGTCTGAAGTTTTGTGCGATAACTCATGTGGGGGCCAATGGGGCTTCACACATCTAGCTGAATGAGGGGGGCCAACAAAAGCTAGCTCTTTTGATGATGTGAGTAGGAGCCCTTCACAAATCTTCTCTTATCTCCACATTTTTTGTCAAGACCACTGTGTGGTGAGAGTGTATCAGTTGTTCCACAAACACCATCTTCAGGCAGGGAGCGTCATTGCATCAAAATTTCCTCAACAAAGAGTACCCTGCACTAGGCCTTAACGATATTCTGTTTGGACATCGACATCACGGTGTGCGCATGCACGATAACCACATCGCCGGAATATGGTGTATAACAGAACGCTAGCACCAGGGCAGCGAAACACGAGTTTGTTTTATTGCTTGTTGCTGGGGTGACATGCACGTTCCACGTCCCTCCACAGTGATCGGTGATCGGTTCGCTGTGTCGCTGCTCACCGCACACATTCACTACTAAAAATGAGCAAAGAAGAGGATCCGCCGCAAAAAGATGATTTCGTAACAAAAAGAAAGTCGAAATCATCTATTTGGGATTATTTCGGCTACAAAAAGGAGGATGTTGACTAAAAGGAGGTGCTCTGTAGGGATTGTCATAAAGTTGTGGCCACAAAACATGGAAACCCCACCCATTTGTCTGATCAGGTAAAACGGCATCACAAAGCTCTTTACGACGAATACAAAGCCAAATCGGAATGTCAACCAAAATAAACAAGTATTTGTTATGCCTTTGCCAGTGTGACACCTTACTAGAAAGGCTCTCAACGGCAGAACGAAATAACTGAAGCAATAACGTTTCATATCGCTAAAGATATGTTGCCATTAAACACCATCGCCAAAGGGGGATTTAAGAAAATGATCTGAACGCTTGACGTCTGTTATACCATCCTGCACATATTTTTCCCAAGTTGCGATGAAAGAGCTGTATGAAAAGTGCAAATCTAAGATTGAAGCAGAACTGTCGCACGTGGAATACTATGCAACTACAACAGACTTGTGGTCCATCATAACAACGGAGCTCTACATGAGTCTGATGGTCTATTTCATCACAGAGGACTTCAAGCTTCAAGCTGTTTCCAGACGGCATTTTTCCCGGAAAGTCAAAAATATACAAAATATATTAACGTTTTATTTCATTTTGTTTATTTTATATATTCAACCATGATTACGATGAACAACACCAATGCTGTTTTACTCTGGCAAGGAAAGATTGTGAACAAAAAAGTTTTTTTTTTATAAAAAATATATTTATTTAAAGTTATATTGTTGTAAACCAATCAGGGGGTTGGTGTAAAGCTGCTATTTTATTTAAAAATGTTCTGTTTTTGTGTTTACAGAAATGTTCTGAAACATTTTGGAATAAAATATTAAGTGACCGGTATGGTTGTGCAGTGGGTAGCACTGGGGCCTTCCAGTTAGAAGGTTGTCGGTTCGAGGCTCGCAGGTGACCTTCCTGGAAGGAGTTTGCATGTTCTCCCTGTGCTTGCGTGGGTTTCCTCTGGGTACTCCGGTTTCCCACACAATCCCAAAAACACGCGGTTAGGTTAATTGAATAATCTAAATTCCCCTTAGGTGTGAATGTGTGAGTGAATGTTGCCCTGTGATGGACTGGCGACCCGTCCAGGGTGTACCCCTGCCTCTTGCCCAATGTGTGCTGGAGATAGGCACCGGCAGACCCCGTGACCCGGAATAAGCGGGTTTGAAAATGAATGAATAATAAGTGAACTTTTTGTCACTTGTAATGAAGCTTGATTTTTTAATATGTAATTATTGACTTTAGCCTGGATTGATGGCTCTCAATATTGCAATTTATATCGTTTGGAAAAAAATATCGCAATGAAATTTTTTTCCAATATCGTTCAGCCCTACCCTGGACTGTAAAAAAAAACTCAGTAAAATACTGTATTCTACAAAACATGCGATAATCGTGGAATTTACAGTTGAACATCGGTTATTAATTTTCCAAAGAATGACCTTTAATTAAACCGTTATTGCTGCAAATTTAACAATAAACTGCTTGATTTATTAGAGAAAAAATATACATTTTAAATGTGTTTAAATGTGTTTTTTTTAAAGAAACTTATTTGAAAACCCACAAGGTAACAAAATCTAGTCATATTGGACATTTATTGTCGTTCTAAAAATATTGGAGAATAGTGTTTTGCGAAAATAATGTGAAAATCTGTCTGCTTTGTGAAATAATGAAAGGTTTTAATTATATTATTTCAACAAACCTATAAATTAAACAATGCTTAGAGCTGTAAAAAATGGTAATTGTAATTATTGCAACATAAACCTTAAAACTATACAGTTAATAACCGTAAAAAATATAGTAATGAATGAGTATATTATATCAAAACGTACAGCTTTATTCTAGAATGGCTATGACCCTGAAATTTGTAAAGCAAAATAATTTTCACTTTCATTTTCACAATTAGAATCATAATATATATAAAATAAAATATATATATATACGGTGCTACAACATACTGTCTGTATTTTACTGTAAAACAGTGTGTTGTGAAGCCATCCGAAGATTTGTGTAGAGGACTCTGAGGGCTTTTGCTATAAACTTTTGCTTTAGTAATATAAATAAAATTGTGCCAGGGGCTCATTCGATAACAACAAGTGCGGTTTAACGCTCTTTAATTAGTTAATTTAACTAGAAACACCGGATTTCATTCGGAGTGCGTTGGACAGTAACGCCACTGCGCTAGGACCGCGCGGTCCGGGAGAGGAATGTGCGCGCAGAGGCTGGAGCTGTGCGTGAGTCTGTGGTGTGTGTGTGTGTGTGTGTGTGTGTGTGTGTGTGTGTGTGTGAGTGAGAGAGAGAGAGAGAGAGAGAGAGAGAGAGACAGGATGGAAGAGGAAAAACCCTCCAGCCCTGCAATTAAGATCGGGACCGTTATTCCGAGGCATATCGCGACTGACACCGCACGGAGCCCGGGGCGCACCGGACGCGCGCAGAGCCACAGGCGCGAGAATTAACTTAATCACAACCCAAAGTGCCTTTTTTTCTGTCTTCTCTTCCTGGAAAAAGCAGTGAACAACAGCTGCTTTGAGTTGCGCTCAAAGTATAACTTCAGCCGCTTTTAAAATGAAACAAAGTGGCATTTGTGCACGTCATTTTGCCCTTTAAAGTGCCTCCGATCACTTGGCGCGTGATGGATGTATTTTATTGCTTCGGTGACAGCGGGACGTTCCTGTTTCACTGAGAATCTTGGAGTCAATAACCTGATGATTTATCCATTCGTCTTTGGAAAGGAGTGTACTTTTCTTTCTAGCGGCGCACACTTTGAGCTCTCTGCTCCTCTTCTAACTCAAAGCAGCTTGCGCGCTGATGTCATGGGCTGACCTGGGACTTGGCAGTTGATGGTGTGGGGGACAATGTCTGGACCCCGGGTCCTCATACCGTTTCGGCTCTGCGTGTTCCTCCTGCTGCTCCTGGAGGTGGTGGACGGAGTCCCGACGGGCTGCCCGGAGCTGCTCTCCAGCGGTTGCAGCTGCACCGAAGACCGCGGGAAAGCTCACCCCGCTCCCGGGCCCCGGAGGAAGGTCAGCTGCGGCGGGAAGGAGCTGAGCGAAGTGCCTGAAGTCAGTCTGCTCCCCAACAGAACCGTCTCTCTGTGAGTACTTAGGTTACTTCTTTGCCGCTAAATACTGCGCGAAATTGCGGAATTTTTTCACTCACTAAATAATAAATACAAATAAAAAAAACTGCTGTTTATTGCTTAGTCATCTGAATTAAAAGTTCAAACCCTTGGAGCTTTTCAAAGTATTTATAACTCTTTTTATTGTGACATACAGACCCTGTCACCTCCTCAGCCGATCCTTCCAGGTGTAAATACACGTGTGTCATGCCAAACGTAAATCCATTTAAGTTTAGCGTGGTTCTAAGAGATGGTACACTACATGTCATGCGTTTATCATCAGATCGGTGGCTCTAGTCATGAAGACGGATGGACAAATGATATCAGTTTATTGAGATAAAACTGCAAAATGTGTAGGTCTTCTGACCTTTGAATCAAAGCAACTTAAACCCAGCTTGGATCTCCAGCATGAGCAAATGTTTTAAATAGTGAGGAATGTTTTGTTGGGATCTGGTACAGTTGCATGCGCCTTCTGTCAATGTCCTGGAGGCATCATCACATCAGTTACTGCAGTCATGAGGCTGCCTAAATGAAATTATAATGTGATCAAATGTTGGACAACTTTTGGGGATTTAGTTTTGAGGAGCATCAATGGGCTGCCACTACAAAGAAATGTGTTTATTAATAGCTTATGTAAAGAGTTTAGATGCAAGAGGATTTTATTTATTACAAAACATGTTCTGTTCATTTCCTTTAAAGGAAAATGACAAAAAAAGTCATTTTTGAAGAGCACTAAGATGATTGTGATTTATTTATTTAAAAAATTACGGCAACTTTAGTAGAATATATCTGCATCCGACAATACTACACTGTCAATATAGGAACTTTTTTTGTAGAGGTAAAGTGTCCAGGGACACACCTTCTTCTCTACCATCTTTCAGTTGCCTAGTTACAAGCTTGTCAATCATTCAAAAGGTGTTTTTGTTTCCTGATGTCTTGCTGTGTATCACACATTAGATATTTATTTTCAGGTGATTCATGCCATATTCTAATTATTATATTGTGTTTTATTATAAATGAAGAAACATAGTCCCGTTTAAGTTCATATTGTTGCTGAACGATGAAATGTAGCTCATCTAACGCAACAAATAATTTTCCTGTGACGAAAATAACAATCAGACATTATTAAAATGCTAGAAATGAGACTTTTATCTTTAAATGTGCATCTTATGGAGGAATGTAGATTACATCAGTCGGAATTCACAAGTTCATTTACACAAACTGCCTAGTATTGAATGCATATATGGCGAGATTAGGGGAAGTGTTCCAGTCTGGCTTTTCAAGTAAGGAGTCTGGGAGTGGTGTTCCCCCAACGCTTGAAAAAAGTGAGATTAAGGGGTGGAGGTGGGAGAGCTTAAACAATTGTTTGCATAACTCTTATTTATGTGTGGTTATATATGATCGAAAATGATAATTCAGAAGTGAAAGCTCCAGGAAATTATGGGCTCGTCCCAATAAGCTCCTCCTGAACTTTGTTATATAAACATCATTTGGGATACTTTATTTACAGTACAGCAATTCTCAAACACATTCGTTATAGTGAGGATATTCTGTGGATTGGGACGCAATTGTTTTTTTTTCATTTTCAAAGTTTATGAATTAAAAAAAAAGTAAATATTAGTAAATAAATAAATATACGACCCTCCCGTTAGTTACTAGGCCAAGACTCATACACCATCTGTTTAATCGCATGTGTCAACTTGTTGAACCAATAGTGGTGATTTAAACAAATGGTTTTCCATTTGAGTGAGAGTTAAATTAACTCTCACTCAGAGTGTATTTGTTACCACTCTATATAGAGTTAATCCAACTCTGAAGAAGAGTTATTTCACTAGACAGTCTATTTTAACTCTGTTTGGAGTGCATTTGGTCCCTCTCTGAATAGTTGATTTTTATTTTGCATTTTCCAGTGCAGATTTGAAAAAAAAAAAGATAATTATATAACTCTTTCTCAGAGTCAGTTTAACTCTATATAGAGTGGGTTCAAATACACTCTTGAGTAGAGTTAATTTAAGCCATTAATCAACATAGATCATGCTTATCCCATGCCGTTAATTCTAAATCACACAATTTTGGGACAAGAAAATAAAAGTTTTTGTAACAAAAATATATATTAAATTTTTTGTTGTTAAAATGAATGTACTTGTTTTTTTCTCCTTCAAATTTCAGTACAATAACATTATTGTTTTTTGGGGGATTTAAAAAACATAACATTTTCATAAAACCTTAAGTCTTATGTAAAGTGATTGCATGTGCATCCTGTGTCCACTAATGATTCTTGAGCTGTGTCTACATTTATCTCGAGCCGTTGATTTAAATTTTATTATGATTTTATTATATTTCTGCTTAGTTGAACTCAAAAATTTGCTACCGGAAACCCACATGAGTTGGTTGGTGTGACTGTACTGGGACTGGGGGGAAGCTCGGATAATGTCATGTGTTGAACGGTTGGACTGGCTCATATTTTTGTGAGATGGACGTCATAATAGACAACACTGGTGCCATGTCCTGATATCTCCTCCCGAAACAGATTTAAGTACTAGGCTGATTGAAGCACAGAATAAGGGATCCAGTTTTTAAAGAGTCTTTACATTTACATACATGAATTTTTTTCCAAATTTGAATAAAACATTCAATTCTTTTGACTCCATTTGTTTCTATATACAAATGCAAATTTCGAAAATATGAATATATAACAATTTATTATTTTTGATATTTGTATTATTGTTATGTTGGCTTTAGAAAGTGTTATTCTTCTACTGCTTCAGACAAAAGAATCTAAACACATATCCTTCTAGACTGTTCAAGCTAGAGCCACCAAACTTCCAAAACATCCAAAAAGGTTTGACTCTAGTTGCTATATATTTTCAGACTGGTACCTCTAAAGGAATTCTGTGAAATCGTTGAAAATTCTGGGAAATATTCTAACATTGACTTAACATGGAGTCAAACTTTGTGAAACTGTAACTCAAACTGACAATCTCATAGAAAATTCCAACAGACTCGCTTTTGGATATTATCAGTCTGCGTAAGAACGACAGACCAGAATGTAAAAGTATTTGAACCCCAGGCTCTGGAAAGGGTTAAATATTTTCAATTAACGTATAATGGCAACAAAAGATGACAAATCTAAGAGTAATGTGGATTTCTAGTAACAAATTACATTAATATGATATCACTGACAGCTCCCTAGCAACCAAACTGTTTACCCTAACAACCAAATATTCTGAACTCTATCTCAGTTTTGGTAAATGATAAAGACATGGGGGTTGGTTTATATAACTTATATTGATAAACGCAACATTATTTAATGTTACTGACCCCTCCCTAGCAACCAGGCTGTTTACCATAGCAACCAATTCAGCAGATCTTTATCTCCGCTTTGGAAAATCATAGAGACATGGGGATTGATTTATATCCGTCACATACATATTATATTCCGTCACTGACCCCTACTTTAATCTTAGGAAAATCATATTTTTATTTTCACTTATAGCGGCACAGTGATTAAGTTGTGACTGACTTCTCCATTGTAACCAAATTATGAGATTTAAATCTTAGCTGAGGGAAATCATAGAGACATGGGAGTTTTCACGAGGTGATCTTTGTACAAACTTTAGCCATCTAGTTTTTATTTTTTTCATCATTTTAAAAAAAACAACACCATCATCTTTTTCTGGAAAGATCAAAACCTTATTTTTTATTGTATAAACCTCTGATTATTTTAATAATTCAATCTTTATTAAAGAATACATTTGTTTTGTATATTGTTTACTGTGGGAAAAATGTGTTGAAATTATTGCTGGAATGAACACATTTTTCCATAATTTTAATCACTATGTTCCCCCTAAATAAAATATAAACAAATAAATAAAAATAAAGAATAAAAAAATTCTACCAAATTAAAAGTGTGTCGTAATCCAACAATAGAAAATCCAACTATATTTTTTTTAATTGTAGGGTTAGCTGTTACTTTTTCTTTTTTCACTTTTGTTTTGTTTATTACTTACCAAATAAACTCAAACTTTGAAAAAGGTTTTTATTAGTAGTTTTGAATGTTTAATTGTGTCATTTATGTTTAATAATGTTACACTGCAACATTAAAACCATTGCAAATTCTTAATTAACACTCTTGAGATGATTTAATAAATGACAAGTCCTTGTCTCACAGGCATTAAACATGCAGTGAATGTGATTGATGAGGTAAGAATAACGAGCAGAACTAAAGCCGTATGATCAGTAGCGGAGTACTTTTACATATTTTGTACCCACCCATGCACCCCAGAGACCTGTACAGTAGCTTCTGTCTCCACTAAAACAACTACAGCATGTTAATGCAGTAACTTCAGTCGAGATATTCATGAGAAACCAGAATAAAACACATGTTTAACCTCTCGCTTCGACTCCCCACCCCTTCCTCATCCAAAATACTCGTTCATTTGAATGGCCGTGCGTCTCCTTCCATTTCCAGTGCTGTAATATCCCAGTCTTTTCATAATGTGGTGTCTGTGCAGGAAGGAAGTCAACCCCAGTCCAAAGTGTGGCTGTAGCTAGTTATGACCTATTGTGCGGTTAGCCAATGACCATTCTTCCATTCGAAGGTAGGTTTTGGGGGTGTTTGGGGTGCTTTAATGAAATACTCGTGGGACAAATCATGCACATAATCCTGCTGTGAGACAGCGGAGATCAGTCTAGAGTTAAGTGTATTTGTTTTGGGGCGGACAGCACTATTTTTTGTCTGTTCTTTGACACAGACGCCACTGGATCATTCTCGATTAGCGTGATTGTTTTTTTTTACAGAGATAATAAGAGGAAAAATTCGCATACAAACATTCTTTTAATTGTACAGTTCAACTTATATCTTTTGAAACATTTATGCAGAATAATAATACACAAAGAATTGTTTTCCATTTAAATAACAGTATGCGATTATATTTATGAAAATCCAAAGATCATATTAAGATTACATCATCCTGATATTAATATTTAAATTTTTGGATATTTGTTGACCTCACCTCTGTGTTTTGAGGTCATTGCTGCACTTTTCTCTCATAGTATCTTTTAATTCACTTCATTTATACACAGGCTTCGTGTTGGACTGGGTTAAAAATAAATAAACAAAATGTCTGTCTTAAAAAGTTATCAGTGACTTTTCTTCTACTTAATAATTTAATATATTTATTCTCTATGATATTTAATGTTTTTTGTCTGTGGATTGGATTGTAAACTTGTCCAGTTACAAAATCACAGTTAGCTCCCATTGAGAGGAAACTAACTGACCCACTATTATGCTCAGGATCAATATGTTTAACATATGTAGAAAATATGTGTACATATGTTTTTTTTGCTTCAGAAATTATTGCTTTCTGCCCTCAACTACCAGCAGACACATTATTTTCCAAAAATGGAAAATTATTAGGGCCCCGCTCCCCACTTGAATGACAGGGTGGACCCAGTCTACAAATTGTTTGAAAACTTATTGAACAAATATATATACAGACTTGTAACATTGTCTATAGTAATGCAATACGTAACCTATATGTATAAAGGGTGGGGAGTGGGGGTGGAGTGTATTTCAAAGTATTATTACAAAGATATTAATTACCTGACACTAACCTTTCGGCGTAAAAAAATCATATTCTGAAGTTTTTAAATTGCTAGGGTCAAATTGGCCCCAGTGGAAAAAAGGTGTTTGTGGTTTTTGGGGGTAACATGAGGGTTAAAAAGGGTTGTGGAGGTTCTTCAGAGTGAGTCCATTAGTAGGCCAAGTGGATGAGGATCAACAAAACTCTTTTGTATTGAGGTGTAACTGTAATGGAGGTGAGATATTATCTTGAGGAACCCATCTTTTCACGCCTGGTGAGGTGATGGAGGGGAGTATTGCAGAAACATCTGTTCCTACCGAGAGAACCTTCTCAAAAACAGGGCAGATACTCACTGAGAGAAAAAAATCTGATCAGTCTGAGGCATTTTACTTTTTTGAATAACAACCTTATATGAGAGCATTAGTACTGCTTGGTTGTGTTTGGTTCTGTTCTGTGGATATGTTTGTAGTTTTGTGCAAAAATAGTTGTCAAAAAAAATATAAAAAAGGCAATGATAGGTTTTCTCATAGAAAACTGCACTTGAAAGGGTTTTCAAAACACAAACCAGTACTTTTTATGGTAAAATAAAGCCCTACAAAAAAAAAATAAATAAAAAAACAACTTATTGAGCTTGCCAGGAGTCGAAAGAGCAGGGAGCTGAGACTAAAGAGTCCACTCTCCGAACAGAACTGAAATTCCCATCACTACAAACAATTGATATTTTATAATCACAGGAGTATAGCCTACATACTATAGCTATACTCAGGATTATATACACAGGACTATAGCCTACAATATCCTTATTGTGCCTCCTTTCGTGAGGTTGAGATGCGTGAGGATTGACCTGGCTGCTGGCCCTGATCCTGACCAAAGTCTTGACTTTAATATATAACAACAGAGCCGACTAGACTACAACAGAGCAGATTTCAATCAGGATTCCAATGCCTTGTACAAATCTTGAACAAAATACAAGGCATTTCATAAAACAGAATCTCACTGATTTTCTTTGAAATCCCTTTAAAGTCTCTGCAAGTAAACAGTGTATAAGGTTTTTGGGAGGTTTGCCTGGTTTTTATAAAATTTTCACATAGTTTGACCTTGTTTTTGCTTTTTTGGGGGGATTTATGAATTTTTATTTTGTCTCAGAAGTTTAGTTTTTTTGAAATAAAACAAACAGTTCTTCTCAATTAAAAACAATTGCAGTAAAAATTATATAATGGGATTATAAGCTGGGATTGTTCTAAAAAGATAAAATAAGCATTTTTAGTTTTAACCGTTTTAAAACCGTTAATTTATTAGAGCACATTGTAAGTTAGTAAAAAAAAATAAAAAAGGCACCAGAAATTTTGCAAGTAACTAGACAAGATAATTTACTGAAGTAAATGTGTGAGTGCTGTAGCTGGTGTGTCTGCTGCTGCATACTATGAATATATTTCAGAATTTTGTGATGAGATATAAATCAGAGATATGACCCCAATATGAAATTCCGGCTTCAGACTTTCACTGGCACTGACTAGCACTCTCCTACTATTGGACCACTCCGACTAGCACTGACTAGCACTCTCCTACTATTGGACCACTCAGACTAGCACTGACTAGCACTCTCCCACTATTGGACCACTCAGACTAGCACTGACTAGCACTCTCCCACTATTGGACCACTCAGACTAGCACTGACTAGCACTCTCCTACTATTGGACCACTCCGACTAGCACTGACTAGCACTCTCCTACTATTGGACCACTCAGACTAGCACTGACTAGCACTCTCCTACTATTGGACCACTCAGACTAGCACTGACTAGCACTCTCCTACTATTGGACCACTCCGACTAGCACTGACTAGCACTCTCCCACTATTGAACCACTCAGACTAGCACTGACTAGCACTCTCCTACTATTGAACCACTCAGACTAGCACTGACTAGCACTCTCCTACTATTGGACCACTCAGACTAGCACTGACTAGCACTCTCCTACTATTGGACCACTCAGACTAGCACTGACTAGCACTCTCCCACTATTGGACCACTCAGACTAGCTCTGACTAGCACTCTCCTACTATTGGACCACTCAGACTAGCACTGACTAGCACTCTGCTATTGGACCACTCAGACTAGCACTGACTAGCACTCTCCTACTATTGGACCACTCAGACTAGCACTGACTAGCACTCTCCCACTATTGGACCACTCAGACTAGCACTGACTAGTACTCTCCTACTATTGAACCACTAAGACTAGCACTGACTAGCACTCTCCCACTATTGGACCACTCAGACTAGCACTGACTAGCACTCTCCTACTATTGGACCACTCAGACTAGCTCTGACTAGCACTCTCCTACTATTGGACCACTCAGACTAGCACTGACTAGCACTCTCCTACTTTTGAACCACTCAGACTAGCACTGACTAGCACTCTCCTACTATTGGACCACTCAGACTAGCACTGACTAGCACTCTCCTACTATTGGAGTTACTTATGTGACTGACACTCTATTGGATGGCACACGACACATGACTTCATCCGTTCCTGAAGCAGCACAGTGTGGACACCAAACATTTAGAAGTTTACTGTCAAATTAAAATAGAAGTAACTGACTTCTATAATATGGAAATGTTCCTTGTGATTGAAACGTTGGTACTAAATATCAAAATAGAAAACTGTTGAAGGATAAATATATTATTATATATTCCCATCACTGTTCAGAGTAAAAAATTCTTGTACTTGATTTTTAGAACTCAATACCTTTTTAATCAATACCTGTTATGAATCTAATGTCAAATTAATTTTAACTTAAAAATGAATTTATTCATTATGATTGCAGAATTAATTGTAGATGTTACATCATAACAAACAAAAACCGAACTACGCATTTTCGGATCAGTTGTTTGTACCTCTATTCTATTAAAAACGCGTTTGCTGTACTGCGAAAGAACACAAACGCGTTAATCAACGTTAATAACTGCAGAGAGATTCACAGGTCGTACGCCATCTAATAGTATAAGAGTGCCAGTCGTGTCACATGTTAGAAGTCACGTGCCAGACCCTTCTCTGTTTTACTCCTTTCCCAGACAATCTAACATCATCGCAACTGGATTCTCACCAATGAATGCAATTTCTTGGAAAAATACTGTTAGATTATCAAACAATCTGTTAACTAATATTAATCAATTTAGCAATCTGTCTGTTGATATTGAAAATATGATTCACCAGAAGTCACTGGATTAATATCAGGTAAAATTTTGTCAGAAATCCCTAATTTGGATTCAGGTTCCCTCTCCCATTGATTTCAACTTCTTACACGTTTTGAAAAAAATTCTATAAAATAGCTCATGATTAATAGTTTCTTCCTCGACAAGCTGCATGATTTGAGGAATATTTGACCCTTGCTGCATCGAACAAAGAGTTATTGAGTTAAAATTTTGCTTCAATAATCATACAACAGTAATTAGTGAGTAATTAGTAAATTAATCTACTGTCTGTTTATATTTTTTATCATACTTGGATGTGGTACATGTGAGGTGGGATTTTTATTAATATTTTGAATATAGTAATTTAAACCTTATTTTGTTCAAATATTTTAAATGAGGGGATGTTTATCGTTGAATGTACTGTCAATTCTAAAATGACCCTGTATACCCCTCCAACATTGTCAGGTCTTGTTTTAAAAAAGTGCATTCGCAGAGGAACAATCGCTTCCAGTGGAGGCAAATTTGCCTGCACATGGCTGTCGTAAAATCATAAACATTAAAAGCGGAGAACAAGCCCCAAGGAGCAGTATGGAGCCTGAGGATTGGTCCCCTTGGAGGAGGAGGCCCGGGTTAGCCAGGACTCTATTTAAAGTGGCTAGTGGTTCCGCCTAATAACGGCTCACATCTGCTCAACACATTGCCTCTGCAAAACTAGAGGAAGTGGATTGGAAAAAAAGGATTGGAAGGGGGGCAGAGTAGGTTGGGTGGCAGACGACGGAGGCAGTTGGAGACAAGCTCTCATGAGTCTTTGCACCTCTTAACATCATTTATTTGTTTTCCGTGCTTGTGGAAAGCGCACCGTGTGGCACTTTTATGAGGCTTTGTGTGTCAGAAGTATTCATAGTCGCCTGCCCCCTGAAGGGAAAATGAGCAGTAGTTAATGAAAACGCTGCTCTCAGCACTCGTTTGGTGTTTTTCAAGCTTGTTGATCCCACTGTTTCTCATGGATGTCTTCTGTACCGTATATAACATATAAAAGTTGGCATGAATCATATTAAGTACATTGACAGATCAGCAACCCAGTTGCAGAATTAGAGATGCACTACCTCTAAAGTTTTATAGCTTTTTGTCTAGTGGTTATGGCTATCGCTTATAGGTCTTTGATGAATGGAAATAGTAATCTTCTGATATCAGCCTCAAGTGGCTCGTCGATGAATTGCAGCTTCAATCAGGAGTGAATGATGCATAGGATGCACGTACATTTGCAAGGTTTGTGTTTTAATTAAGTTATTTCTCTTTAGTTATATCAGGTATTCCCTGTTGTGGGTTGTTTCTGTTGTATTGCTTTTACTGTTAATTCTTATAAGTCTGGGGCGTTTTTCAGCATTTTTTACTACTTTAAAATTTGCTGTAATAAATTATCTTTAAAACAGTTTTTGTTAAAGTATTTGTTATAATCTTTAAGTACTATCCCAGCTTCTTTTTTACAAACATTTTTTCATTACATTCACTAAAAATCTGAAATTGCACAAAAAATGAAATTCTGAGTATTACATATTGCCATTTTTAAAGCAAAAATCCCCAATAATTGAGAACGAACAGTTTTATGTTTAATAACAAAAATAAAAAGTGTTCAGACAAAATAAAAATTTTAAAATCCCCTAAAAATTCTAAAACAATGTGAAAAATGTATCTGAAAACCAGGTGAACCTCAGAACCTGTGGTCCTCTGTTCCAAGCACTTTTTTTTCATTGTGCTTTTTGTGCCAGAACTTTATACAAGCCATATCACAGGTCTTGTACTTTCAAAGGTTATTTCTTTATTTCAGTATTATATGACACTAATGCAAATGATTTGGGATCTGTAAAATGAAACTGAAAGACGATTGCACATTTTCTCACATTTTAATTTGAAATAACTCGCAAATGATGTGTCATAACTGTTGTAATGTTTATTTAAAACCAAAAATATCAAAACTAATAACCTTTTTATAAACCTACATACTATATTTGAAATCAAAATTAAACAATAGGTGCGTCTGGTTATTCCTGCTTAATCCAAAACAGCTGCTGTGATTGGCACAAGCAGCGATGCACACAAAGACATCTAAGGGTTAAAAAAGTGTCAGTTCTTGCTCCCCCTTTTACCCACCCCCTTGATTTGATGCTGTAAGCGACGATAGCAGAGTAAACAGCAACAAAGTCCCCATTTATCCATCATTAGACTGGTCTTTGTAAACAAAGCAGCGATACCAAGCACTGAGCAGGACAACAACAAACCCCACCCCCAACATCCAGGAAAACCCATCGTGCACTGTGTTTTAAAAAATAACAGACATTCGTAGTCATTTTCAAAGTATGATTACATTTATATGTTACAAAATAGTAATGGGCAGGGCCTGAAAGTAAAGGCATGTATGTTTTGACCTAATTTTGGACCTAAAATATCTAGATGTCACCTTAGGTTCTAGAATTGAGAGTTAGGAGCACAGAGAGCATTCTATGTGTAATTAAATAAAAGGTATTGGCTTTTAACAAAACAAAATCAAACCATGTAAACAATGTTAATAGTTAAACAAGTTCCATGAACAAACAGGATTAGCTTGGATTGCTAATCTAATGTTAAATGCTAACTTAGTTTAGCTGCTAGGTGCTAAATTAATAAATAAAATTGCTAGCAACAAATGTTTACATTCTTCTGGATCTGTTCGATGTCACAGTAGATATGTGGAGAGCATCTTCGAAAGCACAAATAAAATTGGACATCAGGACATCTGTTATCTGTACCATCATATCTTGTGCCTTACCGTTTTACCATTTTTGGCATGAAATCACAGAAAGCAGTGTTTTCTTCCTCGACCTCAATGAATCTCCAAAAGAGCTTTTCCACTGCATGATGAAGGTTCACAACGGTTTCCTTGCTTTGCCTGGACTTTTGAATTGAGTTTGTGTGTTAACATAAGTAACTGCACGGTAGTTTTGCACAATCCTCTGCAATCCAAGAAAGTAAGGTCTGTACTTCCTGGTTTGTCCAAGGTAGATATGTTTTTTTAAAGCTTCTCTTGATGCGGTTGCACATATGACAAACTCAGCATGGTGTGTCCAACTTTTCACTTTGGGCCTTTATACATCACATGTACATGCAACAGCCCAAAAAGAATCAGTTGAGAGTTTCGGCTTTGTTATAGAACCTCGTCAAAACAGGTCCCACAAAAGTACAAAGAACAGCGGAAAAGCTCTTAAATGCAGGCCAAGCCTAACCTTAGCAAACCGTACCAAAAAATTCAGTGGAAAAGCACAGATTAAACCTTCACCCTGTGACCCTAAGCAAATAAAATGGATGTAAATCGAGTTTTTGGGCAAGATGCAATCACTGCATGCCTCTGGAAGGGTAAGCTTAGAAACTAAAATGTGGGTCGGTACCATTTTTACCATTCTAGTGGTTAGAATAAAGCTTTCTTGAGCTATAGAGGTCAGAATGAGAGTTCTGGGGTCAGGGATATTGGTAAAAGGTTATCTCCTGGACCAGCTGCAGTCCAGCAACACAGCATCTGGCATTCTTCAGCTGATTAGGTTAGATAAGCAGATGGCATGACTTAATGTCATTGTTGGGGAGGGAAATGTGGAGGAGTGTCCACATTAATAAGTTCATTAATGGCCCTTAGTCTGAATCAATGTGGAGTTGATTTGAAAGCTTTTCGTAGGCATCTTTGATTTTTTGGCTTGATGTCGAGTTCTGATTTGTTGTCATCTCCCAGGAAAATAATTATTTGATTGCCTGCTCATTTTACCAACAGAAAAAAAGTAAATGTAAATAAAGTGAATAAAGTCAGGCCATAAATCTGGGCAAGAGACAGAAAAGAAGTACGAATTTGATAAAAAAAAATAATAATGGAAAAAAATTGAAATATTTATTATATTGTCAATTACAGGTCCACGGACATTCAGATGTCACTAAACCTAATATTATTTTAATTATTTATTAATGAGTCTCAAATGACAATGACATGCTTTTAAAGATGGAAAAATACTAAATCGGAAACCGTGGCAAGAAGAGTGTCATAAAGTGTTCTCCTGGACAGGATGAGATACAGCTGCCTTTGGCTAAGTATTAAATATTTTCTACAGTCGCATGACACCCACACTTTGGTCATTATATCAGATAAAATTAGGATTTAATTATTATTAGACGGTGCTTGCATGTCTTGTCTACGTTTAATAATATGTATTAACTCAAAAGAATAATTGACAGTGTTTACAGAAAGAAAGATAAAATAAAAAGCAAAATATAAAGATAAAATAAAAAGCTAAATACTGGAAAGATGCAATAAAACGTGAAATACAGGAAGATACAATAAAATGCAAAATACAAAAATTATTTATTCGAAAGCAAAATACAGGAAATATACAATAAAAGTGAAATACAGAAATGGTCCAATAAAAAGCGAAATACAGGAAAGATACATTAAAAAGCAAAACACAAAAAAGATGCAATAAAAAGAAAAATACAGAAATGTTGCATTAAAAAGCAAAATACAGGAATGGTACAATAAAAAGTGAAATACAGAAACTGTGCAATATAAAGCAAAATACAGGAAAGATACAATGAAAAGTGAAATACAGAAACTATGCAATATAAAGCAATATACAGGAAAAATACAATAAAATGCAAAATACAGAAATGATGCATTAATAAGCAAAATACAGGAAAGATACAATAAAAAGTGAAATACAGGAAGGATTCAATAAAAGGCAAAACACAGAAATGATGCATTAAAAAGCAAAATACAGGAAAGGTACAATAAAACGTGAAATACAGGAAGATACAATAAAAAGCAAAATACAAAAATTATTTATTCGAAAGCAAAATACAGGAAATATACAATAAAAAGTGAAATACAGAAATGGTCCAATAAAAAGCGAAATACAGGAAAGATACATTAAAAAGCAAAACACAAAAAAGATGCAATAAAAAGCAAAATATAGAAATGTTGCATTAAAACGCAAAATACAGGAAAGGTACAATAAAAGTGAAATACAGAAACTGTGCAATATAAAGCAAAATAAAGGAAAGATACAATACAAAGTGAAATACAGAAACTATGCAATATAAAGCAAAATACAGGAAAAATACAATAAAATGCAAAATACAGAAATGATGCAAAAATAAGCAAAATACAGGAAAGATACAATAAAAAGTGAAATACAGGAAGGATTCAATAAAAGGCAAAACACAGAAATGATGCATTAAAAAGCAAAATACAGGAAAGGTACAATAAAAAGTGAAATACAGGAAAGATTCGATAAAAAGCAAAATAAAGAAATGATGCATTAAAAAGCAAAATACAGGAAAGATACAATAAGAGCAAATTACAGAAATTATGCATTAAAAAGCAAAATACAGGAAAGATACAATGAAAAATGAAATACAGGAAATATTCAAAAAGAGCAAATTACATAAATGATGCATTAAAAAGCAAAATACAAGAAAGATACAATAAAAATTTAAATACAGGAAAGATTTAATAAGAGCAAATTACAGACATGATGCATTAAAAAGCAAAATACAGGAAAGATACAATAAAAAGTGAAATACAGGAACGATTCAATAAAAAGCAAAATACAGAAATGATGCATTAAAACGCAAAATATAGGAAAGATTCAATAAGAGCAAATTACAGAAATGATGCATTAAAAAGCAAAATACAAAAAAGATACAATAAAAAGTGAAATACAGGAAAGATTCAATAAAAGGCAAAACACAGAAATGATGCATTAAAAAGCAAAATACAGGAAAGATACAATAAAAAGTGAAATACAGGAACGATTCAATAAAAAGCAAAATACAGAAATGATGCATTAAAACGCAAAATACAGGAAAGATTCAATAAAAGCAAATTACAGAAATGATGCATTAAAAAGCAAATTACAGAAATGATGCATTAAAAAGCAAAATACAAGAAAGATACAATAAAAAGTGAAATACAGGAAAGATTCAATAAAAGGCAAAACACAGTAATGATGCATTAAAAAGCAAAATACAAGAAAGATACAATTAAAAGTGAAATACAGGAAAGATTCAATAAAAAGCAAAATACAGAAATGATGCATTAAAAAGCAAAATACAGGAAAGATTCAATAAGAGCAAATTACAGAAATGATGCATTAAAAAGCAAAATACAAGAAAGATACAATAAAAAGTGAAATACAGGAAAGATTCAATAAAAGGCAAAACACAGAAATGATGCATTAAAAAGCAAAATACAAGAAAGATACAATAAAATAATTTTCTTTGTTTGTTGGCAATCAATCAAAATATGAACGGAATTCTAGATTCATTCTGTTTGCTTTCCTTTCAGAATAGTTATCTGCAATTTTTGGATAAACTTTCATTGAGCTTATAAGAGAACAATGGTATTAAAAACAACAAAGCTCAGCAACCATTAAGCTTTTATGCTTTCTACTATCCTTCAGTTTCCTCTCGCTCTGTGCTTTTCTTCACATATATTTGAGACTGTAAATCAGAATAAGTGTTCTATTAAAATCATGAGAGAGTTGGTGAGTTCACCAAGGGCATTTCATTGGCTGCTTCTGAGTTGTTTGTCAAACAGCTCTGTAGAGGATTTGTGGGTACACCTCCATTTTAGAGTTTAACTGCTTTGACCCCTGTGGGTAATTGATCGCTCTTTGTCAAAGCGTCTGTCTTGTGTGATGGCGTTCCACTCAGCAGCTTCAAGTTTTCCATTACATCCCAAAATACTCATAAATCCTCTCTTCATTAGCATATAATGTTGGTAGAAGCAAGTCATTTGGTACTACTTTGTGGTATATAGCCCAGTATATTTACCACTTTTCCACTTTCTCCCCCTCTCTACACAAAAGCGCCCTCTCTGTCTCCACCCCTCTATCGTGAGTTCATCCATACACCGTCAGTCTGAACCTAAATATTTAGCTGTCCTGGTAGGAAACTGCTATGGCTAAACTCGTTCCAGATGTGGGGGAGAGCAGTCGCTGTTTAGAGCTAATTATGTGTGGCTGCACAGTGACTGAGTTGATAGAGGGGGAAGGAGAATGAAGAAAGAGAGAGAGAGAGAGAGAGAGAGAGAGAGGAAAGTGTGAATTAGAGGTAGAGATCAACAAGAGGACAGAAGATGAGATAATGAGATGAGCTGGAAGCAGTTAAGAAGTGTCATTTTAGGTGAATGCTTGTTTGGGGAACCCTGTTGTATTTGTTGTATTTTTTTTCTCTAACAACAAGGTTATTTTTATTGCATATTTCATACGCATAAAGACAATAAATGCACAAGTGTACATAAAATGTACATTTTAGAAACTCAGAGAAAATCAATGACAATGTTTGAGATGAAATCCCTGAATTTTACATTTATCATTCAGATATTAAGAAGAGACATGTGGTGAGGCAGCAGCTTGTGCAATAAGACAGTTTTCCAGTCTCATTGTGTGTTAATATTGAAATGTTCATACAAACCTTAGCTGATGTATATGATATAAAGTGTTTTCTTAAAAACTGTATGTAAGTAACGAGTTTCTTGTGCCGAGCAATCATAAAATGAAATTTTAAGTGAGGCACGCAATTCTCCTGCCTCATGCTAGGGGGCGCTGGTGATCTCAGTGATTAGGACACCTCACCTAAAGAATAATAGAATTAGCTAGCCACAGTTAGCACTTCAAATGTTGCTGTCCAGGTATTCTTTCAAATTGTTTAGCCAAATTTTCAAAATAGAGGATTATGTATCTAAACACAAGAAATTTTCCAAATTGGATTTTCAATTGAAGCAGAGGATGATTATTAAAGGAAGACCTCAGTTAGTTATGCTACAGACAGTGGTTCCGGGACAGAAAGAAAAGGAACACTTCTACAAACGAATTATTCATTATTTTCTTCAGGAGCGCCTCATAGACTTAATTCAAGGCCAGTCTCTAATAACATTTGTTGTGATTTTGTGTATGCTACAATTAGTATATGGGAAAAAGTAAGCAAAACGTTAATTAGCTACTCTGTAGGGTTTATATATTTGTAAATTTGACTGATGACCTCACTAGCCATGAACCTCATCAGCCATCACTGAAACCTCCAATATCTGCTAATAATCTATTAGTTTTCTAGAGTAATAAGCTAGAGTTTACATTTAGCAAGAATGATTAAATTTCGAAAACTACTGGATGGTACAAAATGACAAATGACATATTGTGGGCCATCTGGGTTCCCACAATATCTAGATGTAAAATAAAAATATGGTTGCAAAACACCATAAAAAAGCCAAAAATTTATTTTTTCCAAAAAACAATGCTGGTTTGTCCCTTTTTTTCCCAAACCAGAAATGGAAAAAAACTTTTTTAATCGTTTTGTGATCATTCCAAAAAGACGGAACAGAATCAGGCAATTTACAGCTGATTACAGTTCATTAAAGTTCAGCAGAGACATCCAAAAGTCACCGTCAGGCAAAAGGAAAGACTGTGGGATGCAGACTCACTTGACAGATAACTCAAATCTGTTTTACTGATGTATGCTGGAACCAGCCACTTGATGTTTTTTGCTTTTGAAATTACAACAAAAATCAAAAGTGTTTTGACTCAGTAAAAATTCATAAATCACTCAAAAAAGCAAGGCAAGGTATATAAAAAAAATGCACTTTTTGTTCCATTGAGCTTTTCTGTGCCAGTATTTTGAAAAACACAAGCCATCTCACAGGTCTTGTACTTCCAGGGGTTATCCCATCTTTTCACCACTAGATGGCACTGATTTGGGGTCTGTAAATGAAACTGAAAGACGATCATGCATTTTCTCACATTTTAATATGTATTTTGTGTCATTACTCTAAACTAATAACCTTTTTGAAACCTACACAAACAATCTTCCTTCTTTCCTTCATTCAAAACATCCGGTGACTTCTAAGTTTTAAAATAGTTTTTTTTTTCATCAGAGAGTATAAATCCTTAGAAGTAAAAATGCTATTGCTGAATTGTGTAATGGAATAATAATGGACTCGGGGTCTGAAGGAGGTGAACACTTAAAGACAACAATAACATTTAGCATTTGACCAAGTGTTCAAAACTTCATTTTCTCAGAACATATTTCTGACTTATTGCACAATACAGGCTCAAATCTTCATTAAATTCTTTCTTTGGTCAATTCCAGAGATCCGGGTCACTGAAATGGATCACGACCACTAGATCAGTGCATGCAAACACATCTGTATGAAGCAAGCCAACATTAGCATTACAGTGAAGAAGAGAACAGCTGAAAGCTGAGAGTTATGCCCTGAAAACTGTACAAAGAATGAGAACCTTTGGAGAGGGAAAGAGAGAGATGGAGAGTTCAACGGTTTTTGGAGTCAGTTAAGACGAGTGTCGTGAAAGGAAAAACTATCCAAACAGAGATCCCCGCTGTGCGCCGGGAGGAGCATCTTTCTCTCTAGCTCCCCATCGCAGTCGAACATGACACTGCTGGGGGATTTTTCCTCCACTAAATCCCATCCAAAGCACTCACATAAATAAACACCCAGCACATATCATCTGAAAGGGATAGGTCAGCCAAAACAAAAAATTTGGTCCGTCATTTCTCACCCTTGTTTTGTTGTATTCACCAAGAATCCGGATTATTCTCTGAATGCAAATGACTGAATTTAAGTCTCCATTGATTGATATTTTCATTTAGAAAGTCATTAAAAGTGTAATGGAATCAAGCCGACGTGACACTTGATTTATTTGAGCTTCCGGGCGAGCATGTGACATTTAAAATATCTCAAATGAACTGGTTCTGAAACAAGAATTCCAGACTGTCACATGTTTACTTGACTGCAAATTGATACTGAGGCTTCCTTCTGTCCAGCTTGAATCATTTCAGATCATTTGTAAAATTTCAGACGAGGGACTGGGAACCTGTCCAGGGTGTACCCCCACCTCTCGCCCAATGTGTGCAGACCCCCTTGACCCCAAAAGGGAATAAGCGGGTGGGAAAATGAATGAATAAATTAAAAATGTCAAGAGCACTTTTACAATAACTTTCTCAAGGTTGAGCATTTGTGTAAAGGGTGAAGTCAACATTATAATGTGAATAAATTCTCTCTCTGGAGTGTTCACTTCATTTTGGATAAACTCAAACAAATATCCCATAAAGCAGCAGGGGGTTCTTCTTTATTCCAATTTCTGCTTGGGCCATTATGTCAGCGATGATCATATATCGACCCTCTCTGATGTATTAAAGTCATTAATCTGTTTGTGGAAAGTCTCAGATTCATCCAGTGAATTCTTTTCCAGAAAATAAAATTACAGATGTCTTTAAATGAACTACAGTGAGGAAAAGAAGTAATTGCGCCTTGCTGATTCCCCAACTCCACAGACAAAGGCATTATTCATATATAAATGTTATTCTAAAACTCCTTCATGTATGAGACAGAATGACAATGGCAAGCGTCAGTACAGCATCCATCACAATTTACTGTGTTACTAATTGTTTTCTTGGTGATTCTGGTCTTAGCTGCCGCAAATAAACAAGAAAATATCCCCTTTGTGTTTCTGTGCTGATTCCTAATCATTCTCATAATCACTGAAACTCCAAAGTGGATTCGTCGTAGCACCCCATATGATTGACAGTTGTTTTGTGTTTCTTCCAACTGCTGTCACCTTCTCACCATGCTGCTTGGTGATGGTCTTGTAGCACATTCATCTCTTTTGCCGGTGTACAAGTTCTTTGGTCTCGGGCTCTGTAGAAATGTTGAAATACGATTGGTTGGTTGGTTGGTGGCTAATTGGTTGGCTGATGGGTTGGTTGAATAATAGGTTGGTTGGTTTGTTGAGCTAGTCTGCTAGCTGGTTGATTTGGCCTGGCAGGTTGGTTGGTTGGGTTGGAGTGGTCTGCTAGTTGGTGCGTTATCTGGTTGTTTTCTTAGCTGTTGGGGTTAGATAGTTGTTTGGTTGGCGGATGGTTTGGCTGGTTAGTTGGATGAGAGGTTGGTTGGTTAATTGGTTGGTTGGGTTGGTCTACTAGTTGTTTGGTTAGCCTGGCAGGTTTGTTGGTTGGGTTGGTCTGCTAGTTGGTGCGTTATTTGGTTGTTTTCTTAGCTGTTGGGGTTAGATAGTTGTTTGGTTGGCGGATGGTTTGGCTGGTTAGTTGGATGAGAGGTTGGTTGGTTAATTGGTTGGTTGGGTTGGTCTACTAGTTGTTTGGTTAGCCTGGCAGGTTTGTTGGTTGGGTTGGTCTGCTAGTTGGTGCGTTATTTGGTTGTTTTCTTAGCTCCTGGGGTTAGATAGTTGTTTGGTTGGCGGATGGTTTGGCTGGTTAGTTGGATGAGAGGTTGGTTGGTTAATTGGTTGGTTGGGTTGGGTTGGTCTACTAGTTGTTTGGTTACCCTGGCAGGTTTGTTGGTTGGGTTGGTCTGCAAGTTGGTGCGTTATTTGGTTGTTTTCTTAGCTGTTGGGGTTAGATAGTTGTTTGGTTGGCGGATGGTTTGGTTGGTTAGTTGGATGAGAGGTTGGTTGATTAATTGGTTGTTTGGGTTGGGTTGGTCTACTAGTTGTTTGGTTAGCCTGGCAGGTTTGTTGGTTGGATTGGTCTGCTAGTTGGTGGGTTTTTTGTCGCTTGGTTAGCTGGCAGGGATGGATGGTTGTTTGGTTGGTTGGTTTGCTGACGGATTAGCGTGTTGGTTAATTGGTTGATTGGGATGGGTTGGTCTGCTAGTTTGCTGGTTGCTGACCTGGCAGGTTGCTTGTTTGGCTGGCAGTTTGGTTGGTTGGTTACTTGGGTATGCTGGGTGGGTTGGTTGTTGGGTTGTTTGATTGGCCGGTTGACCAGTTAGTTGGTTGGCTGATTGTGTTGGGTTGGCCTGCTGGTTGGCAGGTTAGTTTGTTGTTTGGTTAATTCTTTGACAGGTTTTTTAGTTCCAACGCAATAAAAAAAGAAATCCCTTTTCCATGCATTATTTCACATTCAGAGAAAGCACAGAAATGCATCTTGGGTTTTCTCTTGTTTTTTATTTATTTAATGAAATACTAAGTATTGCAGTCCATATAATAATTATAACTTTGATATATTATGTTTTCAAGTGTGTTTATAACCTGAACATGTACAGTAAGTGATTAGACACAATTGTTTAGTGCATGATCTTTTCAGACAGAAGCAAATGAATGGTTATAGTAGAAGTTTTGGCATGTCAAAGGCACCCCCCTTACATTATACATTTAGGGTTGAACCACTAGAGACAAAGCACTGATTTATTTTAAAATTTTTTACTGCTTTTCGGAGCTGCAAAGCGGCAGCTGTTGATGGAGCAGTCAAAATCGCAGTATTTGACAACAGGTTTCCTTCAAGGATGAAGCGAAGTCTAGGGCCTAAGACAAGGATATTTCAAGTATAAGACATGTCTATACATTTTCAAGCTCTCAAATTGTTTTGGGAGGTGAACTTTTTGTGCACATCTTCAAAATGTACAGTGAACCCTCGCTACTTCGCGGTTCGACTATTGGGGATTCACGAATTTGCAGATTTTTCCCATTACGTATGTATATTATAAGTGAAAATATATAGCGGATTTTCCGGAAATTTAAAAAATAGTCGTGATGTATGATTGCTTATCATTTGTGCCTGTGTACTGTATGTACGTATTGTAGATATCTGTACATTACTGTAAAGGGAGGGTTTTAAAAGTCTGAAAACTGAATACCTGTTAAATAAATACTGTAAATATGGTGTCCCTACTTTGTGGATTTTCAGCTATCGCTGCCAGTTCTGGAACCTATCTACCGTGATAAACAAGGATTCACTGTACATAAAAATAGGTGGATTGTCTACCAAGATCACATAGCAGATCAGTTTGTTGAGCTTTGTGTTGTTTTAATGTAGTTATCGCTCAAAGGTGTGCTGAACCAATGCAAATAATTGAAAAAAGAATAGCAACAAAGTTCACAGGCAAGTGGCATTGGTGAGACATTTCAGGACAGGTCTGTTGGGGATTTATGTCACAAACACCATGTTGGTGACGCCTGGTCTTTACATTTGAACTCATTCTGTTGGGAGGAGTAGACTGTTTTGTGCTTGGGTGACACAATGGATCACTAACAGGTGATGATTTCATGTCTGATGTGTGAGCTGCTCATATTTACTGTGATTTTCGTAGCTGCACCACTTGCTTTTCCTTAAATCCTGGTAATGTAGGGTCAGAACTCTTGGTGTGTGTGGCAGGGGCAGGTGTGATGGGTTAGGCTCTTGGTATCCAGTGTCTAGTATTTTGTTTGCTTTTTTGATTTATTGAGGACCGCCGCCTCTTCCCAGAACACGTGCAGTCTTTCCCTCCTCTACTCGCGTCGCCTTTTCCCACAAAAATAAACCCTCCCGGAATGCTGGTGTTCTTAAGACGGCTCTCCACACAATTCCCCGGATGTCTGTCAGGAAGGTTTCTAAAAACATACTCCCCTCTCGTTACATTCTGACCTCGAGGAGAACTGCTCATACATCTTTACAGATGCTGAGTTACGATTGCACAACATAATACAGTTCCCAATTTCCAAAGTTCATGGAGTCAGTGGTGGAAAAACAGACATGCAGAAAGACAGATGCACTCTTTCTGCCTGCAGCTGTCTGATGGGGGCTTCGGCTCAAGGTCACTGGTGAAGCTGGAATCATTGGCATCTAAAAACAGCTTTATAAACACTCGCATACGCATTTACAACAGCCAAAATGAGCTCACACCCACATTCTTAGAGCCTCGGAACACATGCTAACATGCTAGCACTCAAATCTGGAGCAAGGAGTGCTGAGCAAATATTGATTTTAATGCTGTTGAGTCAGTGGAAAGAGTCAAATAATCACTACATGGTGCGTAACTGTCAAAACATTATCACAGTTTTACCATTAAAGCAGGGACCGACACAGTGTGTACTCTTTGGCTGCTTGGTAAAGATTAGTGTCAGCTAAATTTACAAGAGCACAATAGCACTGATCAGAAATGCACATGCCTTGCTGAACTGAAACAAACTCTTGAAAGAGGCGGGGGTACACCCTGGAGAGTTCGCCAGTCCATCGCGGGGCAACAATCACTTACACATTCACAGCTAAGGGAAATTTAGATTATTCATGTTTTTGGGATTGTGGGGGAAACCGGAGTACCCGGAGGACGCAAGCACAGGGAGAACATGCAAACTACTTCCAAAATGGTCTGCGGCGAGTCTCGAACCAGCAACCTTCTGACTAGAAGGCCACAGTGCTACCCACTGCACCATGCTAAATGCTAATTTCATGATTGAATCAAAGCATTAGCATTGATTTGTCTTAAGACCTTCCCTGACAATTTGTGAATTTGAGAGTGTCATTTACCATGTATTTATCCAAAGTTGCAAATTAAATTTAAGCGCAAAACTGGAATATTGCATAAAAATTTTGCGAATAAAGCACAGTTTCCATCCAACGAGTCCAAGAGAACAAACTCATCACTTCCTGATAAACAGGTGACAAGCATCATAAGAAAAATGAGAGTTGCTCCTTTACGAGAGTCCCCTAAGTCATCAAAATCTATCCAGGGTATTTAATAATCCCAAATTTACAACGTGAAAAATACTGAAGATAGTAATTTCTAGAAACCCGTTTGTATTTTATTGCAATACATTATTGTGGGCAGTGGTGTGAGGCTTTTATTTTGGTAATAATGGAGCATTTTAGAGTCATTAAATATTTTCTGGTCAAAACATTATTTGGGTTTGGCACTTGCAGAAGGTCCCTAAGCAATCCTGTTTCAGTTTGATGCGCATACACAGCAATATATTTGAGCGAACGCGGAGGAAGACATTTTTACAAAAATAGAGTTGTATTTTGTCCGCTACAGATTAAAGTAGAGGTGCGAGTTGTCTTTAAGAGCATTTGGGTCTACACAGAAAAAGTGTTACACAGAAATCCGAATCTGTGAGTCTGCTGGAAACTTTACTCAACTCAACTGTGCTTTGCCCACCCGATGATCTGCCAGATCTACAATGTTTGCTGTTTGGGGTCTGGCTGACCAACTGGTTTAAAAAACCTAAACATTTTGACTGTCTCTTTGGCATCCTACCAAAATGCTAATGCTAGCTAGCTTGTTTTTTTTCTGTTTAATTCTTGAACACCCACAAATAATTCACACTGCAGTTGCTTTTGCAATGATCCAATCAAATAGGTCCCGGACCCCAACCTGCGAGGTGCCATAGCATTGCGTTGTTAAAGATGAGCTCCAACATAGCATGGGACAATGAATGATTTAGTCATTCATTTTATGGCATTGTACCGAAAATTTTTCTTATTGTAATCAGGTTTTACAGTTTGTAGCTGTTATTTCATTTGTCTCCAAAACACATTATGGAACAATTCATTTCATCAGGTCTTTACTGTTAGAGAAAATACAGTAATTTTTACATTTTACAACAAATTTTCTTTATTTTTCATTTGAGGGTTCAACCTTGCACACATCTCGTTATTCCAAGTAAGTAGTTTTAGATTTTTTTTGGAAAACAACAGATATTTCAGCGCCGAAGCAGAAAGCTGTCAATCAATTGTTTATTCACTCTTTGTATCAATGCACTCCTCCGCCAATGATCTCTCCTCCGCCATTTTACTGCACTATGCTGTGGGGAACATCAGCTAAAACACCACTTCAGCCCCCACGCCCCTGGCGTACATAATCAAAAATCCCTAATCCAGTGGATTCAAAACCTCTGTGCTGAGAAATTGGACTGGATTTGGACAGGCGTATCTAAGGTAAGGCTTCAGTATCCCACCTCAACAACAACCAACATCACCCACTTTCACAAATGCGGGAGGGAATAAAACGCATTCCGACACAGTGTCAAACCCTCAGACCCAGCAGAATCAGCTGCTTCATGTCAATTTTAAAATGATATATATGTATAATCTTGAACATAAAGGTCGATTGTGTCAAGTGATTAACAATATAAATATAACAATATTAACAATATAACATATAAATTAAACATATCAGACACACAGTAGCTGTTAAAATTTAGTCTGGGCTATGGTTAAACGTATGGACTGTATATAACGGTATAATGTGCGACTGAGCGTTGATTAACACTTAACAGCTTTCCTGTGGCTCAGTTGGTAGAGCTTTGCGCTAACAACGCAAAGGTTGTGGGTTCAAATCCCAGGGAAAGCAAGAACTGACAGAAAATATATGTTCATTCAAAATGTAAGTCGCTTTGGATAAAAGCGTCTACCAAATGCGTAAATGTAAATGTACATAATGCAGCAAACGGTCACTATTTACAATTCTTGAAAACATGCTGTTGATTTAGCTTGCGACTTTCTACTGGTATCTATGGAGTTATTGTAGCAAGATGTGATAATAATGAGGGTAAACACAGAAACAATTGGATGGCCAACAAACCAGTGGCCTGTACATAATGTTCAGGGCTTTTGTTGTTTTGTGCACGCTCATCTAAAGTCCCCAAAACTCTTGCTATCTGGGTCAAACCATGAGCTACACAAACGTCACATAGAGCAGTTCCCAGAAGTACAGCACTTTTTCTTTATGAAACGACGGTGATGGTGGCCTTGCATGGTTAGCATTGTTTAGAAACGATTGCACATTCCAAAGCCGGCAATTAACCTTCTGCTAACTACTGCAGGAGCTGCTGGTGTTTAGGTTACCAGATCCATGCATATCACTCTGGTTACTTAGTGATATTTTTTGCATATGGTTTTTATGGACTGTTTTTTTTATGCACATATGAATGTTCTGTTATTTTGAGAGTGAGTGAGTGTGTGTGTTTGTGTGTTCAAGAAGGGCGTTCATGGCCACAGCTCCCAAAAAAAGTGCATCGTCTTCTTCTCCGTAATTAAAGAGGGTTTATAAAAACCAAAGTTTAATTTTAGGCTATGGAAAAGCCTAGTATACACACATAAACACAAGTGTTCTCTCTCTCTCTCTCTCTCTCTCTCTCTCTCTCTCTGTCGCACACACTCACACATGTCCCAAACACAGTCTATAATTTTTCTATATTCAGTGGAGTGTGGACTGCTGGTTTTCTGGCTGTTGGGATCACTCTTCAACCCACAATAATTCTCACAGACATATATTTAACTTCACTGTGTATTAGATTCCGAGGCAAGTGCACTTGAAGAAATGATCTTTGGTGGTTTGGGCCTTTTTAAGCATGCTAAGCACCTCAAACTATAAGCTTTTGGCACAAATATTTATTTTTAATTATTACTTGACTTTACTCATGTGAAAATGCAGATGTCAGGGAAGGAAATGCAAATACCCAATCAATGAGCTGCTCCTTTGTGTAAATATCCAATCAGTGAACGCTGAAGTTAGAGGAGGGCGGGACTTCCCGTGTTTCACTCAGCCAGTGGATGAACTGGCAGTACTATGAGGAGACACTGTCAGGTTTTTCTGAGAAAAACGAAGGAATAAAAGAAAGGTTAACAAAAATGTCTCTGTGTACCAGCGATGTTTTATCAGATGTAATTATGCAAAAGGCAACATAGGAAACACGAGCGCTCTCCTGCTGTAATCTATCAAACGCTCAGTATTTATATGTTCATGTGATCCACACATATAATGATTTAAAAAAATAAAATTTGCTAAGCCATCAGAAGCAAACGGAACTGAAAACTGTGGTTAAAAACTGTAGTACGTACCGAACCGTGAGGGGGAGGACGAGGGGACGCGGCATAAAAAAAACACTGAATAAAAGCCTTGCACCTCATGTTTGATCACCTCTCCCTCGTTGGGGAGCGCTATGACAAGGTAGCAGGGTTGATCAGCATTGCCAGGTGCGACTTATCGCCTGCACACTTAAAGTCACACCGATAAGGCGTGTGGGAGAAGGCTCCCACTGGACGCAGCAAAGTGGACGCCGCAAGAGCCACCGGGAGCCAAAGGACCCTAATAGGTGCCCACCTACTGGGTCTAGAGTGTCGCCTTCGGCCAGTAGAGTCACTGAGGCTCGTCTGGATTCTCGTCCCCCGTAACAGTGTACCCGGCATTGGGCCGCCCATATTCCGTCAAGAAGTCGATGCCAGGGCAAATGGATCCAGTCAGCTGGGAGCCCGGAGAATTGCAGAACAAAAAGAGATCCCACGCCCAGAAACCTACATGCCACTAGACTGAGCAGGGTTTGTTCCACTTGTGTGATGTAATTGGTCTGTTTGTTAGTCCATTAATGCCGCCCCAGTTCCAAATGAAAACCACATTCACATTGCACTGTATTGGGAATTATTTGGTAAATGTGAGTTTATGCACAATTTTTCATACTATTTCCATCCAGGGTTTTTCTGCAATTTTACAAAATGCGCATAAAAACAGGTGAATGTAAATGTAATAAAATGTAATTATTTTCCTGATATTACAATGTAACTCAAATAATTGGGGTTTAAATTGAAACTTTTTAAACTTTTTTTTTTTAAAACAAAAGCACAAAGCATCTTGAGTTCTGAAATGTCCCATGTTTTGTTTTGTCACATGTGTTTATCGTCATGTAGAAATCAACATTTTGTTGTTTGTATGTTCAGATTACAAATCATATCAATACTTCTTCTCAACATGAAAATTACTCGCAATGTTGACTCCCCTGATTCATCTTAATACCTTTATTTTCTTGTCTAGTTAATCTCAATATGCCTTAGTAAGAAAGCAAATCAGCCAATCAGCACGGAGCCTGCCCTTGCATCAGAAATGCAGCTGACTGCTTATCAAAGGAAGTGAAGAGGAGGTAGCGCTCCCTTGGCTTATCTTCCACTTATCTTTAAACATAAATGATGTGATATTAGTTTGAACTCATCCCACTGATAACCTTTCAGCTTCCCAAAGAAGGCAAAGATAAGGAATATTTATTTTACACTAAATAAGGCATCACTTAAGCGTCTTCTGAAAAACCGTGATTTGGATTCCACAACTTTGCTTTTCTATCATAGGAATTCAACAGGATGGGCTCTGAATCCATCTACATGATGCACATACAAGAAAATCATTCTCAACAGTGTGCAGGATTTGTCATTGCCAGCCACAAATCACAAATACCCAGAATGCTCTGCATCAGAACACACAATGAAATGAAGCATCGCTGCAGGTACAACCTAGACGTAACTCTAAAATGGAAGACAGCGAATGAGAAAAAGGGTTCTTTCATCATGAACCATGTTCCTGTCGCGAAGTCCTAAAATCAGACATTTTCAAAAAAATGTGGAGTAGATTGTGATCTGGGTGCGCCTTGGCTTTTGATAACAAATATCAAAGTTAAGTGCCTAATAATAGCCAATAAAATGCACTTGTACCTGCACTGAAGTGGGATTGTAACCACATCACAAACTGCTTTGATTTGCAGTGTCCAGGTCCACCATTGTTCAATTCTCGTGAGCTTTCTTGAGGAAAATGCTTGCTTCAAATCCAAGGTTTCAATGTGTTGGTTGTTAGTTGCCAACCAACTGCTCGAATCCAGAGTTTAGCTCTGACTTCATCACAAGGAAAGCCATGTATCACCACAGAACACTTGCGAGCCATTGTGAACTCTAAAATAAAGCGCTGCCCTGAAACTTGACTGGGACTAGAGTTAGGTGACATAAATAATTACCGGTAATACATTGCATCTTCTCATAGGATAATAGAGGTCAGGCTCATGAATATTTAAAATACAGATGATTCATAGACGTCTTATTGGACAAAGACCCATCACTTCTTGAGAAATTTCTTTTCAAACACGAAGTCAGAAGTCATCGTGAACAAAAGATAGAAATGTAACAGTTTTACCCAAATGCAAAGCACAAATAAAAAAATACCTGTCTCTGAAAATTTATTGTTAACATCCTGTGTAAGATTGCGACATAGTTATACAGAGTCAATATGTTTCCACCAGTGTAGATTTCACACTGTCTCTCTGCTAAAGCTCACATTGAAGCTGAAATCATATTTTTGGTATTATCATATAAGATTTGGTGGTTAGTTATTTCCTGTCAAATTTGTGTGAAAAACATAAATTTCCATTGCTTGTGATTTGTTTATTTATATATAGAGAACAATGTAGTATAACAAATCTTAAACGTGATCCTAAAATGTCAAAATGATGACAAGGAATTATTTTTGATATCTGCATTCAGTTTCTGTGTAATGACGTAATAACTGCATACAAAGACGATAGAAAATGGATAGGGTTGGTGAAATCTCTCTCTCTCTCTCTCTCTCTCTCTCTCTCTCTCTCTCTCTCTTTCTCTCTCTTCCTCCTGGCTTGTGGGACAAAGACACGCATTCACATTTCAAGATGCATTTAGGAACTAAGTGCTTATTGTGCTTGAGGCTGTAGACAGAAGTGGGTGAGTGTGTGAGAAAGAGAGAGAGAGGAACTGGGATTTATCTCAATAGAACTAAGTCGATTTGTTCATATTTGTCCTTCCTGCTTTGTTAGCTTAGAAGATATCAAGAAAAGTCAAAGTGTGTCACAACGTGAAGACAACAGAGATTATCATCATTAAGCTAGAACCTTAGAACCCTATTGTAATTGCTCAGAGCAAAATTGTTTTGCAGATTTCGTGCATTTTTGAGGCATAGACGTGTTCGAAAAGTCACCAAGTTACACGCACATCAGAACGGGTAAAAATTGATCTCTGATTGTGGTTTAAAAAAGTGGTAGTGGTATAATTACTATATAGTACCACCTTATGTTGCACCCTCAGTTTGTCATGTGTAGAGTACCTAGATATAATTATAAGTCATTTGGATTGCGTTTACAAAATCGACAGGAAGTTAAATATTTTGCCAAAACTTCTAAAAATGACCACTTTTGTGGTCGTACTTTAACAAACTGCTCCTAGAGATTTTATCCGTTCATCTCCACACTCCATCACTGTTATCTTGAGACATATGGGACGTTCAATTGGGAAGTTTTTTGACTTCGCTAAACTATGTACCCACAGCGGCAATCGGAAGTTGACATTTCTGTAAAGACAGGAAGTTGTTTATGAAGGCCATTCAATTTCTTATCAGTCTCAAATTTACCAACCATGTAAACAATCCAAGGGTGAAGACATCTACACCGTACTTTCTTGGTTATTTTACCACCAGATCGCTACAACTAGTCCAACACTTAACATTAATACGGTACTTCTTTTCACCCATTTTGACATATGTGAAAGAATCTTGACCGAAATAATTAGATATTATTGCTCAATAATGTTAACAATTTTTGATCGTATACATATCCTAAATAAGAGTTGGTCGAGGTGCATATAGCAATAAATGGTCCACCAAGAAGTGATGATGCCGGAAGTGCTTGAACCCTTTGATCACTGCTTGCGGCTTTAATTATAGTTTTTTTGTACTATATATAGACATTTTTTAAATGTTGCATTTCAAAATAATTAGTCTCACATTCTTTTACACACTTTTTGTTTTACTTTCAGTGGTTCCCTGTGGGTATGAAAAAATGCCCCCCTAAGAAACATTTTTATCAATATGAGAATGATTTCAAGAATTATAAATTTTGCAGTTTGATGTGCTGCATGAGCTGAGTTTCAAGGTCAAATGATTGGATAGTCACTCATTCACCACCATGCATCATTCTCAGTGTCTGACCAGGTGAATTATTCCCTCCAAAATTGTGCTATTTACACAAATTTTTTAATGATTTTCGTTATCTATTGTTATCTAAAATGATCTATACAGTGTGTTTAGAGTTTTTTTTTCTCGTCTCAATTTTCCTAGTTGGTGCCGTGTGATTGACCGCTTTGTTTGACAGCTAAACTGAACTGTATTACTGCTGTCAACACGTTTTGAGAAAGATAATATAATTTGTTCTCAAAATATTGTTTATAATTACAAAATAAGTTGTATAAAACAGGCTGCGTGTGAGAGGGCTTATCAGGAAGGCACGTGTGCGCAAGAAATTGGCTCAAATTAGCTCAATGACTATGGTCCCAACATACATTGTCCCAAAGAAATTCTCGACTCAACCTGCTCTACATTAGAAAACCAAGTCATTTTTTTAGCATTTTTGATATTGTGCTTTGAAAGCAATTTTTAAGACAGCGCCACCTTGTGGTCAAAAGATAAAAAGACATTTAGTACAATGCTATCATCTTCTGCTAGACCTACCTTTGTGTCGTGCCTGTGTACAGCCAGAAAAAATTACACCAAATTAACCGTGGTTGACCGAACTGCCTCTGCACCATGTGAATTACATCAAAAGCAATTTTTTTCTAACTACTCCAAGACCTCTAAGGTTACGATTCTCACCAAATGTGACTAAAAACATAACCAGATCTTGCTGGCAAAAAACTATTCAATTATTGTTGATACAAGTTGCATTTATTATTTAACGTCATGGCAAGTTGAGTCTGAAGCCGTATCTCAGCAACTGTTTGGCAAATTGGAACCAAACTTGGTGTGAGTCATCAGTAACTAGTTATGGCCCCATAGCATCAGTTGGCAACAGCACCACCTATTGGTCAAAATTCATATATACTTTAAAAGAGCTCTGACCATTCGTTAGTTTTAAATTGCCTCTAATCACATCGACATGTGTTTGGTTTACTGTTCTATGCTTTTTCTGCTTACATTTCACCTTCTGAAAGCTTAGCTTCATATCACGTGGGAGTTATATTTTCTCTCTTGTTCCTGTTTGTTTATATCACTTTTGACCGACTAATAATTAAAAGTCACAGCATCAATATCAAAACTGCCTTAGAGAGTGTACTAGAGAACCCTGTGACCCCATTCACAAATAGGTCAAAGAAAATATCTTTTGCCTATGGATTTTTGAAACTGTGTGACATCACCTCCTAAATCTCCACCCAGGATGAGTTTTGGAAAAAGTCTAATGTTCCTTGCAGAAGGGAGTTCCATTGTTGTTTGGGTAATGCACCTCTTAGCAGTTACACAATCACAGATCACTAAGGACAGAGAGAACTCCTGAGCCCACTCTTAGTTGAGTGTCTCTGTGGTGGAGAGTGCTTCTGCAGAAAACCTCCCTCCAGCAGGATCCCAGATCAGGAGGGGGGAAAGCTTGAGCTTCAGAGGAGCTAGTTATAGTTATGGAACTCAAGAGAGACAAATAACCCTTTGGATAGAAAGACACACATGATTACACATGCTAAAAGATTTCACTATCAGGGAAAATAAGAGTGTATACAAGAAGCAGAGACATAATATTCAGAAACAGACATCTGTACAATATATATATAATGGCATCAGAATCTCAAACATTACTCCTCTCAATCTTTCTTGGCTGGTAGAGTTGTTAATGATGTCTATCAAGATGTCAAGGGTTCATTAGCTTCATTAAGTGTTCAGTCAACTCTCTCGCTCTCTCTCTATATATTAGCTGGCTAGAATTTACTGGAGATAAAAAAGGAACATAGAAGTGCACATGACTCCATTGGCACCTTGAATTAATCTACTAATGACACACTTTTGAGTCGAGTGATTGAAAGTGTCTGTGTTCCAAAAAGGGTCTTTTAATGGTAAAGTGGGCAAAGCCAAATGCTGTCTTCCCTGAACCTAAAATCCAAAACCATCCTGTTCTGTGCTAAGTCTATGGCTGTCATTGCCTCAATTATGCAGAAGTTGGTGTTTCATCAAAGGTTAATGCATGAGAATAAGCCAATATTGGAGCTTTTTCCGTGGCGGCTTTATTAGGTAAATTGACCTGTTCAACTGCTCATTAACACAAATTTCTAATCAACCAATCACATCGCAGCAACTCAGAGCCTTCAGCCATCTAGATGTGGCCAAGACAATCTGCTACAGCTTAACCCCAGCATCAGAATGGAGACAAGAGGGGATTTAAGGGACTTTGAATGTGGCATGGTTGTTGGTGCCAGACGGGAAAGGCTGAATCTTTTGAAACCTGGTGATCTAGGTTCAAAAATCCACACACCATTGGACCAATCGGGTGAGGGAATCTGGGGGATAGCTACCTCCTGAGTAAGAGACAAGTAACTCTTCGTTTTAGTAAATCTTTTGATGTGGGGCCATGTTTTAAATAAACACTCCCTGTGCACCGTCAACCAAAGATTCTCAGAAATCTTGAATGGCTGGTGTATTTGCTAGAAATAACACCATTCTTTACATTTGTGTTCACCATAGTCCCCAAACATTGTAAAGATTGAAATAGACTCAAATTTCATTCCCTTCTTTTCACGGATTTACTTAAAGCTCATGGTTAAATCAGTGCCCAGAAGCCAGGCTAAACAGAAGACAGGTGCAAAAAAGGCCTGCCCTGGAAAAAGTGGTAGAAGGTGGATTTTTTTCAGATGAATCTTTTGTTGAATTACACCACGGTCACAGCAAATATTGCAGAATAAATGCCTACTGGACCAGATTGGCCAGCCCAGTCACCAGACGTGAACATCATTGAGCATCTCTGGGGTGGGATAAAAGTCAAAACCAAGGAATATCGATAAACTCTGGGAGGCACGCAATGTTTTTTGCCATTCCTTAATCCTATTCCAATTCCTTAAGCTCACGGAAGCCATACTAGATATTACAATGGTATCTCACAGCATCCCTTTTTAATTTGTAGATATTTTTTTGTTCAGAAACAAAAATATAAATTTGTTCCATTTCTGTATGGGTGACAACATTTTTGTCTTGCCTAAATTTGATTTTATCTGTCTTGATTAAATGATAAAACTTATAATCAAGTGCATCAAACATCGCTTGGAAGGTTAATAACCAAGTTAGTAGCAGGTGTTTCTACAAAGTAGATCAGACTTTTGCCAAGGACTGTATTTCTTTACAAGAAGATTAATGTAACATTTCTGTTGTGTAAAATCACCTTGGGAGAAAGTTCTTTAAAGACATTCAGAAACATATCTGGAATGTTTGCAAAGTTTTGTTTATCGGCACTAACAAGTCATTACTATATCAGTCAAGTTTTAGTTTGGGGTCACAAGGGAATGCCAGAATTTAGTGAACGGCAAACCAATTATTACTATATTCAAGGGCTGATTTAAGGGCTGAAATGATAGTTTTTACATTGGGGAAAATGTGTTTATTAGGTCTAGGCTGGCATTTGTGTTAAATTCTCCAGTCTATCTGTCTCTCTACTGTCTCTCTTCTCCAGTCTATAGCTGTAGTTAGTAATGTGCCGTAGGCTTTTCAGCCAGAGCGAGGTCTTTAATGGGAGCTTGTTGCCTAAACTCAGTAAGTAGAGTAATATTAAATTTAAATCCCTCTGTGTAATTTGCCTCTAGTCTTTGAATCCTCTGTTTGCCCTAAGAGAAAAAAAAGATCTTGGAAGTATGCCAAAGTATATTAGAAGAACCAAGACAGGACAGATGTTACCCCACTGCTCTTCACAGGGTTTACTTTACTTTTCTGTTGTATTTTTATTTTTAACTACAATTTCTATCAATGACCATCCTATTTAAAGAGTATCCAACTTTTAAACTGAGAAACAATAGAGTCACAGTGCTCCCAAGCATTAGATCTGTAGGGTGGAAACTTTCTGGTACAGATTCTGATAATAATTAACCAAACCAGTTTATCACTATTTTTATTTTTCTCTGATTACATTTGTTTTTTCTCATTGAGCACCAAGATTTCAAACTCCTGCAAAAAAATGAAGTAAAAATTATTTTGGAGTTCTTAAACTCAGTTTCCCAAAATGTAAACACCATATTCTTACCATACTGAAAAAGTTGTATTGTCAGTTTTTGGAGGGATTTGGAAATTCATTGTAAAAATTGTTATATATATATTAAAATGTATATATTTTTTTCCAATTTTGTCAAAATGTAATTATCTTTCAGAACTCAAAAATTTTTTTTGTGACAAAAAACACAACAGGTGAATCTTTTTGAAACCTTCCAAACTTTTTTGTTCCATTGTGCTTTGTTTTGTGTTAGAACTTTGGAAAACACAAGCCATATCAAAAAGATACTGGTGTGAAAGATGTACTTTTAACCACTAAATGACACAGATGCCACCAATTTGTGTTCTGTAAAACGTTACTTAATTTGAATTATCTTGCTAATTATGTGTCAACTATGTGTAACTATGGCAATATTTGTGTAAAACAGAAAATATCAAAAACAAATAGGCTTTTTGAAACTTACACGTCATATTTGAAATTGTAGCTGGGTCACATTATTCCTACTACTAAGGGTTAAAATTTTCACTTCCATGCCATTCATTTCCATGTATGTTATCTGCAGTGTTGAAATAAAAATAAATAAATACAAATAACTTTTCAACTCTTCCTAGACCATTTCCCATAAAAACTGACCTGCTCAGAGAGAGAGAGAGAGAGAGAGAGAGAGAGAGAGAGAGAGAGAGAGCTCTTGAAGATAGAAGCTCATGGAGGAGATCTGCTCCATTACAGACAGACAGAGAGAGAGAGAGAGAGAGAGAGAGAGAGAGATATAAATACTAATTATAATAAAAAAAAATTGTAAGGTTACACTCTATAACATCATGTTGAATAAGTGTTTTTTTTTTTCTAATTGACATTATATAATATTGCTTTATTACTGCTCATGCTTTTGAAAACATATTGCTTCATTCATTTTTTTTTACATCTTTTGCTAATTTTTGTTTAGAAACACAGGGGTTTCTTTTGGACAAATCTAATCTAATGTAATTTATTTATATTCATAGAGATTTTTCTGAGTTATTAGAATTAAACAGTTCGTTATCCTGGAATGATATCCAGACGGTTCTAGAATGTACAGTTGTGAAATGTCCTCTGGGGTAACTAGCCCTGGCAGAACTGAAGGTCATTTAGCCACTCGTCCAAAGGACAAACTCACATTGTCTCAGAAGCCTTGTGGTTTTCAAGAGGCAAAGGGAGCCAAACCACTGCAGCGAGTGGCATTTGTCCCTGCTTCCACATCACAGCTCAAGAGTTTTTTGTAGTTTAATAAGATTATTATTGCATTTACTGGTCTCTCTGACCTTCTCACAATGTTTGTTCTGTATTTCTGTGAAATGTTGTTCTGGTTCCTTGCCACAGTGAATGCTACATTTTGGCTGGCTGACAATAAAAACAGTGAACGATTTTGTAATTATAGTAAGTGGAATGATCTTTATTTATGTTGAGGTTACGGTTATGACACTCAGCATGTGTCATAGAGCCTCAGGGGAGGAACGGAGGAAGATAAAGTTGTCTTTGTCCCTGATGCAATGATCACTATAATCATTTCTTAGCTGAGATAAAGCAGCACTAATCGCCAAAGATTGAATGCCAATTTTGTCATGGGTGATTACGTTCTTAAGCTTGACGATCCACATAAAGATCTCCTATTTTGATTTTGAAAGGTTTATTATTTGGTCTTGAAAGTCTCCAAAAAACCCTTTCATTCTGTTATAATTTACATTTATTTTCAACAGGTTTTACAATGACTTCCAAAAGATTTTCTTTACCCCTCACTCGAACAAAAGCTTTACTTTTTGTGATGCAATCTGCAGCGATTGGTATTGGATTGTTGAAGTGTGTAGTGGGGAAATGCTTTAGACATTTTTTAGCAAAATTGGCACACAGCTCTTTGGTGAACTTTAAATGCATTTTTAAAGTACAATACCAGTATTTTAACCACCATTTGAAGCATAATAAATCCAAACGGTAGCAGCAATATTTTATCTAAACGTATGTAAACATCTGTGGATCGATGCGGTAAATTAATGGTTTTCCAGACACCGGTAGCAGTGTACACACCACCAATGTAAATTAATTAAATCTATGAAAAAAGTAGCAGGATAGTAGTTTTTAAATTACGTCCATATATATATCATAAAAAAAATCATCAAATATTTAAATAAGAAATTTGAGAGAACTTACCTTTGCTTTTCCCATGGCCTTTTAAAGATCTAAGTGATGCAACTCCCTGCTAAAAAACTGAAGCATGAAAATGACCCAGTTTTTCAGGAGCGGAGTGGGTTAGAGTAACAGGAATGAGTAAAAAACTTGGGATATGACTAAAAAGATTTTTTTAATCTCAGAAAATATAGCAATACATGCTATTTTTGGTGTTTTCTGTAGATTTTATCAACATTTTAAACGTTTTAGCTTAAATTTGCAATAGGAATAGTATACTTTGCGTAGTAATAAAATATATTTATGAAGTGAACTTGATGCTTATTTATAGATATCACATCTCAGTGACGGAATTTGGATACATTCAGTGGAATGACTCTTTTTTTAATCTCATAAAACCAGCACAGTCACCTTTCCTGGTTAAGTGTATTTCAATCTTTTCAAATTTTTTTCAAAAAAAAGGGAGATTTGAGATCAGCCTGTAGTTGTTCAGTATTGCGTCGTCAAGATTTCTATTTTCAGGAGCGGTTTTGCTTTTGCAATCTTTCGAAACGAACATGAAAGAAGTGATTTAAAACCTCCAGAAGGTCTGTATCTAGACACTTAAGGCTTCTACACAGTGAACCGATTTGAGATTGAGAAGCGAATTGGTTGGTAAGTTAGTCTCTCTACATTTGCTAAGACGGTCTGTTCATAGTTAAAGTTGGTATTAATGAGGTTCGAGAAGGATTCTGCCTAACAGGCAGTGTTGTTTTCTGCGACGACGACGCTAACGAAAATAGTTCGTTAACTAACCTTTTTCTCGTGACAATAACAAGATGCTGACAAGCTTAATATGTCTCTGCTATGATGAAAAAATGACAAGTTTTCGTTAATGAAAGTGAAAGTGGATGAAAATGGTAACGAGTGGACGGTTAAGCGTCAATTTTAGGGGTGTAACGGTTCACGGTATGTATTGAACCGTTTCGGTACGGCCTGTTTGGTTCTGCACGGACGCTATTGAGTGTCGAGCGCGAGTAGGAAAATGGAATCATATCAAAAGCGAAAGAGAAGCCAGAGCTTGAAGACCATCCCACTTCACTACACTCTCCATTTATTTTATGCAATAATTCTATTGTGTATTGGCAGCTTTTCAAAATAAAGATTTTGTAAGTTCTTATTTTTTGTACCGAACCGAATGAACCGAACCGAACTCTCCAAGACACTGTACTGAACCGAATACGTTTTTAGCGTACCGTTACACCCCTAGTCAATTTTCATTGTATTTACAATTCTTTGTCAAGCTAATGCCAACACAAATACTTTCTCACAAAATAAATACAGAATGAAACTACTTGCTGTCATCTAATAACGATATGTCTTTAAAAATATGTTTTAAAAATTATATTTTAGTATATTTTCCACAATTTCGAATCACTATTAACCGCTCTGAGTTTTTAACTTGTAGAGTCTTTTTTTTTAACTTCAGCAGCAGACTGCAGTCACCTCAGTGTTGCAGAGTGCAGGGAGGATCAGGAAGCGCAGTACTGGGACAAGGCCAGTCGACCAGATCTTCAAATGGCTCCTTGACCCTGATTTACCCCGCTTGATGCTCTGCCCGGGCACACAAACCGTCAGCTAACTCAATCCAGACACAAGATAAAAGCTGAAAACCAGACAGATCTACAGTATAATTTAATCCAGAGGACGACTGAGAGATATCACTGGCAGCAACCTAATGGTTAATTGGAGCCAGAGACTATAGAGCTATAGTAAGAAAGTGAGCGTGCTGTGGTTATGTGTCATGTAAGGTCTCGGTTCGCTACCAAATACAGTAGTTACATTTGGATGTTAATCCTTCATTTACTATTTCATTATGAAGATGGGTTCATCTCAAGGAGACCGCTGCTGATAGTGTATTGACAGTGTTAACTCTGGTCTTGAAGTCAGCACTATGAGATAAATAAAAAAGTGTATTTTAATATTCATTTACTGTATAATATAAAGCTTCTCTTATATAAGTTGTTTAAAAAGTTTGAAAATATTTTTTTAATGAATTACTTTTATTTCCCCCACCCAATTATTTGTAAAAGGAGCCATATTTTTATTTGTTTGCAACAATCTCATTACAACCAGAACATTTTTAAAACTGGTCGGTTTCCCCAGAGTTCCCCGACGGGTGTTGGTACTTTTTAAAATCCTTATTGGAAAAACATTTACAATACAGGCTATTCTTCCCTGTCATAACATTAAACAAATCAAAATTCAAGTTCAAAAAACAACTATAACATTGCTGGAAAAAATCTCAACATTATAAAACGCACAAAAAAATATGACGCTCCTCTTTCGCAACTCAATAGATTACATCTATATTAGCCTTAGCAGAAACACTGCAGATTATAGAAGGAACTTGCCACAAATCTACACCACAGCTGATGGAAAGGGGAAATTTCTGCGCAGAGAGAAGGACTGGCTGTGGAGGGTTGTAGTGAGCGAGGGACACTTCTGAGTCGTGGTTTGTGGCTGTTTGAGCTTTTCATCATATTATGAAGCACATTAACCTACTTTTAGGAGCACCGCCATCTGAACCTGAGCAAGTTTGTGAGCATGTGTGGTAGGTACGAATGTACAGGCTAGCTGGAAGGTGGGAGCGATGAGGCTGGTTCAGACTGAGTCAAGGAGGGCAAGTCCGGTTTATATAGATGGAGGTTAACCCGTTTACTCCTATAATATTAGTGTGATTAAAACAGTTTGCCGGGTAATTTTTAATCATTGCATTAAAAAATTTGTTTTACCATTTTTTCTCAGAACAATGGGTAATAACAAGAAAAGTAAAAAAAAAACGTATTGGAATTTTCATCAAGTTTCTCTTTGTAGACAACTCTAAATGTACAGCAACAAGATTTTTGAGATAACAGAAATGAACCTGAACCTTTTGTGCATCAACTCAAAAATTTTAGTTTGACTAGGGCTTTCAGTGTCGATTTCACAGGTTGTTTTATTTACAAAGGTTCAGCTCTGGAATATTGTAGAGTAGTTCCTGTCCAGCTGAAGACAGAGCCCAACTTTACCACAGGAGATTTCCCCACCATCAGAAAAATCTCTATGAATATAAATAAATTACATTAGATTAGATTTGTCCAAAAGAAACCCCTGTGTTTCTAAACAAAAATGTGCAAAAGATAAAAAAAAATGAAGCAATATGTATTCAAAAGCATGAGCAGTAATAAAGCAATATTATATAATGTCAATTAGAAAAATTATACTTTAGATTGAAAAACATTATTGTTATAAAGCTGGGAATATACCCTGTGTATAAATAATTTTAGTTCTTACATATTACTTTGATTGAGTCTGAGACACGCCCCCTGCCTGCTGCTGCTGTCTGTCCTCTTCCCCAAATCTCACAGGAGCTCTTCTCACTCTTGATGATCATCTTAACATCTTCTTTCACACTTTACAAGCGTTTTGGGACTGAAATTGAAGTGGGTGGTACCTCTGGATAAACTCGCTTGCCAGTTTTAAAGGGACATGTCAGACCTTATTGAATGGTAGGGGAAACACTATGGTAAATTTCTTCCAACAAACCCTTTCTTCTTTTTTCTCCACATCTCCTTTTCAAAACACTATATTGCCAAACGTATTCACACATCTGCCTTTAGAGCCATTTCTTTTCCTATTTCCTGCATTTATTTCTCAGCATTGAGAACATCTTCATTTATCTTAGAATTTGGTCACAAATGTTCAAGGAACCGCCACCATGCTTCACTGTTACCTAGAAAAATTGTACTGCAATCAAGCCCTTCCCCCCAAAAAACGCCTTCTGTTTTAGCCAAAAGTTTCAGAGTTTCAGTCATCAGTCCAGAGCACCAGCTTCCATTTTTCTTCACCCCAGGTCCATTGTTTTTGTGCATAATTGAGTCGATGTGCCTTGTTCCCGTGTGTTAGTGGACTGCTTCTATGCTCCTGCGATTCTCATTTTCTTTGAGCTTCTTGAAAAGAGCTTGAATAACACATATTGTTATAGCAAGAGATATTTTTAGATTTTTAGCCATTTAAACATCCCAAACATACAGTCTTGCTGTTTTGGATAGATGTATCGTCATTTACAGTTACAAGGTAAAGTGTGGGTTAAACTCTGTAAAGTGATTTAAGTTTGTTTTATTGTTATTGGTTTTATTTTTACTTTGAGAAGGAAACGGACATCCATAGGATCTCAGATACGGAAGCATATGGCATTGTTCTAAATAGAACAGCAAGCAGGGATCAGCACACTGACAGTCACATTCCAAAATACACACCATGAAAAACAGACACGCACACAAGAACCTAAAGCGGCCTGTTCTATAAACAAACTAAACCAGGCGGCGCTCCCGTTCAGCTAAACAGGAAGTGGAGAAAATGAGCTGTTTATGCAGAGCTTGGCTGACGAAGGGCAGAGGTCTGATCCAGAGCACTTCCTGCTCAGCTGTGTGATGGACAGAGCAGGTGGACCACAGAATGAAGGGAAGTGATAAGGAGGGTACCACAGGAGAAAGATAAAGTTTGGCGAAGTAAAGGAAAACAGGACAGAAATCCTGGGAAAAATAATTCCTGGATTGCCACAGTTCCTGTAGGTTTTAAAATCAACGCCGAATCACTGTATGATAATGTGTGTGGTTACATTTTGTAACATCGGGCCAAATAATTAAAATAATAATGGAAATCTTTTTTGATCATGAATAAAAAAATTCTTTCTAAAAGGGACAAAAAGCAAAACAAAAAATTTTTGGTAGACATGCTTTATTTTTTTTTTTAAACATTCTTTATTCAGCCCAAGTTAAGATGCATGACTGTGAGCAAGTTCACCTTTCCTGGATTACGTTTGGAGCAGTGAGGAACGAGGATATGTCTGTGCTTTCACTTTGACGACACAAAAATATACACATCAATGGTATAACTTTTTTAATTTACAGTTTTGAAACCGGTTATCATTCCATTCCTAATTACCTCAGACAAACTGGTTGTATTCTCGCTGATCTCCTGGAAGTTAAAGGAACAGTGCACTATCTTTTAATCTCACAAAGTGAAACATTGATACTTTGAAGGCATGTATTGCGAGTACATGCTCTCCATCTCTGGATAGTAACCAGGAAAGACTTTCCTGGGTAAACATGCCCATAGCAGGTGCAGGGATGTAGAATTGCAGGATCTTTTGGAATTTCATTGTTTTCAGAATACTCTTGTCATTAAAATGTGATCTTAACTTCATCCTAGTGAAAGGTCTTGAGAAACATAACTTTCCGAAAAAGAACAATATAAAAGTTTTGTGAACAGAAGAACTTAAAACCCATCGGTAAGCCAGTCAAAACCGCAAACCTACTTATTTTCTCTTGGTTTTAACAAGAGATGTGTTTGTTCACATCAGATGTTTTTGTATTAATGTTCTTAATCCTATTGTGACACTTACTTAACCCACAGAAATCTCTGCAAGCACCAGTGTGTCACAGCGGCTGATTTGAACTAAGTAGGAATGAAATGATCTACCAACTGTTTAATTTTTATTTCAAATATGACATCTAGGTTTCTAAAAGGTTTTTAGTTTTGATTATTTTTTGTTTTAAATTAACAAAAGTTCTGACACGTCATTTGCAAGTTACTTCAAATTAAAATGTGAGAAAATGTGAAACCATCTTTCAGTTTTGTTTTACCGATCACAAATCAGTGCCATCTAGTGGTGAAAAGAAGGGATAACGCTTGGAAGGACAAGACCTGTGATGTGACTTGTTTTTTCAAAATTCTGGTACAAAAAAAAGCACAACAGCACAAAAAGTGCTTGGAACAGTGTATAAGGTTTTGGAGAAGTTTACCTGGTTTTTGATAAAATTCTCACTTAATTTTGACTTTGTCTTTGCTTTTAAAGGTTATCTGCTAGAAAACATAAAAACTGTTCAATTTGTTCGATGTGAGATCAACAACTGAGGTGAATATCTTTTACTTCATAATTTAGAATAAAAAATCTTTTTAAAAAGCTTGTGTTTTGTGTCTGTAAATGTTGACATTTATATAAAAATACTTTTTAATTTCAGAAAATTCCAGAAATCGAATCCCATGCAGTTGATTAGATTTGCTGTCATTTATTTTAGCCTTAAATCAAATCAACTGCTGTTACTCATAATCTTGACCCATATCGGCCTAAGAACCCACATCTTTCTCCTTCCTTCATCTGATACGATTCTCTCTGGTCTCATGCCCATTAGCCAATGGCAAAATGGATAATTGTCATGGAAAGGGACCGGGTGCTTGTTTGATGTGGACCTCTACTTCCTTTTGATGTAAAAATGGATCCAGTGTGATTATCAAGATTATGGCTTCCTCCCCCTCCTCCTCCTCACTCCCTCGCCCTTTCCATCCCTCCATTAGAAGTAAGATTAATTGGAAGCAGCCTGGGCTGAGGCAGATGCCGCTGTGTTTGTGGCTGTCGGGTCGATGATCTACAGTTTGAGGAGCATTATATATACATATTTTTTCATACTCTCTTTCTTTCTCCTTTTGGTGGAAATTAATGTTCTTTACTCATCAAAAGCTTGCAATTATAAACACATTTTTCCTAAAAGGGTTTTCCTTGGGATAACTTTTTTTACTGTAAAAAATTTCTAAAGCTGTGAATGGGGTGAGACCTGACCAGACCTTCAGATCTGAGCCGCTTCTGTTGGTAGAAGATGCTTACAGTGGGGTAAAAAAGTCTTTAGTTGTTTGATCTCTGTCATTGCTAACAAAGGGTATATAACAAAGTATTAAGATGAACTTTTGTTATTGACCAAATACTTATTTTTCATCATATTTTTCAAATAAATTCTTTAAAAATCAGACAATGTGATTTTCTGGATTTTTCTTTCTCCTTTTGTCTCTCATAATTGACAAAAGGAGAAAGAAAAATCCAGAAAATTACATTGTCTGATTGAAGGGGCCCGTAATGTTCATCATTACGGGCCTCTTTTTTTTTAAGTAGGAGAACTTGCACAATTGGTGGCTGACTAAATACTTTTTTACCCCACTGTACGTGTATTCTGTCATTGCTATCATTGAGCGGATTCATGGATTTTAACATACTTTAGCAGAACTAAGTCAATCTGATATATCTGTTACCAGTGAAGTGCAGAATCCTGTCACTCTATAGCACTTGTGTCAAACTCAAGGCTTGTCATGTAATCTAATGTGGCCTGCGAGAGCCTAAAAGTTTTGAGTGTCCCAAAAAAAAAAAAACGGAAAAAAACTACATTTCCCACAATGCCTTTAGCCGCAACGGTGTTTCTGCATCCATACTCACGAGTGAAACTGCAGAGCTGCCAACTCTCACACATTGAATGTAAAACTCTCGCATTTGAGTGATCTCTCACGCCACACCTCCGATTTCTCACGCTAAAATACATTCCAAGATGTGAAAAGGATACAGCTAATAGTTTATCTGTGATGTGTTTCTGGAGCCTGATTATAAAAGATGATGATCAATATGCTATGTCTGCAGTTTGTGAGGGGTTTTTTTCGCTAAACAAATTACAAAATTTTTCTTTATTCACGTGGACAGTTTGATCCTTCATTAATGGAGTTATGTGGGTTTTCATAAGCTGACAAAAATCAAAAGGATTTATATTAGAACAACAAGCATACAATTGTTTCTATGCAACTGAATTCTCACTTGAATAAGTTATAAATAATGAGTTATTTAACATCAAGGAGTAGTTACATTTATTTTACATTACATTCGATTACATTGTTTTACATTTATAAGTTACATCTGCCCCTTTGAGGACAGCCATTATGCTAATGTGGCCCTCGATGAAAATGAGTTTGACAGCCCTGCTCTATAGAATGCCTAGGCAATGTATATAATTTTTTTTTTTTTTTTTACAAATTTTGAAATGTAAGGCTTTTATGAAGAGGAAACATACTTTTCCTAGGGATTCTATACAATTGCTATTAGGGATATTACAAAAATTTTATTTCACGGTAGCAATATCTTTCACATGATCAATTTTTTCTTTTGAGCCCTCTTCATTTATTTGTTTATCCTTTTCCATTTTTTTACAAACTCGCAGTGTACCCTTTAGTCTTGATTCCATTTGGTGGTGTAGGATCGATATCCAAGGCATGGCAACAGAATGACTACAGCATCTTGATAGTGTCGCAGGAGAGGGATCATACAACAAGGTTGTCAACAGAAAAGGTTGTGCACTTCCTCTGCTCTCTCTCTTATGCTGCCGCGCTAATGATGCGCGGCTGCTCCCGATCTCCCTGTGACGACGGGCGCCAGGTGTTTCCATTTTATGCCAGGACCGCGCTGATTGGAATGGACTCCCGTCACACTCCCCCCCCCAAGCGTTGTCCTGGTGGGTCCTGAAATGCATCACAGAAAGATTGGGTATCAAGGGTGGGTGGGGAGTGACCCCCGACAAACCTGCGTAGCCGGCCCAGATCCGGGATAGGCCATCAGCATTGCCGTTGTCGGCCCCGGCCCGATGACGGACTTCAAAATGGAAGTCCTGGAACGCGAGGAACCAGCGGGTCACCCGAGCGTTGGTGTCTTTCGCTCTTGCCATCAATTGGAGTGGGGCGTGGTCCGTCAGGAGGGTGAACCGCTGGCCCAGGAGATAGTATTTCAGCTCCAGGACTGCCCACTAGACGGCCAGGGCCTCCTTCTCGACGGCCGCATACCGGGTCTCGGCCGGGTTCAGCTTCCTGCTGATGAAGATCACAGGGTGTTCCTCACCTTCCTGCACTTGGGACAGGACGGCTCCCAACCCTGTGTCGGAGGCGTCAGTCTGTAGCAGGAAGGGGCAGTTAAAGTCAGGCGCTCGGAGTTTCGGTTCCGTCGTGAGCGCCTGCTTTATGCTCCGGAACGTCCTCTCCAGTTCCGGAGTCCACTCGATCTTCTCCGGCTGCCCCTTCCTGGTCAGGTTTGTCAGGGGGGCGGCTAAAGAGGAGAAGTTGGGGATGAAGCATCTATAATACCCCGCCAACCCAGGAAGGCTCGTACCTGGGTCTTTGTGGTGGGGCGAGGTGCCTCTTGGATGGCCTGGACCTTCATATCTTGGGGGCGGATCATGCCACGCCCCACACGGAATCCCAGGTACGACGCATCGGCTTTGGCAAGGTGACATTTGCGGGGGTTGATGGTTAGCCCGGCTCTCCGGAGCTCCGTGAGCACCCTCCGCAGACGGTCCAGATGGTCGTCCCATGCCTCCGAGTGGATGACCACATCATCCAGATAGGCTGCGGCGTAGGGCTGGTGTGGCCGGAGCAGGATGTCCATCATCCTCTGGAATGTGGGCGGGGCTCCGTGAAGGCCGAACGGGAGACGACAGTACTGCCAGTGGCCAGATGGTGTGGAGAAGGCGGTCTTGGGCCGGTCTTCTGCGGCCACTGGCACCTGCCAGTAGCCCTTCGTGCGGTCGAGGGTCGAGATATAGCGGGCCCGCCCTAGGCGATCCAGGAGCTCATCCACTCGGGGCATGGGGTGGCCGTCGAATTCCGAGATCTCATTCAGCCGGCGGAAGTCATTGCAGAAGCGGAGGGTGCCGTCGGGTTTAGAAACCATCACGATGGGGCTGGACCACGGGCTCCGGGATGGCTCTATTATCCCCAACTTAAGCATTTGCTGGATTTCCTCCTCTATAGCCTGCCGACGGGCTTCCGGTACTCTGTAGGGCCGCTGCCGGACGATAACGCCTGGTTGGGTCCTGATGTGGTGTTCGACAACGTTGGTCTGCCCTGGCTGATCGGAGAACACATCCTGGAACTGACTGACCAGGCGCTGCAGCTCCTTCTTCTGGGCAGCCGAGAGGTCTTCGTTGGAGTCCACCACCACCGGGGAACAGGAGGCGAGTGCGGCCAGTTGGTCTCTGGTCCCCACCCACTTCTTCAGGAGGTTGATGTGGTAAAGTTTCTCCGGCTGTCTTCTCCCGGGCTGTCGAACTTTATAGTTGACCTCACCGACTTTGGCTGTGATGGTGTATGGCCCCTGCCACTTGGCCAGAAACTTGCAGGC
>SRMA01025606.1:76255-94776 GCA_007224835.1 Danionella cerebrum
ATCACCCAAATGTGTCACTTTTATTTATTTTATGCAAGAATTCTACTGTGTATTGGCAGCTTTTCAAAATAAAGAATATGTAAGTTCTTATTGTTTTGTACCGAACCGAATGAACCGAACCGAACTCTCCAAGACACTGTACCGAACCGAATACGATTTTAGCGTACCGTTACACCCCTAGTAAAACGCCTTATCCGTGCAACGCCTCTCAGAACCAACAGTATAAGTTGATAAAAAAATTGAAAAACTGAAAAAAAATCTAGTAATATTTCTTCAATCCTTAAATCTACACATTGTTATTGTAATAAATGATAATAAAACACAAGCAAAAGAGGTAATGCGTACACAAATGTGAAGCATTTCGGAATCATATCGCGACGTTAGGCTTAACAAGCAGATAATAGAGCAGAATGGTTTGTGGGTATTAATATCTCAAATTTTTCTTCGTATCTTGAAGCAAATAAATTCCTGTGAGACCTTTCGTATCTTGAAGCATTCGTATCTTGGGGTGCCACTGTACTTCTTCATAGTGCCCATATCATCATTTATTAAAAATGACCTTTCATGCCGTGTTACTTAGCTTAACGTAGGTTTTGAGTTTTAAATGTGAAAGTGCTCTGTATATCGAGTTATGGTTTTACTACCAAAGAGTCAACGTTGAGACGTTGAAATGAGTTCTTTTCAAAGTGAATCTTTAGCTCAAAACTGTGACCTCACCCGATACTACACCCCTCCTACCACAGATGCGTCATCCATTCTTGTTTTGAAACAAAGCCCCTCTTACTCTCAGTGCCAAGCTACTGGTGTCATGTGGTTTTGATGTGCCATGAGCTCCTGAACCCTCTTCCTCATGTGGGACACAGGTTCTGTTACATTCGCAGGAATTTTTCCCTGGGTTGCATTTATGTATTAGTGCATGCTGGGCTTCTGTCGCGTGTCCACTGTGTTGTAACCCTAGCACCTTCCTGTAGCAATTTCACTGGAAAACTTTCACTTTTAATTGTGAAAAATTGGGTATTTTGAAGAAAAAAAGTGGGATATTTCCAATTTGACCATTCACACAGGTCGCACTTGAAAAACTTGGAAATGTTTTCAATCTCGGACCCCATATGAAGGCCATTTTTGAAATGGGCTACTAGTTTGTAACTGTTTTATTACAAATATTGGGGATGCCACAATACTCAGTTGTATACCGAAGTGTTCGATACTTGGTTCAGTGCGCCCTTGTGAACTGCGGTTTTTGGTTTCTCATTTGAAAAACCACTGTTTATTATTTTACATGTGAAACAGCACATGAAAGGGAATGAAACACACATCCGCAAGCAATTATCCAATCAATGAGCGTGAAATTTAGAGGAGGGCGGGACTTCTTGTGTTTCACTCGGCCAGGGAAGGAATCGTCAGCGCTGAGAAGACTGTGTTCTCTTTTTTTTGCTGGCTTTGTAGAAGAATACAACAAACATGGAAAAGAATGGTAAACAAAAATGTCTCTGCGTGTTTTATCAGATGTAATTATGCAAAAGGTAACATTTTGAGCACTCTTCTACGCCGTCCTCACACATCTAGACATAAGTCCCTCTCTTCCTGCGCCAATCCGACCGCTGAGAAATCACAAGCAACTGCCCAAAGTTGGGTTTTAAACACATTTTTAATGGAAAAAACGTGACCCCTTCAACTTGACAAAAGATATAGTAGCTGGAAGGGGGTTTTACAAAACAAAGTATAAATTGTGAGCTCTGTTTTTTTATTTGAGAGCAGAAGAGAGAAAGGGAAGCATTAATGCTGTGTGTTATTTGGGTTTGTCCCAGTTCACATGATTACCTTGTAAAGCTGATGTGGACTGTACCTAAGACTGTACGTACTGGTGCAGCATGGTATTTGCTTTGTGACATGATGTTTGGGTGTATCTTTAGAGGCTTACAATGGAAAGTAGGAACGCAAAGATGTTTGACGTAATGTTCTATTCAGAATTTATGTAAATCTGAAATGTGATCCAGGAATGTTTTACTGGAGCTCTAAGATCAAGGTTTACTGAATGGTATTTTTAAGTTCTAGTAACCAAAAATCAATACTGGTATTTAGCCAGGATGACAAGTTCTGTATTTGTGACAGAATTTAGTTCATGACCATAGATTTGTTTTTGTTTTTTTTCTGAGGCTGATTGAAATGTTTTTTAAGTTTGTGAACACTTGAAGGAGATTTATTTGCACTAAAATATTTGTATAGACCTGGTATAGAAGGTAAAGAGGTTACAAGCCTGTTAATAAAAGTATTAACTTTACGTTTAATCTTTACACTTCTGCTAAAAGCTAGTTTACACCAAAGAAGAAAGACTGTTTATGTGCTTGTTAAAAACATTAGTAGGGATTTAGTAAGGTAAGAGTTTAGTAAGGTAGTAGGGTAAAAATCTTTTCTTTTTTTTCGGTGTTGGACTACTCAACCTTGCACTCGGAGTCGGACCTAGACGATTAATCGAAAAGCAATCGTAATGGAAATTTAGACCCTATAATTATACATTTTTCAATTACTTTCCCTTTTAACCTCTTAAGCCCTGAGGCCTATTTTCCGAAAATCCTATACTTTTACTTTTTAAGGCATTTCTCAGCTTTTACAAGGTCTAAACTGCAAATCATGGTATCAAAATGAAGATAGGTTCTTGGGGAGTGGTGTGGATGAGTTAATTTGACAGTCAAGAACACTGGGTAAGAGTAATTGATGTTGGAATGGCCAAAAAATGAACTCCGCCTAAAAAAAAAAACACATGTTTCCTCCAATATCTCCTTATTTTACTTATAACGAAGCAAATAAACACAATCAATTGTAACCACTACATATCAAGAACATCTGTAGCAAGTTTGGTGTTCATACTACAAGAAACTAATATTCTGTAAAGGTTTTGATTGAACAAAGTTCAGGCGTAATCCATGTTGGCACAGTTTGGCACAATTTGGCACAATAATTGAAATATGGAAAAAATCTTGTCCAAAGCTTCAGCTACGTTCATAGTCTTCTTTTCTTGCTTATGGGACATGATTTCAGCAAAAAAAACTCCTAAAGAAACGCTGTAAAAGGGGGGTAGAAGCTCATTTACCGCCATCTTGCTGCGCTTTTGGGAACATTTCATTCACAAACGCTTTCGACGTCGAGCTTCCGCGTGTCCCTACCCCCCGACCATCTGTCCAATCCGGGAGCTCTATACATCGCTGGAAAGCTCTGAATTCTGAAGAAACCAATCAGCTCAACCATTTTGAGACTGACTGGATCGCCGACGAATCACACGACGCGCAGCGTGGAGAGACCACCTCTTACGCACGGGGAGTCATTCCATATTTGGTGACGTATGAGAGCACGGGAGCAACAGAAAAAAACACAAAATGGAGTTTCCGCGAAGCTATCGACCGGACATAACAACAAACTGACTTTTATCGCTATGGAAATAACTTTTTGTTGAAAAAACGGCAAAGGTAAGACAAGATTTACATGCTTGCTTGGTTTTCGCTGGCGTTTTTTCGGGGAACTTTCGCTCCCTGCTCTGAAATACTTCATGCAATGTAAATGAGTTGCATATCGCTGGATTCAGCTGGTTGTTAGCTTTCATTTAATGCCATTGTTTGGGTGTTTCCGTTTATATTGTGGATACATATCGCACATAAACAAAAACGTGGTCATGAATTATACTCCGGACATGTTGTTGTTTATTTGCATGGCGTTCGAGCTGTGGTTAACGGATATTAAATTGAATTAGATACGTTTTTAGAGGAGTTTCCGCTGAACACAACAGTATTTAATATGTGTGGGTTATTCTCAGGGTTCGTGAGCTATGATTGAAAATGTAACGCACAAGGGGGCAAGTCCCCGGTACCGGGGACTCTCGGGCTTAAGAGGTTAAAGCACTACCGTGTGGTCATGTGACCCCGCTCCATTTCCTTCAGTTATTATAAAAATAAAGTAATGCTTCCTTCATTAAAAAGTCTTTTACTTGTAATGTGAGAATATTTACTGTATAAAACTTGTTAATGAACTAATATTGGAAAAAATAATCATAAATGCATTAAATAATCCTTCATTAATTGTATTCTAGGTAAAATGTTTTGCTTCTCCCTACTCAGACCTGTCACACACTTTTGCTCTTTTGCTTAGAACACGCATCAGAAAATGTACTTTACGGTACTTGAGTAGTTCTCAGCAAACATGTGTAAAAGTAGAAATCCTTTACTAAACAAGCTTCTCTTGGTAGCGCACAAACCTACAGATGTTACCATCTCTTTCATGGGTGTAATTTCACTTAAAAAATGCACACTGTGTGTTTCTTAAAGCTATTTAAAGACATTTTTTTTTACTGCTTACCTGTGTTGTACAGCAGCGATTCCCAACAGGGGGCCCCTGCCCACATTTAAAAGATGTTTAGGCCTAGGTGAAAATTTGGCAAATTTGTAAATCTTCCAGTACAAAAACAAAAAGGTCTCTGTGAATTGACCCTAATGACCCAAAATACCCGACCCAGAAGAGGAAGCAACATTTCGAGTTGAGCACGGACAAATGCTGGAAACACAATTTTCCTCACCCAGCCACAACGCATTATCTGCATCAAAGTTCTTGTCAGCCTAGTTCTTGTATGACCGACCACTCGTACCCAATACCGCAACAAACCCAAATAAGATGACCAGAAACTTTTCATACACAGTTTCTGAAAATATGGCTAAAGTGAATGAAGGGCATTCAATTGCTGAAACTTAGATTTTTACCATGCAAAACAGAGATTTGGAGAGAATAAATCAACCAAGATTCCATTGTCAAATATTACAGCCAGATGCTGCATCTCAATGTGCTCTGAGGGATCAACTTTGAATTGCACTTTGAATAGATATATTATTTAAAACAGTGTTTCTTAACCATGGGGAAAAAAATCTGTTCTGAACGCGTGGGCAGCAAGGGGCGCGGGAACTGAACCGTGCTTCCTAGCACTTGGTAGCAGTGAGGCATTAGTCAGGCGTTGTGGTATGCGCCAATAGAGCCTCGGCCAAATAAGCATGTGGCTCTTTGCCTTATTTCATTTAAATTTTTTTTTTTACCTTTCAAACCACACTCAAATCCATCAGAGGACATTAAAAACAAATAATAAATTATATTAATAATAAAATGAATTTGGAACTTTGGGTTTACTCCTTGCGAGCGTCAATGATTGCTGACGCACCACGTCTCACGCTGCTGCAGTTTCCCGGGCAAACGCTGAGATTGATGGTAAGACGTACCAATGTTCTCTCTGTTGATAACGTTAACTTTAAAACAGTCTATTTCGGTCAAAACTTACGTTATGGGGATATTGTTGTTTTGGTTCAGTTGAGCTGAGCCGGCTTCGCCGTTTCGTTCTTGCTGTACTCGCACCAATACGGAGGTTAATAAAAGAGCCGTTGGACAGCCGTTGATTCTTGGACTCCATCTTATCATGGAGTCTTACTAAGACCAAAGCTTGCAGCAGACTCGGAGCATCTCCGGAGGCTACCCTAAGAGTGAGCATTTCCCCCGTCCCACCCAGACTGGATTTGATCATGTCTAAGAGACAGGCCCAAGTCTCTCATTAAGAGGTGAACATGAAATGTGATTTGTAGCATGTTTAAAAACACACTATTGTTAATTTGTCACAGATTTGGAGAGAGACATATGGTACAAAAGTTAACACTACTAGTTTGTCAAGTTCATCAGCAGGTTGCACTCTATTTAAGTGTCATTTACAGTTTATTTCATTTTAAACTTATTTTAAGTGTGCTTGCTTTGTTACCACACAATTTTATTTATCAAAATGCCTTATAAATATTTTTGGGATTCTAATTTGTGCTAAGCACGACAACTTTGGTTTAACTGTTCAGTGTGAAAAATATTTTTTTTTCTTTTACTTTAATTTAAAGAATACTTTAATAATCAAGTCATTTTATGGTTTACTAAAGAAAATCTTTAAACACAAATCAAACAAGATGTGGATCAATTTACATTAACAAGTTATTTGAATGGGCCTTGAATCACGTTGTACAGGGAAAATTGGGCCCCAGTGTCAAAAAGGTTAAGAAACTCTGACTTAAAATACACTGTGTTTGAAAAAAAATTGTCTTTCTTATATAAACAACAAGATCACATTTAGAGAGGGGATTCCAGGGGAAAATAGTCAGAAAAGGTTGTGATACACTGTAAGTTAATACATTGCGCATTTCCTGTATTCAGTACAGTTTTCCTAACAGAATTCCTGGTGCCTGTTTTCCGTTGTTGTAAGATATTGTTGTCTTACACTTTTTAACATCACTGTTGTTCATGCACCAGTGGTTATCTCTGAAACCTTGTTTATAAAAATTATGATGAGCTCATATTTTGAAAAAGCAGTGGAGGGATGAGGAAAATCTGTTCAGTGTCGAGTGAAGGTCAGCTTTATCTTTGAATGTAGTGTTTTGTGTTTTTCTTCAAGTGAACACCATGCACTCGCTCAGGGTCTGTTGGTAACGGTAGCTCTCATTTAAAGATCTACCAAAGATTGTTTTCAAATAAGAAGGATAAATATGTATATACATCAACTGTTTTATGTGTATTTAATTATTGTACTGGCACTAAAATTTGGGGGTTGCTCTTTTTTTGAATGGTAGGGGAAACACTGACCATACTAGATCTGGCTGGTGAATCAGTAAAATATCTCAGTGTAAAATATAAAACCACCCAGTTCTAATCTATGCTGGGTGTACATCTAAAGTGAGCTTTCTCTCAATTTTAAGGGGTAAAAATATTAATTGTTTTAATACCACCATTATTATATTCCATGTTCATTTCTGGACTGACGTAAGTGACTTTATTTGTAGGATGACGTATTCTTTGGTGAATTCAAAACATCAGCTTTAAGAAATTGCCTTTACTATTGCAATGTGCAAGTATTTCATATGCATGACTGTCTGCATGCCATCTGCTTTTCGTCTGCGGAGCTTGCAGCCAATTTGCTTTCACACAATTTGCAGCGAGTTCGTCAACAGATAGTGGATATCATTTAAACACATTTTCGGTTCTCACTTTGAAATAAACTTATGTTAGGTTTAACAGATAACACACAGAGTACCTGCCTTCAGTGTCGATAGCTCCCGTGGCTTGATCACAAGCGTTGTTCTTGACAAACAACCCTTTTAAAGCGTTTTGAGGCTCATAAATCACCGAATGCGAGTGTTGATCTGTTCATGTACCAGTGGAACATACGTTTCATGTCTCTAAAAAAGCTAGAACGTGGGGTTGGAATGTGGAAACGGCAAATATTTGAGCTGCTTTAAGCGTTGCAATTACTTACCCTCATGTCTGACCATTTAAAACAGTAAAGTTATTTTAAAATTCATCAGATTTGGCTAAATAAAACATTTTTGGTGCAATTTATATGGATTTTTGCAGCGGTCATGAAATCGAGCCGATGCGTAAAAGATCATTGCATTCCAGAGACGCTACGCTTCTGGAACGGATTCCCGTGATACAGACAAACTATGTGTATAAGCTCTCGTCTGTTACCATGGCAATAAAAAAGACGCAACGCAGACAGAAGCAGTCTGAAAACGGCGCAAGGCCATATTTGTGTGCTCGTTAAAACCATTTGTGAGTGATGTTGTTCTTAATTTATTATCATGTACAATTTTACAAGTTGTATCCATCAACCCAATTCGATCTTTATGCTTTTTTGGTAATATTTTGTTATCCAAGCACCCTTCTTCCTCATGGCTTCTCCAGCTCTAATCAAGGGATTGAATTGTGCATGTCTTTGTCTTTGCGCTCACTGGTGTTGTGTTACTGTCCTACTTCAGGGTAACACTGATCTGGCAGTTTTGACATTGAGCTGATCACTGTTGATTGTCCTGCAGTTTAGCTTTAGCACATGATCTTTTACAATATACTTATTGAATTGTGCCAGTATTAATAATACTTTCCTAATCTTTCAAAAATGCTGCCTGGTCTGTTTTGTCATGTTCAGGCACATCTCCTGGTCTTGACTCTGGTATCAGTTACAGACTTAATGCTTTCCGAGTAGATTCAGGTGTGGTTGATTCTTAACCTTGTGGATCATTTTTCGAATAATTTTCTCTTGGTTTATCTGGGGCGAGCTTTTCCTCATCGTATAACCGCTGGTATTCTTTCTCATATAATCCAGTGTGATGAACAAGAGCACATAAAACTTGCAGCACCAGTCTCTCTGTGCCTGTGCCCTTGGTTTAAGGTTTCTGTGTAAACAGGGTTTTGTGTACTCGATACAAATTAAATGAATCGGTGAGATTTCCAGTTAACCCTTATCTTCTCCGTTTATAGCTAAGCATGACTAGTTTGATTTGAATAATTACAGCATTTATCATTTTAATTTAACATCAAACCTAATGTCAGCGATTAGTGTAGGTTTCTTCACATGACCTTTTTACCAGTTTGTGGGGTTGGTGGCCTTTACTAGGGTTTTATATTTCTAAACGTAGAATAAACAGACGACAAAATGACTTGCATCAATGTTGTCAATTTTACTTTAAAGTGACAATAAACGAGCCACAATTCCCAACTAGTTCTTCTCCCCTTCCCTGTGTCCCAAAACACACACAACCTTTCAGTTCCATCTCTCTGTGACCACAGGTTCTCCCCTCCCCCGCCTCCACTCTCAGCAGCGGCATGGAGGCAGAGGCCATGTGCATACATAGAAGTTTTTTTTTTGTTGAAAAAACACATCCACACAGACACTCAAACACCCTGGAAATGCTGTTATGACTCCAACAGGTGTAAAAAGGAGGTTCTCCTGACCTCAATATCATTGAACCACTCTAGGGAGAACTCATATGTGCAGAAATTACAAGAGTTGGGCTGCTTTACTAACAGAGAAGATGGAGAACCTCATCGACAACTACCTCAAGCCGTCATTGATGTTTACGGGGAAAATAAATAATCTTAATGGAACTTTTGATCAGGTTCATTGAAAAGTTTATTATGATAATGAAATAAAAAAGTTTAATATAATGTAGGTTCTAGAAAATCCGAAGCCAAATGTTGTTGAGGTTTAATCTGTTCTATGGACACTTTTTGTGTTCTCTGTAGTTATATAAAATGTTTACTCATGAATGTGTCTTTTAGACTAAACTGTGTTTATCTGTTCGAATAATAGCAGGCGCTTCCTGAGAGAACACAGTGCCAACCTCTGTTCCCTCTCGCTCAAAGTTAATCATTGGAAGTTAGATTAGGAGAAATATTTGTTTGAGTTTCCCCATGCGAGTTCACGTGAGTTCTTTTAGTCATGGCTTTATTGTTCAGCCAATATCTTTTATAACCAACCCATTTCAGACATTAATTTAGCTAAAGTCAGAGTGAAAGTTATTCACACTTTCTTAGCCTTAAGACTTTTGTCACACTAAATTGAACTTAATCTTTTAGCTTCACTTTTCCCCAGAAAATTGATTGGAAAGTTCTTCTGAATTCATCGCCTCCATCTCAGCTGCAGGGTTATTTTGCCCTTTGGAGGTTATGAAAAACAAGTATCTATTTTATGTCCAATAATAATAGTCAATTTGTTAGATTCTGAACAGTACAAATGCAATATAATTATGAACACAAACATTGTATAATTATTGGTTTGTGTTGATACAGATTAAATACAGACATTTCACAGTTTATTTATCTTTGAAATTTTATGTAAAGTTGTAAAAAATGCTTTTGAACAACAGTACATTTATTCTGAGGATCCATTGCTTAGATGAACTCTCTCTATATCTCTTTCTATATCTCTCTCTATATATTTCTCTCTATATACAATAATATACAAATAGGACAGTACACAATAAAACAAGAAAAACATAAATAAATAAACAAGCTTTGGATATACATATAAAATCCAAAACTTGTTAAAATTTTCCATTGTTTATTTATTTATGTTTTTTTTGTTGTTTTAATATGTAGTGTCCTTTCCTCTCAGAGGGTGGGATGATCTTGGCGGATTAGAACACAACCACTCAAAAGTGTAGGGCTGGATGATTTGGGCTAAAATCAAAATCTCGATTAATTGAAGATTCTTAGCTCAATAATGATTTATTTTATTAGAATTGCTATTTTTGCTCTCATAGTTCCCTTAGAATATGTGCACAGTAAAAATGCTCACATATTACAAGTGAGAGATTTTAGAATGAAGGGTACAGTACTTCATTAATAAAGTTATTGAAGGAATCTTTGACTATTTATTTTACAGCAATAAATGAACAACTGAAATTAAAGCACACACATTACCTAAAAAAAACGTTCACGGGGCGCTCTCCGCCCTCCGCTCTGCATCCGCCGTATAAGACGCACCAACTTTTCCCCCTCAGTTTTGGGGAAGAAAAGGTGCGTCTTACACGGCGAAAAATACGGTATGAACAGCGATTACAGTTAGTTTCAGATACGTGGCACTCCAATCTAATGGATACGAAAATATTTGTTAAGTGTACAATACTGATTTGTAGAAAATGTTGAACTAGTGGCCGATATATCTGCCAATGCCATGCTGACTATTCTGCCTTTACCTCTGCGTCTTGCATTTACCATTCAATTGAAAAGCTTAGCTGGTCAATGTTAAACCTACACTGTGTTTTTCTTATACTTCAAGTGTTCAAATGTTATGTACGTATGTTTATATGTTGAGCTAGAACATATAAATACTCGCTTCATTCCCACATGTAATTGTTTCATTCCCACAGAGTTTTTGCTGTAGCCTTTTATTGTTAGCCTAAATGCTATTTGCCCCATCCTGTATCATTTACAACGTACCATAAGCGGCTTAAAGTGTAGCTTTTATTTTCCCTTTTTTGTCATGTCTGTTCCGTGCTCACTCAGTTCTCAACAAACTTTGCAGCAGATAATGCAGAGACTTGGATAACCGTTCTTATCTAAAAGAAAACCATGAAGAGCATTCCTTTAGCTTTCATCACTGATGGGCATGGTTTCCGGTTATGCACGCTCCACCCTGAAACTCCAGATTTCAGCTCCCTGCTGTGGTCCAAGTGTTGGATCCGCTAACAAGCTAATAGTCTGTTTCGGGATGTTGACCCCTGTGTTTTGTAGTGTTAAGATTACTAGGGTTTGAATAAATCTGTATTATTTTAATTTTTCAACGTTATAATTTTCACTGTGCTCTCAGATGCACCTCGTAATTTTCAAAGCACATTTCTTTTCATTTTTGAGTTTTTCACTTAAGACATTTCTGAGCCAGTGGGCATGTGTGTATGTGTATAGTTTTACACAAACAGAGGTTCTCTGCCATTTTGGCTCTTTTTCTCTTCAAACTGTTTCTCTGAACCAAACAAATCTTAATGCAGTCACATGACAAGATACACAGCACTCGTTATCCAGAGGAGTCACTGAGCGTATCTTGTGCACATTCTTTTAAATGTGAGATCCGTATCCGATTGGAATGATTAGCCTTGCCATAGCAACATGCAAGAAAGTTGAAAGCTGTAAGCTAAATTTGGTAATGTTAAATAAACACATGATTTTTCGGTGGAGAACAATAAAAGGAATTTTTTTTTCTCCTACGTATTCAAGCTTTTGTGATTCTGTACGCACTTTCCTGCCGACGTCTTTAAACCGATGCCAATTTTGTACTAAATTGTCTGTTTAATGATGTTGAGATCGTGATGCAACAGAGTTCTCCTGTTTACATGACAATTTGTTTTCTCATTTGATGTTTGTGGATATCCAATGATCTGATTTTTTTTTTTTGATCCGATCTGAGTCACATTCAACTGAGAGTGTAAATACGGTTTTAGAAGATCACTTCTTTGTGCAGGTCTCAGTACGATTTTTTTTCCGATGCACAATGTTTCTCAACCTCACTTGCCTAAACAAATCGTACCAGAAAAGAACGATTCACAGTGATATTTGCCCATTTTGGTGTGGGTGTGTGTGTGGAAGCGTGTGCGAGTTCCACTTGACTTTTAAGGAATGAACAAGTGCAGAGATTGTTTGAGCGTCATGATTTACCTGTGCTTGATATTTCTCCATGAAAATCTGCGTTATTTGATGGCTTTTGCTTATCTTACAAGTCTTTATTTTATTTAATCTGCTTAGTTTACTTTATAAGAAACATTTTTCTTTTGGTGCTGGTTTTATTTTAGGATTTTTCTTAGTTTTTCTGCTAGAAAAGAGAATAATATTTGTGTTAAAACTGTGTTCTCACATTGTTTTGATTAGTCTCTACTCTTCTTCTCAATGTGCATAGCTAAATTTTAATCCAAAGGCTAGGGGGCGTAACAATCGTAAATTGTGTGTTTTACTGTATGAACTATGCAGATTGTCCAGATGTAAATACTTATCTTATTCATTTTACACATTTGTTCAAAGGTTTTTTTTTTTTTTGCATGTGTCGGCCACTTTGTCATCAAACCCTTGAGGTGTAGGGTGCATGACTGTAAACAAGATTCAGATTCAGATAAAAAGATTATTTTCCTGGACTTAATTTATGCATAAAATGCTATTTTATTTATTACTCTGCATTAATTTCCATTAAAACATATTGCAAGCCGTCTAATTTCAGTAAGATGATGTGAGATGATGAAAAGATCTAACGAAGACATTATGTGCATCAGTATAACTTGCACAGTAAAACATACAGGACATGCCTCATGGTGCTCACATGGGCCAGATTTCTTCCAATTCTGGGGACCTAACCACACTTTCCCGGAAGAAAACGGAACTATTAAAGCCTTTGAGAGAGTTCTTTCAGACTGGACTTTGTGCTTGTGCAATTATTGATGCTGTTGGCTCTAAAGTAATCAGGTGCAACTTTTAAATGACTTAATCTCCACACTCAAGTAATGGCTTATTGATTTAATAAAATATGTTGGCACCCTTTGTTTTTGCCAAGATACAGTCATTGGATACATTCAATGTTTACGTATCACCACTAGGGGTTCACGGACAGCGATCCCATTGGCTGATTCAGGTTTTTCATTAAACTTAAATCTTACAGACTGTTCTGTGGGGGTCAAACATGAATGCTTGGAATGCCGCGGCTGATTCCTCCTACCAGCACATACCAGATTTAATCATATGGGAGCTGTTGTTTACTGTTAGCTGCAGGACAAAAATGACTCATTGCTACAGACCCATGAGCCAGAAATCTTGCTGATTGAAAGGAGGTCAAGCACTTCTCTCATTCTCTTTACACTTGGCCTTTGGTTACTTTGAGGAACAGCTGCAATTTTTGGTTAGAGCAGAATGGGCTCGTTGAAAGTTTGGGGCTGCATTTTTGCAAATGGAAGTTTGGTCAGGATTAGTGGTGTTCTCAATGCTGAGAAATACAGGTAGATATGACCCCAAATATACAGCCGGTCATTGAGAACTATATTAAGTGTAGTACTGGAAGTGATCTCGTGACCTCAACAAGTGAGTCTGAGATTACAAGAGGCGAGACAGCTACATCCAGAGAAGATGTTTGGAACAATCAGCCAGCCTAGTTCTTTCAAAAACTGTGTAGCTAGTAGATCTGCTGCTATTTAAAAGGGTGTGCTCACCAAATCTTGAGTTGATTTGGATTCTCTTATGTCCTTTCACAGAGCTTTTGTTATGGTAAAAATATACCTTCTCAATTGATAATAAACACTGGAGACCGTTTGAGAGAGAACACAGCAAATGCGGCTATTTATTACAAAGATTTAACAGTCTCAATGCATTTCCTACACATGTGACTCCAACGTGGAAGAACATGGTTTAGCGCATATTAAGAGCCTATTAAAATTATAAACGAGCGCCGGAAGAGAAAAGAAGAAAAAGAATCTATAGAGATAGAAAAAAGAAAGAAAGAAAGAAAGAGAAATAAAGAAAAAGAGAGAAAGAAAGAGACTGACCCCAGAGAGTCGATCAGCGCACGAGAGCAAGAGAGAGAAAGCAAGCGCTTTCTACAATGAGAGAGAGAGAAAGCAAGCGCTTTCTACTTCCTACTTATTTTTCTCCTCATGGGCGGTACTAAAGCATAACGTGTGCTAAAACTTTCTCAAATTACATTTCTCAATATGACCACTAGATGGAGGTATTACATAGGAAAATTCCCATCACACTTTCTTGAATGATGTTGTTCACAGCATTTTAAAGTGACTTCCTAAAACTGGTTTAGATAACTTAACTGTTCACTTTATTATTCATCTAAATCCTATTTTTTCATTGGTTTAATGAGGACTAAGAAATTATCTAAAGTCGTTATCATGTCGCTTACGAAAAAATAAATAAAATATTCAAAAACATTGAAATCCTAATTTGTTGAATGACCAAAACAACATTGCAGATGTTTTGCAATTAAATTGCTTTACTGGTTTGTCGATTAAATCCACCTCATCGCACCCCAGTTGCAACAGAAAAAAAGTTTGCCATTGCATTGGAATTTATTTGGTAAATGGGTTTCCATTAAGTTTTATGCTCATTTTCTCTTTTTCAGGAAAAAAAAAAGTTTATTCTACTCAGTTGTTGCATTATTTTTATGCGCATCTTGGCATTTTACATCCAGAGTTTTTTTTTTTTATGCTATATTTCAAAATGTGCAAAAAGGGTGGATGGAAAGGAGAAAGTGGAAATTTAATCATGATCGTTTTAGGGTGCTTTCACACCTGATTTAGTTCTTTATCCCTTTTAGCAGGTGAGAAATCAATAACCGAACTAAAAATCAGACCAAAAGTGGACTTAATAAGCTAGAAGAGGTGGTCTCGGTACAATTCCGAAAGACTGGTTAGTTTGTGGTGAGAACGTGATCAAACTATTGACCTGAACGAAACACAAGTGAAGACGGGCAGCTTTCGGTCAAACATGTAATCTGTTGTTTAATTCTGTGTGCATGGTCATTCTAAACAATAGAGAAACAGTCGAGGAAACATGAATGTTAGTGTATGTGACCAATGAGTGGTGTCACATAGCTATGTTTTCAACTAGTACGGACTGGAGCAATCAGTTTGGACTCAATCCAGAGATGATTGCAACATTGTTCAGCCGTTCCTCCTGATCCAGACCAAATTAAACCAACTAGAGGTGTGAAAAAGCGCTTAGTGGATTTCATCATCATTATTATTACATTCAAAAGGTAATGAATCCATAGGACCAGGATCTCTTCACCATTGACTGAGATTTTCTGCTAAAAGGGGAGATATGCAAATGAACTTTTTAGAGCTTCCCACCATGTTTTACTGGTCTCTCATCGGAGTTGTGCGTTTAGTTGTATTTACAGTTGTTTGTGCAATTTTTTGAATCCTATATTCAGTTTTCTGGAGATCAAAAAGGTTTGAGAAAAAGATCTTCTTCATTGGATAACTTTTCATTTCCATGTAGAGCAAACAGGTTGTTTAAGAGGTTTAACAAATATTCAGACTCTCGATTGGACATATAAGGGACTGGAACATCACTTATATTCATTAAAAAATTTATATATATTCTGCTATAAAAGGGGCGTGGCAGAAGCGGTGAGTAGAAGAGGGGTAAACCCTGTTGACTGTGTGGATTCAAAGACATTGTTCTAAATGGTGCACTGCTAGTCTAAAGAGGTCTGATTTTTATTCTAAGTATGTCCCCTTTAAATAAATCGGCTTTATCAAACAAGTAAAAATGCATTTGTGCCAAATGTTTAACATGAGTTTCCATTCTCAATGGTTCTTTCTTTTGCTGTGGCACTTTTTGTATTTGAAATGTTTTGTTGGTCAAGTTTCTGTAAATAATTCTCTGGTTTGAGGATTATTAAGGGACACTTAATAAAGATATCTAGGGGAATACCTTGCTTTGAGATGCATTAATACGACCTGTTTCGCTGTCTCTCATTGTAGCTGGTATAAGCTGGTGGATAAGCACGGGAAAACGGAGAAGGACCGAGGAGAAGTTCAGCTGGACATTCAGTTCATGAGGAATAACTTGACGGCCAGCATGTTCGACCTCTCCATGACGGACAAGCCTCGGTCTGGCATCTCTAAGCTCAAGGATAAAATCAGAGGAAAGAAGAAAGATGGGCTGTCAGATTCGGCCTCGGCCATCGTGCCTTCATCTGTGGGAACAGACAGTGAAGGGGAAGGAGAGAGCTCTCCAGCCTCGACTAAGAAGAAGTCCAAAATCAAGTCCTTGTTTGGACCAAAGACAAACCTTCAGAGAAATGTGTCCCAGTCCATGTCCACCCTTGGAACCCTGCCTGAGAAGAACAGCTCCCTAAGCAGCAGCAGATCTTCTGGGCTGAATATGGATTCCCCTGATGGTAGGCTCAATATTGATATTTCCACAGGGCTTTAAAAAGTCAAACTTTTCAAAATTCAAATATAAGGCTTTAAAAAGTTTTTGAAATTACAAAGATTTTAACCTCTTAAGCCCGAGAGTCCCCGGTACCGGGGACTTGCCCCCTTGTGCGTTACATTTTCACTCATAGCTCACGAACCCTGAGAATAACCCACACATATTAAATACTGTTGTGTTCAGCGGAAACTCCTCTAAAAACGTATCTAATTCAATTTCATATCCGTTAACCACAGCTCGAACGCCATGCAAATAAACAACAACATGTCCGGAGTATAATTCATGACCACGTTTTTGTTTATGTGCGATATGTATCCACAATATAAACGGAAACACCCAAACCATTACATTAAACGAAAGCTAACAACCACCTGAATCCAGTGATATGCAACTCATTAACATTGCATGAAGTATTTCAGAGCAGGGAGCGAAAGTTCCACGAAAAAACGCCAGCGAAAACCAAGCAAGCATGTAAATCTTGTCTTACCTTTGCCGTTTTTTCAACAAAAAGTTATTTCCATAGCGATAAAAGTCCGTTTGTTGTTATGTCCGGTCAATAGCTTCGTGCAAACGCCATTTTGGATTGTTTCTTTAGCTTTGTGGCGTCATTACGTCACCAAATATGGAATGACTCCCCGTGCGTAAGAGCACGTCTCTCCACGCTGCGCGTCGTGTGATTCGTCGGCGATCCCGTCAGTCTCAAAATGGTTGAGCTGATTGGTTTTCTAGAATCAGAGCTTTCCGTCGATATATAGATCTTCTGGATTGGACAGATGGTCGGGGGGGTAGGGACACGCGGAAGCTCGACGTCAAAGCGTTTTTGAGTGAAACGTTCCCAAAAGCGCAGCAAGATGGCGTAAATGAGCTTCTACCCCCCTTTTACGGCGTTTCTTTAGGAGTTTTTTTTGCTGAAATCATGTCCCATAAGCAACAAAAGAAGACTATTAACGTAGCTGAAGCTTTGGACAAGATTTTTTCCATATTTCAATTATTGTGCCAAATTGTGCCAAACTGTGCCAACATGGATTACGCCTGAACTTTGTTCAATCAAAACCTTTACAGAATATTAGTTTCTTGTAGTATGAACACCAAACTTGCTACAGATGTCCTTGACATGTAGTTGTTACAATTGATTGTGTTTATTTGCTTCGTTATAAGTAAAATAAGGAGATATTGGAGGAAACATGTGTTTTAGGCGGAGTTCATTTTTTGGCCATTCCAACATCAATTACTCTTACCCTGTGTTCTTGACTGTCAAATTAACTCATCCACACCACTCCCCAAGAACCTATCTTCATTTTGATACCAAGATTTGCAGTTTAGGCCTTGTAAAAGCTGAGAAATGCCTTAAAAAGTAAAAGTATAGGATTTTCGGAAAATAGGCCTCAGGGCTTAAGAGGTTAAAATCACCATTTCAATTGAATGGTAAAATTACCAAACACAGCACCCTATACATACTGATGGAAAAAAAAAAACGCAGATATGCTGATTAAACTTGATTAGGAAAGCCACACACCTACCTATATAAAAACTTACAGCTAATGAAGGAAAAAAATGTATATATATTTTTATATACCATGTCTTGTCCTGCTTAAAAGCCACCACATGGGGGAGTAGTGCTTCTTTTTTGTTTGACAGTTTTGTTATCTCCAGGGAAGTGATGTTTTGAATGGCTACGATGTAACAAAGAGTGAAAAGGCGTCTGAATACTTTCCGCATCCATTGTAAAACTCTAAATAATCAACGTGTTCTTGAAGAATAACAGTGTTTTTACTGTATTCCCTTGTTTGAAGTAGTAATTAGTAGAATAATCTTTAACTGTTAACTGTTGTTTGGTTATTATTGTTGCTTATAAATTTAGCATGGCTGATAAATTTCTATTTTATTTTACTGCAGTGAAAAAGAAGTTTAAAATTCTTGGACACAAGCGCACGGACAGCTCCGATAGCAAAGTGTCACTTGGGCCCTTTTCTCTTCTGAATCGATCTAAGCAAAACATCCAGGAGCAGAATAACCTCTGCATCAACGGCAGCCATGTTTACGCAGAGGATCAAGAGCCCAAAGCTAGCTCTGGATCCACTCTCAGTCTGAACAGCTCAGGAAAGGGTTCAGTAGAGGACGTCCGTAAACTTCACCAGCGAAATATATCTGATGTCTCCATTGATTCTTTCAAAGGCCTTAGTATTCCCTCATACAAGTCTGAAGTGCTGGACAAACCTGCTGTTGTCCCTGAGCGCCCTCTAGAGGACAGGACCACCAGT